>CM067169.1:70598008-70640508 GCA_034093135.1 Erigeron breviscapus
AGTATACATCTCATGATCTAGCTCACTAGTTCATGTCACGCGAACTTACGTCGTAAATATATACGTTATGGTTTAGGCTTGCTTGAGGCACAACAAATCTAGGCGAAGGAATCGCGTTTGATCAGCCCATTTCACTCTCTAATCAAGTGAGTCATAGCCCCCCTTTCAAACCATTTTATGTGTTTTACTTACGGGGTGAAAAGCATGATTAATTAAATTGACTTTCTTTTATGAAAATGCTACATTGAATGAACGATGATTATGATATGGGAATTATATTATATGTTCAACGTGTGATATATTATATGATGAGCTTGAGTACTGTCAAACTGTTTCACCTCGGTACACTACTATTAACTCTTCGAGAGGCCTGTAGTATGAGAGTTGCGCAACTAGGACTTGTCCCCTCACCCAACGAGTAACGGTGGGATGTTTGGTTGCCTTTGTACGACCTTCATTCCCAGTCCGACCACGCGGTGCTCTAGCTACTATATCAGTGGTCATACCACACCCCTTTATATTATTGGTCGTCTCCATGGCACGACCCCTTTATTATTATTGCACATGATTGACGGCATGTGTCCCTTATTATCTTGGACATAACCGGTTTTAGTAGTGGCTCAAGCACAAACTCATCAATTTATGCCTTTGGCCAAGTGTTATTGATATTATTTATGGTTGGTTATTATTGATTGAACATACGGTTTGGGTATGGATAGTATGATGGAATCCTTGGAAATTTTATGACATATTATTTCTTGAATTGGATTAAATATATATGTGTTGTTAGCATAAACCTATGAACTCACTCAACTCTCGTAGTTGACACTTTTTCTTCATGTTTTTCAGGTATAGAGCAATAGGTTCTAAGCTTGACCGCCTCTTGGGAAGCTTATTTGTAATGTGCTTGAACTTATGTAATGCGAACATTTGGTCTTTTGGTTATGGATTTGGTCATGTAATGATTGTTAAACGTCAACTTTAGCTTGTAATCTTTTGGGATTTGAATGTCATTTGAAACCTTATGTTGATGTTTTCTACTTAATCTTTTTGTACCATGTCGTTCTGTGGCATCTCGTGTTCCCGCCCTAGTCGGGGTGTTACAACGAATGTAAAGATTTTTCAAGTATATGCAACTTGTGTGTTTGTGAAGAAACTTTGAGGTAACGTATGCAAGATAGTTGAAATATGCTTAGATGGTCATAAGTGAGATTATGCAAGCGTATATTGGAGGATGATACTAAATTTGAGGAATTAACGTTGTGTACTCGAATACTAAAGGTTTTTAATAGAAAGTGGTGAGTTCGTTATTTTTAAAGCTAACCATATGATTAGTAAGAGTTATGTACTTGCTCGTTGTAACTTTGTGTTTACTTTCATCATTATTTGGTTGGACTAAATTATGAAGGATTCAAAGGAACATATGTTGTGTGGTACGATTCTTTGTGGAACGATTTCTTGGTGAAACCAAAATTTTGCATGGAATATGAAACGAACCTTGGTATCCTAGTTGGAATGGATCTTGTTGTCATCTTTGTTGAGATGGATCTTGTGTTATACTTGTTGAGATGAATCTTGTTGTCATTCTTGTTGAGATGAATCTTGTTGTCATCTTTGTTAAGATGGACCTTGTTGTTATCTCTTGTTGAGATGAATCTTGTTGTCATTCTTGTTGAGATGAATCTTGTTGTCATCTCTTGTTGAGATGAATCTTGTTGTCATATCTTGTTGAGATGAATCTTGTTGTCATTCTTGTTGAGATGAATCTTGTTGTCATCTCTTGTTGAGATGAATCTTGTTGTCATTCTTGTTGAGATGAATCTTGTTGTCATCTTTGTTGAGATGGATCTTGTGTTATACTTGTTGAGATGAATCTTGTTGTCATTCTTGTTGAGATGAATCTTGTTGTCATCTTTGTTAAGATGGACCTTGTTGTTGTCTTGTGAAACCAAAATTTTGCATGGAATATGAAACGAACCTTGGTATCCTAGTTGGAATGGATCTTGTTGTCATCTTTGTTGAGATGGATCTTGTGTTATACTTGTTGAGATGAATCTTGTTGTCATTCTTGTTGAGATGAATCTTGTTGTCATCTTTGTTAAGATGGACCTTGTTGTTGTCTTGTTGAAACGGATCTTGATGTTGTCTTGGTTATGTGGTTGATGATGGAATGTGAAATTTGTTGTGTGTATTTACTTTTGGCAAAGTGAAGTGATGACAATAACGTAGTATAACATTGTGGCAACCCTAGAAACGTCCGATCAACGGTTCTACGGCAACCCGGTGGTATATGCAAGTTATTGGTATCATGGATTGCACAATGTGGTTAAAGAATAGTAGATAAACCGGTATGTTTGAGGGGTGTTGGTTGGGTGGAAGGAAAGCCGCTGGTATCACCTGTATACATACCCAACCAATACCTTGAGGGCATATCGGAACCGAATCCCGACATGCATCTAATGTGCTAGGGGTGTGGAGGGTTAGCCGCCGGTACACCCTGTATACATACACCACTAGTAGATTGGATGTAGGAGTTAGATTTGGACTATACTTTAACCGCATTGTTTAGGGCCTTGTATGTGTTTATGTTATGTTTGGAAATTTGATGATGGAATGGCATGTTGTTTCGTATGTTTGATGTATAAGCTCACATTGTTGTTGTTGTGACCTCGTTAAGCTCACCTTGTTGTGATGGCCTCGTTAGGTGGTTATCCACTTGTTATCGTATATGTAAGTGTAAGGTATTGAGTACCTCGTAGAGGTTGTAAACTTTGTTGTTATTTGAATTAAACGTGTTAACAAGTTGTTAGGAACTTGTATGATATTTCTCTCCTTTAACGTATTGGTGATTAGTATGTGTATGTATATGATTGTGATAACGATTAAGTCCACGTTGGTGGCATAATGCTTAAGTCCACGTTGGTGGCATAACGTTGTTGTGAATGATACTTATGGATGTGTATGTTGTGTATGAATCATTTTGTTGTAATGTAACGTTGATATTATGATGTGTAAACGTATGGATAAGTTGTTAGGATACAATGTGATGAACGTGTTGATGTGTACCCTTATTGAGGGTTTGATGATGATGTAAGTATCCTGACACTAGTATAATGTAAACGGTTTATATCCCAACATTAACAATTTAAAAGTTAATTGGTAAACAATGAGGATGTATTGTTGAATAGTATGTGGACTTGAACTCGTATGAAACGTTTAAACTTGAAAGTTTATGCATGATGTAATATATTTGGTGATGCAAGTGTAAAATGTATTAGTTGGTGGATGATTATATGAATGAATTTAACATGCTAGTTTTATTGCATGATTATGGGAAATTATATTGTTAAGCTTGATTTTTATGCATGAGGTAAGGGTAATGGGTAATGCATGTGTAAGTATGTTAATTGGTGAGCAATTGCATGGGTTGATTGGTATGCTAGACGATAGTATGAGTATGTGTAAGTGCTTACCCGATAGGCAACGGAATGAGCGAGATTGGTAAACAATGAGGATGTATTGTTGAATAGTATGTGGACTTGAACTCGTATGAAACGTTTAAACTTGAAAGTTTATGCATGATGTAATATATTTGGTGATGCAAGTGTAAAATGTATTAGTTGGTGGATGATTATATGAATGAATTTAACATGCTAGTTTTATTGCATGATTATGGGAAATTATATTGTTAAGCTTGATTTTTATGCATGATGTAATATATTTGGTGATGCAAGTGTAAAATGTATTAGTTGGTGGATGATTATATGAATGAATTTAACATGCTAGTTTTATTGCATGATTATGGGAAATTATATTGTTAAGCTTGATTTTTATGCATGATGTAATATATTTGGTGATGCAAGTGTAAAATGTATTAGTTGGTGGATGATTATATGAATGAATTTAACATGCTAGTTTTATTGCATGATTATGGGAAATTATATTGTTAAGCTTGATTTTTATGCATGAGTAATATATTTGGTGATGCAAGTGTAAAATGTATTAGTTGGTGGATGATTATATGAATGAATTTAACATGCTAGTTTTATTGCATGATTATGGGAAATTATATTGTTAAGCTTGATTTTTATGCATGATGTAATATATTTGGTGATGCAAGTGTAAAATGTATTAGTTGGTGGATGATTATATGAATGAATTTAACATGCTAGTTTTATTGCATGATTATGGGAAATTATATTGTTAAGCTTACTTATAAGAACGAATCGATAGAAAATGTTACTACATGCATAGTTGTACCAACGTATGAGAGATTGAATGTATGATTTGGTATGCGGGACTAGTTGTTAGAACATGTAAAATCTTACCTCCTAACTTGCTTACTGAAATACATAGTTAGGAATTGAAGATGCATGCATAGATGTAAATGGTCTCGTGAGTGATTGTATGTATAACTTGATACGGCGATTAGAATTACTTGGCTAAGTTATCCCCCCTTGTTTATTATATGACTTAGTTAGTAATGTGGAGATTATAAGTGTAGTTGTAATATGATTACGGGAACAATGGGCCAGGTGAGTGCCATAGTGCGAGCCACATGTGAGATGTGAGAAGTTTGAGTAGTTATAGTGTGCGATTCTCAAGTCCTCTCGACCTTAAACGGATCGCTAGATCGTTGTCTATCACACAAATGAAGGTGCCGTCGGGATTGGATGTCATGGATAGGATCCCTCCCATTGTCAGATGGATGACCAGAAATGGGAGCAAACATTTGGCTTCAGTGAATGAGCCGCCAACCAATGGGTGAAACACGTCACGAGTGCGCTGACTATACGTCAAATCTTCATAATAAGTGTTACCTGTCTATAACTAATTGCACTTAATGTTAATCCGAGGGAGCAAGACTTTAACCGCGATATGAATAAACCAATAAAATGAAATACTTGTAGGTAACAATAAACTCGTTTGAGAAAAATGGGATCATAACCCGAAGATCGATGAATCATGGCAAAATATTCTAACACTTGGTATGGAGGATGCGTACGACGTCACCCGGTTTTAATAATCTAACGAAGTATAAACTAAAAACGTATTACATCATACGGCGCCTATAACCGTATGAATTTTGCTAATACAATAGCCAGATGTTTTTGAAGCTTATATGGGGAATTTTAAATGAAAAAGACCAAGGAATTCTTGGTAGATGTCTTTAGCAATTTTCAAAATCCAATTGCGTAACATAAGGTGACTTATGAAATGGTTTTGCTAACTTCATTCTTTCCAAAAGCTTGAGGATTTTCGTATCTATATGAGAATCGATTTTAACTTATAAAGTGTGTAAGTGATAATTTGAGAGTGACAAGATATGATCTTTAAAATCCTCCTTTGAACAAAACAATGTGATGACGCATAAGAACAAGCAAAACTTAAAAAGTAGTGAATACTGACAAGAGTAAACGTAAACATTTAAGTCATACAAATCGGATTAGTAAAGTAATAAAGTTCAGAAATAAAGGGGAATTCTTTTAACTGGGGAATTCCCCAAGGAGTCAAAGTAAGATCTCGATTTGAGAAGATTCCCTTTTAACTGGGGAATCAACCACGGAGTCAAAGTAAGATCTCGATTTGAGAAGATTCCCTTTTAACTGGGGAATTCCCCAAGGAGTCAAAGTAAGATCTCGATTTGAGAAGATTCCCTTTTAACTGGGGAATTCCCCAAGGAGTCAAAGTAAGATCTCGATTTGAGAAGATTCCCTTTTAACTGGGGAATTCCCCAAGGAGTCAAAGTAAGATCTCGATTTGAGAAGATTCCCTTTTAACTGGGGAATTCCCCAAGGAGTCAAAGTAAGATCTCGATTTGAGAAGATTCCCTTTTAACTGGGGAATTCCCCAAGGAGTCAAAGTAAGATCTCGATTTGAGAAGATTCCCTTTTAACTGGGGAATTCCCCAAGGAGTCAAAGTAAGATCTCGATTTGAGAAGATTCCCTTTTAACTGGGGAATTCCCCAAGGAGTCAAAGTAAGATCTCGATTTGAGAAGATTCCCTTTTAACTGGGGAATCAACCACGGCGTGTGTAAGGCAGAACGATTATGATGTGAACGACATGTGAATGGAAACCTAGATTGTCCTGTGATACATAACGGGCACGTGCTACAAATGATGATAGTGTATAACATTAAGGAGATTTGAACCTTGATGCGAGTGAGAATCGTGGTAATTTCGAGGACGAAATTCTTTTAACTGGAGAATAATGTAACATCCGCCGTTTTGACTGGTTAACATAACGGGACTAGTAAATTTGAAACGAGTCAACCTCAGATAAAGTAAACTTGTGTAATGAAAAAGTAGGCATATGAATGGTCGATAGAACAAAATAGATAATAATATGTCAATGAAGTAGTTGAACGAGTCTCGGATTGAAAGTTTTAACTAAACGAATCATTTCTCGGGAGAAGCCGGAAGAAGTCACGAGAGCCTAAGAGGGGAACAAAACCCCTCCCATTTTTCTTTCTTCCTCTCATTCTTCCACACCCATTCTCTCTCTATCTTATCTCTTCCTCTCTTTTCTCTCTCAAAAATCCAAGAACTCTTCCCCCCTATTTTCTTCCTCTTGAATCCGAATTTAAGGTGGTGTTAGCTTCAAAATTGTTAGTTAATCATTGTATAATAATAATCATCCTTGTAATTTCAAGATTTTTGGGTTTAATCAAGTGTTCATCCACTTTAAAGCTCCAAAAACCGGATTTGAAGCTTCGGGTCAAATTGGTAAGTGTTTCTTAGCTCAAAATGTTCCTCTTACATTGTATAATACTTCCTTGTTATAGATCTAAACGATTGATTGTCGATTTGAGTGTAAAATGTGTGTTTTTGGTCAAAAACGAGTTTGAAATCAAAGGTTGAGAAATTGAAAGTGGGTTTGTGAATTGGTATGTTTTCATGTTGTGGTTATACTTGAATTTGGTTGTGTTAAAGTTTGGTAACCGGATTTGGCTTCTAAGTTGGTCGATTTTAGTGTCAAAACCCGTTTTTGGGCAAGAACATGCCCAGGTGCGCCACATGCATTCATGCATGTGCCACATTTTTTGTGTAAAACCTGAGCAAAGGCAAATATGCGCCACATGCATTCATGCATGTGCCACATATTTGTCCTAAATCCTGAAAGAGCTAAATATGTGCCACATGCATTTCATACGTGCCACATATTTGCTAGTTGTGTATATTTTGTGTTCCAAAGTGTCCTTGGGGATTGTGGCATAGTATAGAAAGTTACACTTTATTGTTGGGATACCTTTGTGATGATTTGATGTTATAAAGTAGGTTGTGATCGTTGTGAAAGTTTGGGTTGTACTCATCTATCTCTGGAGGTTCTTTGCTCGTCTCAGGTGAGTTTCGTAGCCCCTACTATATGTTGTGTGCTTTGTGGGTGGAAAGATACTCGCTATGTGTTTATGTGTTATGCCATGGATTTAGCTTATGTTAATTCTACGTGCATACGTTTTTGCGTTAGAACATGTCATAGGTAGACATGTAACGTGATTGATAACGATGTGGATGTAGTTAAACGTATAAGATTGTTGTAACCTATACTAGAATGATCTTTTGATGTGAAATACGATATTGATGTGTGTATATGATTAGAGTTAGGTAGGTTTTTGGTATGCTTAATGGGTGTTGGTCGGGTGGAGGGAAAGCCGATGGTATCACCTGTATACAAACCCTGCCAATACCCAAAGGGCATATCGGAAACCTAGGTCCATTTTGGTGATTTAGATAAATTGGAAAGTGTACTCCTTGTTAAATGTGAACATGTTCGTTATATGATCGTTTATTTATTGAACCAAGGTTACAAGTTCGTTATATGATCGTTTGGTTATTGAACCAAGGTTACAAGTTCGTTATATGATCGTTTGGTTATTGAACCAAGGTTACAAGTTCGTTATATGATCGTTTGTTTAATGAACCAAGGTTACAAGTTCGTTATATGATCGTTTGGTTATTGAACCAAGGTTACAAGTTCGTTATATGATCGTTTGGTTATTGAACCAAGGTTACAAGTTCGTTATATGATCGTTTGTTTAATGAATCAAGGTTGTATGTTCGTTTTATGTTCGTATCAAGGTTATATGATTATTTATTGATCAAATCAAGGTTATGTGATCATTTATTGATCAAATCAAGGTTATGTGATCATTTATTGATCCAATCGAGGTTGTATGATTGTTTTATGTTCGTATCCAGGTTATATGATCATTTATTGATCAAATCAAGGTTATGTGATCATTTAGTGATCCAATCAAGGTTGTATGATCGTTTTATGTTCGTATCAAGGTTATATGATCATTTATTGATCAAATCAAGGTTATGTGATCATTTATTGATCCAATCAAGATTATGTGATCATTTATTGATCCAATCAAGGTTATGTGATCATTTATTGATCAAATCAAGGTTATGTGATCATTTATTGATCAAATCAAGGTTATGTGATCATTTATTGATCAAATCAAGGTTATGTGATCATTTATTGATCAAATCAAGGTTATGTGATCATTTATTGATCAAATCAAGGTTATGTGATCATTTATTGATCAAATCAAGGTTATGTGATCATTTATTGATTAAATCAAGGTTATGTGATCATTTATTGATCCAATCAAGGTTGTATGTTCGTTTTATGTTCGTATCAAGGTTATATGATTATTTATTGATCAAATCAAGGTTATGTGATCATTTATTGATCAATCAAGGTTATATGATCATTTATTGATCAAATCAAGGTTATGTGATCATTTATTGATCCAATCAAGGTTGTATGTTCGTTTTATGTTCGTATCAAGGTTATATGATCATTTATTGATCAAATCAAGGTTATGTGATCATTTATTGATCCAATCAAGATTATGTGATCATTTATTGATCAATCAAGGTTATGTGATCATTTATTGATCAAATCAAGGTTATGTGATCATTTATTGATCAAATCAAGGTTATGTGATCATTTATTGATCAAATCAAGGTTATGTGATCATTTATTGATCAAATCAAGGTTATGTGATCATTTATTGATCAAATCAAGGTTATGTGATCATTTATTGATCAAATCAAGGTTATGTGATCATTTATTGATCAAATCAAGGTTATGTGATCATTTATTGATCAAATCAAGGTTATGTGATCATTTATTGATCAAATCAAGGTTATGTGATCATTTATTGATCAATCAAGGTTATGTGATCATTTATTGATCAATCAAGGTTATGTGATCATTTATTGATCAAATCAAGGTTATGTGATCATTTATTGATCAATCAAGGTTATGTGATCATTTATTGATCAAATCAAGGTTATGTGATCATTTATTGATCAAATCAAGGTTATGTGATCATTTATTGATCAAATCAAGGTTATGTGATCATTTATTGATCAAATCAAGGTTATGTGATCATTTATTGATCAAATCAAGGTTATGTGATCATTTATTGATCAAATCAAGGTTATGTGATCATTTATTGATCAAATCAAGGTTATGTGATCATTTATTGATCAAATCAAGGTTATGTGATCATTTATTGATCAATCAAGGTTATGTGATCATTTATTGATCAAATCAAGGTTATGTGATCATTTATTGATCAATCAAGGTTATGTGATCATTTATTGATCAAATCAAGGTTATGTGATCATTTATTGATTAAATCAAGGTTATGTGATCATTTATTGATCCAATCAAGGTTGTATGTTCGTTTTATGTTCGTATCAAGGTTATATGATTATTTATTGATCAAATCAAGGTTATGTGATCATTTATTGATCCAATCAAGGTTGTATTGATCGTTTAATGTTCAATCAAGGTTATGTGATCATTTATTGATCAAATCAAGGTTATGTGATCATTTATTGATCAAATCAAGGTTATGTGATCATTTATTGATCAAATCATAGTTTCTCTGAGTAATATCCATTTGCAAGCTCGTTTCAGTTGCATCTCACGTTTCCGCCACTGGTGGGGTGTTACACAAAATTAGAATGTTTTCTTCCGTTGTTGCTGATATTTGTTGTTGCCCTTTGGTTGTTGAATATGTTGGTGTGTGCACCGTCAGATGAACACTTTATTTTTTTATAGTAGAAAACTATATCTGATACACGAGTCTGGAAAAAAAACATAGTTTGATAGTGGTAAACTGATTGTGCACAATTCTTTAAAGATCAATTGAGGCCTTGAATCGGAAAACGATATTGGACGATTTGCTCCAATTGTTATTTTGCTCTAATATGATACGGAGAAGAATAACAAACAAATTTTATTTGAAAACACGATTTTGCCCCATGAAAGACTTGCAATTGCAGGTTAGGTAGGATATCGCTAAACTTCACGATAGGTTAGAAAAAAGATACCAAAAACAAGTTCGGGAACAAGCTTAAGTTAATCCTTTCCCAAGTTAAAGGAAGGGGATTCCCTAAAGTTCTCCCAACTTGACTAGTCAAGTTGGGAGAACTTTAGGGTATCATTTCCCTAAGTTAAAACAGTAAAATGAACTAACTCATAGCTCATATGTGATGCTTGTATATATTTTTTTATATATAAAACTAGATTATTGTCCCGCGTAATACGCGGCTAAACTCATAAAATTAATAACATGTAAATGTTGTATAATATTGCACATAGAGAAAATATTTAATAAAAAATAATTTACATTATTAATTTAGTCGGAAAAAACCAATAGCCTAAAATCCAAATGGAGCCAAATAAAAAAAATCATGACATGAAATTGTCATTCAAGGTAGAATTTGTTATTGATAGATGATGATTGATAAGATATGGAAATTATAATTATAATTATAATTAAAAATCCGATTATTTGATTTTCAAATTAAACAAAATAAGAAGAAAAAATTAAAAAGAAATAAAAAACAAAAAATCTCAAGCTGCATTCTTCTTTTTCTTTGATAATGACAATGATAAAATTTTAGGGTTTTTTTTCAATTTTTTTTTTTTACCTCTCTCTTTGTAAAAAATTAAAGGAAACGAATAAAAAAGGTTTGTTGCTGCTTTGAACCTAAATTCCTAAAGTAATATTTGACATAATATTTCTTTATTATATAGGCCACAAGTAGGGATGGCAAAAATACCCGTACCCGATGGGGAATCCGATACCCGCACCCGATTTGACCGGGGAATCCCCGAGTTGACCGGGGATGGGGACGGGTATGGGGATGTAAATCAATTCCCCGATGGGGATGGGGACGGGGATGGGGAACCCTAAATCCCCGATCCCCATACCCGAACCTGAAAACACTATATATATTTATTAGAATCACTTTATGTTTTTGACTATATATTAGAATCATTTTTAAGTTTAGAGCTTTTGTTTAATACTTTTTATGTGTTATACTTTATTAATCATTTACTTAACATATATATTGGTTTATATATAGTAAAAAGTGTCGAAATACACATTCTCCTACTTATATTCTACTACGTTAAAAATTTATGTTCATTCAAAAATGGTATCCCCGATACCCGACGGGGATCCCCGATACCCGATGGGGACGGGTATGGGGATGTAACTTAATTCCCCGACGGGGATGGGAACGGGGACGGGGATTACAAGTAGAAATCGGGTACAGGGATGGGGATTGAGATCCCCGACAATACCCACCTCATTGTCATCCCTAGCCACAAGTCCATAATCTAAATATTTTACGTTAGAAAGAATTTGACATTTTATATTTTACATTAGTAAGAACTTGACTTTTTACTGAATATTATATTTATATTTAGTAATAATAATAGTAGTAATTACATAGAAAGAATCAGTAATTGGTAATCTAAAAAAGGATAATGATGTTAGCAAACTATCCAAAGGTTATAATTTAAAGTTGTTTTCCATCCAATGGTGGTGGGTTTTTTAAAAATTATTTTATGAGGCTCTTTTATAATTATTGTTAAATATTGCTAGATACAACTTACGTGACCAATCATATACGATATGTCTATTTAAACAATAACAAAATATTAGGATAAATAATTGATATTAGAAATTGATAGATGGGAAATTTATGTAAATAATAAAGTCCCCATACTTAATTATATGACAAATATTAAAGGGACATGTTTCTTGTTCATGTTATTCGAAATAGGTAAGGGTTGGCCAAAGTTATCTTCTAAATCCACTATGTGGGCCCCGGATGTGAGTTTTTCCTAAGGTCTCGGGTTCGAGTCTTGGGTTTCTCATCTCAAGGTATTTTCCATGAGGAGGGGTTGGAGGTCCAGCAAATCGCTGGTTATAATTGTCTCCAGCACGTCTGAATCGAAACTAACTTTACAAAAAAAAGGTAAGATTTTAATTTTTTTTTATGTAACTATTTTCGAGCCCTATTTGTTGAACCCAAGATGTTTATTAAAAGAAAGTCCATTTATTTTTATAGTTAAATGTTACACAAAACTTATTTTTACTTCTAAAATTATCTTTACTCCATTGTAAAACAAACTACATTATGTTTTTCAACTTTTCAGATTTTAAAATATCTAAATTACCTTCAACATTTAACTATTTCTCAACACAGGCACATACTAGATCTGCCCAATATACCCCAAAATATTTTTCAACCCTGTCTATCCAAACTATTCTTCTCAATTATTTTTTACTAATTTAAATATCGTCACTTAGTATACTTATAATAGCTTTAATGTTATTAGTATACTTATAATAGCCTTAATGTTATTAGTATACTTATAATAGCTTTAATGTTATTAGTATACTTATAATAGCTTTAATGTTATTAGTATACTTATAATAGCTTTAATGTTATTAGTATACTTATAATAGCCTTTAATGTTATTAGTATACTTATAATAGCTTTAATGTTATTAGTATACTTATAATAGCCTTTAATGTTATTAGTATACTTATAATAGCTTTAATGTTATTAGTATACTTATAATAGCCTTTAATGTTATTAGTATACTTATAATAGCTTTAATGTTATTAGTATACTTATAATAGCCTTAATGTTATTAGTATACTTATAATAGCTTTAATGTTATTAGTATACTTATAATAGCCTTAATGTTATTAGTATACTTATAATAGCTTTAATGTTATTAGTATACTTATAATAGCCTTAATGTTATTAGTATACTTATAATACTTTAATGTTATTAGTATACTTATAATAGCTTTAATGTTATTAGTATACTTATAATACTTTAATGTTATTAGTATACTTATAATAGCTTTAATGTTATTAGTATACTTATAATAGCCTTAATGTTATTATATACTTATAATATTTAATGTTATTAGTATACTTATAATAGCTTTAATGTTATTAGTATACTTATAATACTTTAATGTTATTAGTATACTTATAATAGCTTTAATGTTATTAGTATACTTATAATAGCCTTTAATGTTATTAGTATACTTATAATAGCTTTAATGTTATTAGTATACTTATAATAGCCTTTAATGTTATTAGTATACTTATAATAGCTTTAATGTTATTAGTATACTTATAATAGCCTTTAATGTTATTAGTATACTTATAATAGCTTTAATGTTATTAGTATACTTATAATAGCCTTAATGTTATTAGTATACTTATAATAGCTTTAATGTTATTAGTATACTTATAATAGCCTTAATGTTATTAGTATACTTATAATAGCTTTAATGTTATTAGTATACTTATAATAGCCTTAATGTTATTAGTATACTTATAATACTTTAATGTTATTAGTATACTTATAATAGCTTTAATGTTATTAGTATACTTATAATACTTTAATGTTATTAGTATACTTATAATAGCTTTAATGTTATTAGTATACTTATAATAGCCTTAATGTTATTAGTATACTTATAATAGCTTTAATGTTATTAGTATACTTATAATAGCCTTAATGTTATTATATACTTATAATACTTTAATGTTATTAGTATACTTATAATAGCTTTAATGTTATTAGTATACTTATAATAGCTTTAATGTTATTAGTATACTTATAATAGCTTTAATGTTATTAGTATACTTATAATAGCCTTTAATGTTATTATATACTTATAATAGCTTTAATGTTATTAGTATACTTATAATAGCTTTAATGTTATTAGTATACTTATAATAGCTTTAATGTTATTAGTATACTTATAATAGCCTTAATGTTATTTACTTTAATTTAATTTGAATAAGCAGCGTGGTTTGGATATGTGGTAAACGCCTTTTGAAGACAGAGGTCATAGGTTCAATCATCGTCTCATGCGAAAGGCCCGGAAGTTCTTTTCTACCTTTGAGGTGGAACCGTAAAATTTTAAAACCAAATATTTTTTAATGGAGAATCGGGCAAGTTTAGTGAGGTTTTGACACCAAAAAGTGAGGTTTTGACAATGAAGTGACTATCCATGTCCCCAAAATCTATAACTCATATCGACAACAATACACCCATAATTTATACTCAAAATCAAACAAATGAAAATACAAAGCGACATAATGAAGCTTCAATGTTTGCTTAAACCATTGAAACATGGGTTTAAATTCATTTCTTCACCTAGGTTTCAAGCATATTTAGCAACTGGTATCATTGGTGTTACTGGTTTGATTATTGCTTGTAAAGATGACAAAGGAATAGAGCGTTTCGATCAATTTATGCTCTCTTTGTCGTCGGAATCGCCGCCGGAGAGAGAATCTTTGCCGGAAAATTTGTGGGTCCCTGGTTTGCAAAATCTTGGTAACAATTGTTTCTTGAATGTAGTTTTGCAGGTATTGTAATTGTTCAGACTTTTTAATTTTCTTTGATATACTTTAAAGGGAGTGTTTTTTTTAGCTTATTTTTTATCAGAGTTTTTGTGGCTTATGAGGTTATTATGACTTAAAAATATTTCAAAACAAGCTCATTAGCAAGAAATTAGGTACAAAAAGTTGGCTTATCGAAAATAAGATAAACGAAATAAGCCGTAAACTTTAAAAATAAGCTAGGACAAACACCCCCCAATTTAATGCTTTCAGGGGTTTGGACTTGGAACTGATATGTATATATTTGTATGAATGAGTGTATACAACTTGTCACGTTTTGTTATCGTGTATATCCAACAAGTTACAAACCGTCTATTGTGTGTATCAAGATTTTGTTATCTATTTTTGCTGACTGAACATCCTTGCTACGTCTTTCGCCAATGTCACCAAGAAAAGGGCCAAATCACTAGTTTACAAGTTATAGCAAGTCATATATATAATAGTAACGTATTAACGTTTGATACGCTTAGTAGAAGAAATGGAAGTCGGCAACACACAATAGGCAAAACGCGACAAGTTGGATATGCTTTGGTGCCTTAACATATTAATATGATGTATATGTTAAATGTATGTAAGAAATATAATGGAAGTGTGAGATTTATGTCAGTTTTGTAGTATTTATGTGTTTGGATTTGGATTGTTTGTTAGGCTTTGGCTAGCTGTTCTTCTTTTTTGAGTTCACTCCAGAAGGTTGTGGAGGAGTTTGAAGTTTCATCTGAGGGGGAAGAAACTAGGGATATGCCACTTGCAGTTTCATTGAATGCTTTATTGCAAGGTACTGAGCTCTTTTTAGAAACAGTCTATACTATTAAGTTTATCCACAGTTCTAAGTTACGTTAACATCAGTCATTAGTTATGTTTTAAAAATAAAATACTTATTTGGATCATGCAAACTCATATAGAATAAAATGTATTGTACATGCATCTTGATCATAATTCTATAGCCATATTTTATGCGTGTATGTGGACCATGTGGTTACTGGTTAGAATTAGGATATCTGTGTAATGGGTATTTCACTAAAAAATTGCTCCCTTATACATGACCTACTAACGAGGCAGATGTTTTCTGTAGAACTCTCTATCGTACGGTGTAAAGGCAAAGTATTAAGTCCACGAAAGGTGATGCTTGCAATGTCTCAATATACACCAAACTTCAATTTGACAAGTCAGCAGGTGCGCCTACCTTCACTATCAACACTGAGCATGTTTTATTAAAGACATCAATTTTGACTTGTTTGTGAATGGGTGGGTTTGGGTTATTTTTCTCTCTTATAGCTTTATGGATTAAATGGATGAAAAGTAGAGCTTAATAGGGAACGGGTCAAATGGGACGAATAGATGGGAAGTCGTCCAAAGTGTATTTTTAACCATAAAACCTTCTAAATTATGTTTTACTCAAAAAACGAGATAATTATTCAAGTAGTGTAGTTATGTAGTCATATTTGGCATTCCACTTATCCCATAAAAAATTAGAAAAGAAGTGTTTCAAACTTTCAGGTCAATCCAACCTGGCCTATTTTGACCCGTATAAAATGATTACCCATTTTGACCATAACCCATTTGGCCCATTACTCAATCCTGTCGGTTTTTCCACCCCATGTTGCATGGTCTTTTGTTTAATATATTAACTTCTATTCAGGACGCGGAAGAAGCATTAGCCCACATGTTGTCTTCTTTAAGAGAAGAATGCTCAGACTATTTTGCTTCAAACCAAAGTTCGCTAGCTGTTGCAACTAACTTGGGTAGCCGTATTCTTACTCTAGAGAGGAGAGTTAAGCTTAGTGAGCTAGACAGATGGACCCAGATCTTTCTTGGGCCATTTAATGGAATCGTTGGCAGCATTCTAACTTGCCAAAGCTGTCCGTTTCAGGTTGAATGGTACTCCTGTTTTCTTTGATTTTTGGTATTTGATGTATTCTTGTAACTCTTCCTGCATTAACAGTTGATGTGGCAAAATGGTTTAGGTTGGTTATGCGTTGGGAAGTTGTAGGTGTATGCTGAAATGGGTCAGCGTGACCTTAAACACCTGATCCGAAAATTAAAATACGAGTATGTATAAATAGTTGGCCACATATTCTTACAGAAATATATAGCATTTTGATTATTGGTAAGATTTTCTGAATAAATGTTTTACAAGATTTTATGGCTTAAATATTCTTTTGGCAGCTTTTGTCCTGTTTCTTTTTAAGATAGTTATTCATTTATGTTTTACTTAGACCTGGCAAAACTTACCCAAACAATAAAATTTGGGTAAATTTGGGTAAGTTTTCCAGCCATTTGGGTATACATGGACACTCTTTGAATCATAGAATGGGTCTAATTGGGTATTTTAGTTTAGTCTTGATCTCCTTAAGCGGGTTGAACGGGTCTGGAATCACTCAACCCTTTTTATGAAATGATTAAAATCACTCATTGGTTGAAGTGATGATTCAATTCTTCTTTGGACACTAATCATACTTAATTTAACATATTATTGTTTATGTTTATTTACAGGATATATATATATATATATATATAGAGAGAAAAGAGCATATCTTGAAGAAATAATATTATAAACATTCCAGTATGAATCTAAAATGTGATTTATTATCAAAAAAGAAAAATAAAAAAAATAAGAAAGACACTGTGTTGTACGTGGGTTGACTTGTGATTTGTAGATAAAATCACTTTTGCGTTCAACTATTAATCTGTATTGTTAAATCAAAGGGGTGTGACTTTTTTTAAATTCTCTGTATGTTTTTTTTATTTATAAAATGATAGTAATTGTTAAAATAAATATTATTAATTCATATGTAATAATTTAATTAATATTTTATAAAGAAATATTGTTAAAAAAACAATAATCGTTAAAAAATGCGGGTTGACCCGCACCCAACCCGCTTTGACCCGCACCCGTTTGACCCGCATTCCTAATATTACCCGCTTGGACCCGTTACCCAAACCCGCCCGCCCCGCCCATTTTGCCAGGCCTAGTTTTACTCATCAGGGATGAAGCCTGAAGGATAACTCTAATAGACCCATCATAAGTCAATGGCTCGAAATTACCAGTTTGTCACCTTTAATTACCAAATATTCTCTTATATATATGTTGTTTCTAGAGGACTTGCTTATTTGATGTATCTACTTTCTGACGGTGTTGAAGCTGCTTATAGAACCTAGAATACATCACTCTTATTTGATAACATAGAGTTTGTGTTAGGACTTAGTTCAGACAAGGGAACATTATTGCATTAATAAATAGTCTATGTAAAGTTCATTGGCCTTTTTTACCTTGCAATTCCGCATGAAAGGAAAAACCTAATTCTTCAAGTAATACAAGAATCACATATGGTGTACATTTAGTGTTTACCTTATTTGTCTTGCAGATTTCTCTGGAATTTCAGTTCTTCAATTGCTTGTACCTTTCACCACCTACATATGATGGTGGTAGCTCTATTGTATGTTTGTAAACTCCTCACATTTTTTGTTTTCTTAGTTATGATGTTATAAGCTGTGAAGTGAAGTTGATAAAATACTTTTTATGTGGTCTTGTTCTATCAGATACCTGGATGCTCCATAAACGATTGCCTGAAGAATTTTTTTGCTGCAGAACGGGTTGAAAACTACTTTTGCACTCACTGCTGGCATACTACCGCCTTGAAATATCTATCTATGCTCAATAAGGATGAGGTGAGTTACCTTTAGGCATATCATGTTTTTGATGACTTAAGGCATGCTTTTTCACGCAATTTATGTGCTACTTCACATTTTATTACAATGAAAATAGTTCAAAGCCTTTTTCATAAAGTTAATAAACTCTTTAGCTGATCATTGTTGTCCTTTTACCATTGATTTTTTGACTAGTTTTATCATCTTTCCACAAATATTTCATTTCTTTTGTTTTTTTAAAGGCTGGGTTGTACTAACATGGTATTTGTGTACCAGAAAAGTATTGAAAAACTTCAAAGCTGTAGCAAGCAAGAGACATGTGACTGCGGAAGTATATCATCTCTTCGATCATTACCTTGGTCAAACAAGTATTCTCATACTTTCAAGCAATTACATATTGCACGAAGCCCAAAGGTAATAACCTTAGCTATATGAGATTGGCTTTGTTCAGAACTGTTTGCCTCATTCAAGGATATGATACATTCTTTAACGGAGGTAGCAAAATGTGCAGGTTGGGTAACGGGTCAAACCGAGTTTAGGTCAAAATGAGTATCTTTGGTACGAACAAGGCGGTTTGACACGTGTACAACTTCTGTCAAGAATTTAGCATGAATAGTTTGCATTTCAAATATTTTTAGAAAAGGGATAACATGATTTACGAGGTTTTAACCTTATATGCATAAAAATGTACATTGGTCTACCTACTTACAACCTGTTTGATCTGTTTCTTTTATAGCTAGTATTTTTACTTCTATTCTATACCTATCAGAGATAACACGTGATGAATATGTTCACCTATTTGTACTTTTATCAAATGGGTCTAATTTGCACTATCCATTATCCACTTTTATCAGTAATTTACTTTGCTATTAATGAAAATGTTCACCTATTTGTACTTTTGTAGATTTTGTGCCTTAACTTACAACGTGCTTCTGTTAATATGTTTGGGGAGCTAATCAAACTCAAGGTACTTGTTTTCTTTTTGTGAATCTCTGATTGGATTTCCATTTTCCTTCGCTGTTGAATGTTGATAACCAATGCTTATACTCGTAGGGTCATATCTCTTTTCCTGTGACTTTGAATATGTCATCCTTCAAAAACAGAGGAGTTGAAATTAAACATTCTGAGCAGAAGTTGCCAATTAATCAACTTGTACAACAAAACCTGCAGCCGATTCGTTATTCTGATCTTTCAAGATTACAAATGGATAGATACCCTTTGGATCACAAATACAAGCAACCTTTAGAAGAGGTTTTTGGTGACAAAGAAATTCGAGAGGAACATACCACATATAATGCTGCACATCAAGATAACGAGGTACTTCAGTTACTTTATTGTCTACCATAATGCTGCACTAAACTAGGGTGGCAAAATATCAGGTTGGTCAAAATAGCTCCGAGTGTTGACAAGTAAATTTTTTGTATGGGTCTTAAGGGGTTCAGGTTGAGTTTGTGCAACAAATGTTTCAGACTGTTAATAGAGGATTAGAGATGTGCTGAATATGAATATGATTAGTGAAAAGTAATAATCTACTTTTTGAATTAAGCAATTTAGGAAGTTTTATGCTGAAAAATTATATACTCCAGGTGACTCGGGTGACGTGATCTATTTTCTTCTTAACTACACCTTTTTTTATTTTTTATTTTTTATTTTTTTGGGTAAAGGGCTACTACCCCGTTTCACTTTTATAACAACACCAACAATGTTTTACAAGTAATGTGGCTGAGATGCCACAATAGTTCATACATACGACATGCCATATGTATGTAGATCAAGCTTACAAAAGCACTACTAAGAGAACCAATACATACTAACAAAAATATAAAAAAAACACAAAAGCATGTGTAGATATACTTCTCTTGGGAAAGCCTAGGTAAAATGGTGTTTCTCTTCTTTTATGGTTTTACAGATAAAATTCTCACAAGTTCTGTTAGCCTTTTTTGCCATCAAATTGTTTATACCTGATTTATCTTTTAATTCACCGTCTTAATTGAATTTATTTACACAAGATACATTAATGTCAAATTTGAGGTTAACAACAAATTATTTTACTTTTATTGGTTTTGCCATTTTACCGGGAAAGATATTAAATGTACTATATATATATATATACTATACGTCTATAAACAGTTCATTCTTGTTAATTCTCTAGTGTCTTGTCATTATATCGGTTTCAGGTACACGAGAGTTGGAACTTGACACCGGACGAACATCATACATACAAACTTGTTTCTGTTGTGGAGCACTTTGGTAATACTGGAAGTGGTCATTACACGGTCTACAGAAGAGTAAGTAACATTGAACTTGATGGGACATCAGAATCTAGTCATGTGAATTGGGTTGGAGTTTCGGATAGCAAAGTTTACAGGGTCTCGGAGGAAGATGTTCTTGCTGCAAAGGCTAGCTTACTTTTCTATGAAAGAGTTTCAGAAAGGGATTCGACAATGTAGTTACTTTGTTAAATATCAACAGAATTAGTGATCCAGGATTAGTGATCCATCTAAGTTTAACAGAAAGTGCATGAAACAAAAAGCTTGAAAGGCTCATCATCTTGCTAATTTTTGAAAATATTATGTAAATGATTATTAATATGCAGATCGGTTATTTTGGGTTTTTGGAAATTTCCTGTCACTGGCTTTACAAGCACTTCTTTTATGGCCTTTTTGTAATGTAATTTTCTACTGTTGAACATTTCAGCTAGGACTTTTTATATGCAGTTTCTTGCAGATAGTGGTTCAACCGTTCAACTGTGTCTTGAAATGTGACGATTTCCAGCACATGCATACCGAATTCCAATACAGTTGATTTTAGTTGCTATTACAATTGGAGCGAGTAGCAAAACACTCGAATGCTAATTTATAATGCGCATAAGTGACACTTTTAGTAATTTTTTGTCATATACAAAGCGTTGCTCGCCATTTCATCAAGGTAGCGAATAAGATGACATTACATTTGTTATGTAATGTCCAAGCTTTCCACACTATGTATGTTGTCTCTCATGGCTTATCTATGATAATTTGGTTGAAGGGGCTATCTTCAATGGTAAATTCAATTTGTCTAAGTATACATCTTAGTACCATGTCAGGAAACTATTATAGTTCACATTGAATTTATTCTGGAACTCAAATTCTTTATGTCACATCATAAACGATACAAAAATTAAAAGACCATTATGTTAAATTCGAAAACATAGTTAACAGTAAAAAAGTTAAAAGCTTGCTTCACAAACTCAATTTGCTTGGGAGCATATTGAAAATGACAAACTGACGATAAGATGAAATCAAATTGATATTCAATTTGCTCCGTCAAACAAACTGACGCATAGGGATGGTTTTCGGTACGGAACCGACTATAACCGATACCGAAAATAGCCCAAAGTGAAAACCGAATACCGTACCGATTACATAGGTACGGTACCGGTTCGGATATTTCGGTATTGTCTCTATTTGATACCGAATTTTCACAATTTTCGTGTATGATAAGAAGTTTGGTAGTTTTTCTTTGCTGGCATGTAACCCTCTTACTTAAATATGCTTTTTGTATATAGTTTAGGACCTATATGTTAATCAAGTGTAGCGTTTTGGGATTCTACCGAATGATGGACAAAAATAAGATAATAAGTCACGAAGCTTTTGTATGTATATCTACCTGCAACATTTTTGAACACTCATCCTATCAAATAAAACCATATTTATTTTATTATAGTTACACAACAATTAATACTTGCTTATAAGAATACATATTGTGTTGTTCCAAGCCTACGAGATGCCCATGAAAACGTTTTCAGTACACAATTCGGTTGGTTCGGTACCGAAACCGAAAACAACTCAAACTAAATACTGATACCGAATTCCCATCGGTACCGATTTTCGGTACCGGTCCGGTTTCAGTATTTCGGTAATGTTGCTCATCCCTACCGACGGGTAAACTCTCAATTAGAGATGCCTCCAACTCCCATTTTAATTATTTACTTTTTTTTTAACCCAAATTTTTTTTTTTCCCAATCTTTTTACTTTCATTTTAGCACATCATATTCTTCCCACCTCCACCCGGAAGAGGTCATTATCATTCGCTGTTAAATATCAACATAAAGTCGGCATGTTCGATAGATGTCTCCCCACCTAATCCGCTCCAATCCATCCAATCCAATAAATACAAAAGCCCGCGCTATCCTAGTGGCGGGAAACCCAATTTCCATTTAGAGTGGGAAACCCTAATTCCAAAATTTCAAAACCCCCCCTATTTCTTCCTTTCACAGCACACTTCCTCTCCTTATTATCCCCCTCCCCGCTCCCCACTTCCATTTCCTCAACCACACACACAATTTCCCCCCTTTCTCTCTCTATATCTATAATCTATATCTATCTATCTATCTATATTTATCTGTATCTATTATCTATAACAATAAGAAGAAAAGATGTATGTAATTAAGAGAGACGGACGTCAAGAAGCCGTACACTTTGACAAAATCACAGCGCGGTTAAAAAAATTAAGTTACGGACTAAGCATAGATCACTGCGATCCAGTTCTGGTTTCACAAAAAGTATGTGCTGGTGTTTATAAAGGCGTTACCACCAGTCAGTTAGATGAACTCGCCGCTGAAACCGCCGCCTCATTAACCGCTAATCATCCTGATTACGCTTCTGTACGTATTTCCTTCAATTACGCATTTCATTTCAATTTTTAATTAATTAATTTTCGTTTTTAATTCAATTTATTTTAGTTAGATGAAACTATGTCGTTTTGATGCTTTTGAAGGTTGAAAGTATGTTGTTGTTAATCACCTGTTTTGTAATTGAGGAAGATATTTTTTTATTTTAAGTTAGATGAAACTATGTTGTTTTGGTGCTTTTATATATAGCGGCTATATTATTTAGGTAGATGAAAGTCATGAAACTATGTCGTTTTGGTGTATTTGAAGTTGTAGCAGTGATTTTGTTAAGAGCTTATTTTGTAATTAAGTAAGATATTGTTAAATTTCATTAGACAAAACTGCGTTGTTTTGACGTTTATAAGTCGATATATGGTGATTTATGTAATTTGGAGATTGTAGTTAAAATCTGTTATTTTGTGGTTCATGTATCCGAATTTTGAAATGATTGGATTAAAATTGTCATTCGGGGAGATGAAACTATATTGTTTTGGATTCAATAAGAGGGGCATACTGAATTTGTCATATTGTTCATACAGTTGGCTGCGAGGATAGCGGTTTCGAATTTGCATAAGAACACGAAGAAATCGTTTTCTGAAACGTAAGTGAATTTGGACTACTTATATATTAGAATCTACAGTACTAGTATTTTGTTTGTTCTGGTGATGTACATTTTTCTGTATTGGTTTGTGATCCAGTGTTAACTTGTATTGTGGTTGCAGGATAAAAGATATGTATAATCATGTTAGTGAGAGATCTGGGCAGAAGGCTGCTCTTATTGCCGATGATGTTTATGAAATCATAATGAAGGTATTCATGTTTATAAGCAGAGTAAAACTGTTTTGTAATTTTATCTGTTTATGTTGATGCATTAGTGACGTCTTTATATCATTTGGACTAGTGGCAAATTGTAGCGAAATCAAATGTAAATTCTTTTTTGTTTGGGGTAAGATGAGGTTGGGACTGTACATGCAGTGTTAACCATATTGAAAAATTATTGATTGCAACACAAATTTATATTGACAGGATACAATATTAAGACAGACTGACACATCAGTGGTACTTTTGAATTTTATCTTATTGTAAAAGAATTAGCAGCTGACAATTGTAGAACTAGAAACAAAAGCGCTAAAAATGTTTTACCTTGGGTAACATTTTTATATAAGCACATCAACATGTGATGGGATGATGTATCTTTTGAAGTTAGTAACTGTGTAAAACTTTTTTGCTTCAGCATGCTGCTCGGCTAGACAGTGAGATTATATATGATCGGGACTTTGACTATGATTTCTTCGGTTTCAAAACCCTTGAGAGATCTTATCTTTTGAAGATCAATGGGAAGGTTGTAGAAAGGCCTCAACACATGTTAATGAGAGTTGCTGTTGGGATTCATAAGGATGATATTGATTCTGTTCTCAAGACATACCACTTGATGTCACAGAGATGGTTCACCCATGCATCTCCTACCCTTTTCAATGCCGGAACACCAAGGCCTCAAGTATGAAAGATCATTAGGCATTTAGTTTGTTGTTTTTTGCTTATACTAACAATTTTGATTGTACATTTGGTTTTTTGACTTGCTACTAGTGTTGTAAGTATTCTTCTGTCATCTCACATTGTTTCATTTGTGGTTTGTAGTTGAGTAGCTGTTTTCTGATATGCATGAAAGAAGATAGCATTGAAGGCATATATGACACGTTAAAGGAATCTGCTGTTATTAGCAAATCAGCAGGAGGAATTGGTGTTTCTATTCATAATATCCGTGCAACTGGAAGCTACATACGTGGAACAAATGGAACATCCAATGGCATTGTGCCAATGCTGCGTGTGTTTAATGATACTGCCCGATATGTTGATCAAGGAGGCGGCAAGAGGAAGGGTATGTGATAATGTTAAGGCTCATATTTGTTTTATCTTGCTACATGTGTCTCTTTAATTCATTTATTTCATCTAATTTAGGTGCCTTCGCTGTATATTTGGAGCCATGGCATGCTGATGTTTTTCAATTCTTAGATCTAAGGAAGAATCATGGAAAGGTAACAGTTGGAGGATTTTTGCTATCTATTTACTTTTTCTTAATAGTATTTGGTCGTACATTTTCTGAATGTCAGGGATAGTTTTGGTTTTGCCTTTTGAAACTGTGATAATCAGATACTCAGCTGTTTGGGAATTTGATACTTGCTGATTTTTATTGAAATTAATACATACATTGATGAGGAAGGCATTGTAGTATAGAAGGAGAGACATCTTGTGAGACAGGATTAAATTTTTTTCAGATTAGGCTAAAAGAAGAGGTGGTTAAATATGTTTCGTACTATTTGATAATTTGTTCTGTTTAGTAACCAAAGCTGATTGTTTGAACTTAATTACATGGACAATGTTTATTTAACAGTTGTCAAAACAAGTTATTTTGACTACATATAATCTGTTCTAAAACACATTCATAATTTTATGAATTGGAATTGGACTTGATGTTGATTGTTGGCCCAGTCCCTTTGTAGTCTATGGTTTCTGCTGTGCTAAAATTTCATTGAAAACTTTCTAATATCTGCAGGAAGAGCAGCGGGCAAGGGATTTGTTTTATGCTCTCTGGATACCAGACCTTTTTATGGAAAGAGTCCAAAGTAATGGCAATTGGTCTTTGTTCTGTCCAAATGAAGCTCCAGGCCTGGCTGATTGCTGGGGAAAAGAATTTGAGAACCTGTACACCCAGTATGAAAAACAGGTATTAGTTGAGTATATTTATCAGCATATTCATTTTTGGCTGTGCTGAAGCTTAATATGATTGGCTAACAGTGCATTGTTTTGTATTATCAGGGGAAAGCAAAAAAAGTTGTGCAGGCACAAAATCTCTGGTTTGAAATTTTGAAGTCCCAGATTGAAACTGGGACCCCTTATATGCTTTATAAGGTAGTTTGTTTGGCCTGGTGTGTGGAGTTATTTAATGGTACTTCTTGTTGAATATTTTCTTTTAAGCAAAATAAACTTTTGCCATCTTAGGACTCTTGCAATCGTAAAAGCAACCAGCAGAATCTTGGTACCATCAAGTCATCAAATCTGTGCACTGAGATTATTGAGTACACAAGTCCAACAGAAACTGCTGTGTGTAATTTGGCATCAATTGCATTACCACGATATGTCAGAGAAAAGGTAAGACATTTCAAGTTTTCAACCTATCTACTTAGAAATCGGTAGTAGCGGTAAGACTAAGTAAGACTAATTTCTCTTATGTTTTTTCCAGGGAGTTTCAGCAGAATCCCAACCATCAAAGCTTGTTGGTAGTAGAGGTTCTAGCAATCGCTACTTTGATTTTAACAAATTAGCCGAGGTCTGGTTTGCTCTTATATTTATTCTTCATATTCTATTACCTGTGTAGAAATACTTTTAGATGTTTAGTTTGTCATGATTAAATTATGTCTTTGTTTGTTGTGATGGGCAGGTCACATCAACTGTTACAACAAATTTAAACAAAATCATTGATATGAATTATTACCCTGTTGAAACTGCAAAAACATCAAATCTTCGACACAGGCCTATTGGTATTGGGGTCCAAGGTCTTGCAGATACTTTCATCTTGCTTGGTATGGCATTTGATTCACCTGAGGTAATACATGCGTTCTCTCTTGTTGCAAGCTTTAATTATACACTTGGAAAATGGATGGGTTTTGTTACAGGTCAAAAACCGTTGTCCATTTTGTTAATGCTCCTTAAATATACATAATGCATTTAACATTATCAAAAATACTATGTTATTACATATGTACCACATTCTTTGTTCAAAATAAAGTAATTTAGGAAGATGCCAGCATTAGAACTACACTTTAAGTGACTGTCACTGTTCTGACCCATGTGACTGGTTTCTCTTTTGGCTGAGCTTTTTTGGTTGGCTCATTTGATCTGTTAGGGATAAATCATAATTCAAATTGACCAGTTTTCAATTAAATGGGTCAAAATTGGCCACTTAACATAATTTGATACTTTTCTTTTTGATTCTCATTATTAACCTTACTTGAATTGCAGGCTCAACAATTGAACAAGGACATATTTGAAACAATATACTACCATGCTCTGAAAGCTTCATCTGAGCTGGCTGAAAAGGAAGGCACATATGAAACATATATTGGAAGTCCTGTTAGCAAGGTCTGACTCTTGATATGTACTTCTAGTTGACATGTGTGTAAAAATGTTTGATGCAATTCATGGTCTGCGATTACTAAAATCATAATATTTCAATAGCAGTGAATGTAGTGAATGTTTTTATTAACATAACCCAGCTCTATTCATTAAATGTTTCAACTTTCAAGTTGATGCATCAACTATCGAGATATACATCAACTAGCTGCTTAGCAACCGTATTTATAACTTCCTAACAAATTAATCATCATTACATTACATTACTTGTAGGGAGTTCTCCAACCAGACATGTGGGGAGTAACACCTTCAGATTTATGGGACTGGAATGCTCTGCGTGAAATGATATCCAAGAATGGGGTGAGGAATTCACTACTCGTTGCCCCAATGCCAACTGCTTCAACAAGCCAGATACTTGGAAATAACGAGTGTTTTGAGCCATATACTTCCAATATCTACAGTCGCAGAGTTTTGAGGTATGTTCTGCCACCATAGTGAATTCACTTATTTGGGACAACATGATGTACTGATTTTTGTTCTGGAATTCTTTATTGTATACATGCATTGCATACTATTCTTAGCATATTTTGACAATTATTTTATCTTCAGTGGAGAATTTGTGGTGGTCAACAAGCATCTATTACATGACTTAACTGAGATGGGCCTCTGGTCTCCTACTCTCAAGAATCAGATGATTTATGAAGATGGCTCTGTTCAAAAGATTGCTGAAATTCCTGAAGATCTGAAGGCTATCTACAAGTATGATTTGAAGTTTTTATTTTTGTAGTCTTTTCCAAATATAATTGAATTATATTTGATTATTCTTAATTGGTAATGTGGAATCAGAACTGTTTGGGAAATCAAGCAAAGGACACTGGTAGACATGGCTGTTGATCGTGGATGCTACATTGACCAAAGTCAAAGTCTGAACATACATATGGACCAGCCAAACTTTGGCAAGCTTACTTCTTTGCATTTCCATACATGGTCAAAGGTAATTTGATACTCTTGATTCCTATATGAACCTGGTAATGTAGAGGTGGCAATTACAACACATTTATTTTCCTTGCAAGGAGTTAGATTATTATTGAAATAACCCAACTATGTACATCAATGATAGGGATGAGCATATGACCTGAAAACCCGTGACCCGGACCCAACTCGCCCGATAGGGTAACAAGCCGGGTCACGGGTTTGATATTGTTGCTCTGCTGGGTTTTGGGTTGAGTTTTGACAAGTGAAGAGCAAATGTCCCATAAACCCAAGAATTGAGCTGATCCCACCCTGAACCGACTCGTCGAAATGGGTAACGGGTTCGATTTTGTTTCTTTGTCGAGTCACAGGTTTGCACGGGTCGGGCCGGGTTTTGACCGGTGCTCATGTCTAATCAATGGTACACAAGTTATATATGAAAGGCTAAAGTTTTGGACAAATTGTTTCTGCTAAATCCAACACCTACCAAAAAAATATCTGTTACTGAACTAGCCTATTTTGTTACCTTTCTTGTTGTGTTACTTGCTAATGTATTTGTTGAGCAGTTCTCTTAATGATGAAATGTACTTGATATATTGTTTTCAGGGGCTCAAAACAGGGATGTACTATTTGCGTTCACGTGCTGCAGCTGATGCAATCAAGTTCACTGTTGATACTTCCATGCTCAAGGTAATGCTCTTTCAGAAACATCATCATTCCATTAAAGTTAAGTTTTTTGTTCTTCTGTTCTGCTTTTTCTTGAATTATAAACTAAAACCCCTATTCTCAATGCAGGAAAACCAGAAGCCTGCAAGTGAGGAAGAAAAAATGAATGCTGAAATGTCCCAAATGACATGTTCTTTGTTAAACCGTGATGAATGCTTGGCTTGTGGGAGTTAAGAAGTACGGCATCAAAGTGATGGTTTGTTTATGTTACTAATGAGGGGTTAGACAAGCTATCTTATTGCCTAATGCAATTTGATTCTCTAGTGAAAGTTTATTATCTCTATCCGTTTTGTACATATATGAAAGTGGTGTAAGGGTGTGTTTACTTATTATATGTCTAATTATGAATGTGTTTGGATGAAAGATGTCTTCAGTTTGAATGAGAATTGCATATTTAGTATAGCTTGAGATTGTTCTTTTGGGTAATCTTTTTTCGTAGAAGGGGATAAGTTGTTTAGGTTGATGGTTTGCAGAAGTAGCCAAGTAGGAATGACCTGAAAACTGTGAAAGATTTTCTTAGATTTTAATTTGATCCCCCCCAAACACACACAAGTTTCCAAGTTTGACAACATCATAGAAACTATTTACAGAAAACTATTTTAGAAATATATATGTTACAAGTTGTGGCATAGATAAAAGTGAGCCAGAAAATTACATAGCAACATAAGTAAACGATACACGTCTTTTAAATCCATTACATAACTAATCAAAAACAAAAGCTGCTGATTGCCAAAGATGATGACCAACTGAGAGCTTTAAAGTGGTCCCGAATATCTAATTCCATGTATCCGCATTCAAGAATCTATGAGAATGAGCAGAAAAGAACAGCATTTTGTCAATTAACAGAAAATCTGCATATTTCCTTAAGATACCCCCACGTCTGTTATACTTGCAGAAAAATAACAGTACCTGCATATAATTTGGACTAAAATTGAACACACACATGTAGCTGCATCTATCACCACCACTACCACCACCACGAATGGCCACTCACGTCCGGTCGCCACTTACATTCCGCATCTAAGCGCCGTCGACATAAAATACAATATAAGTTAGAGTAAATTACAGTTTTGGTCCCTGTCGTGGGTTAGAAATTACCGTTTTCATCCTTAGGTTTCATAAATTACGCTTTTGGTCCAAATAACTTTGTTTTGTCAACGCTTTTGGTCCAAATCACTAACGAACGTTTTATTACCCATCACGTGACCTGCACATGGTGGGTATTTTCGTCTTTTAGTTGACACAAGGACCAAAAACGTAAATAATAAAGTTTTTTCTAAAAATTAATAACATAAAATTTGTTTTATCCATCGGTATCATCATCTTCAACTCAATCTACATATATCTATTTAAAAAAACCATGAATCTATAATCAAATGGATACAAAACACCAAAAAAACACATCAAAAACTACATTCATCAAAACTATTTATATCTATATTCCACATGTATCAAAAATATCATAAATCTATAATCATATATCTTTTAAATCGTTCTATATATCACAAAATATCATGAATCTATAATCAAATGATTGGAGGCTGTGGTAGCGGGAGTATAGATCTGACCACTACAAAATCCATCCAACCTTAAATCTTATATCATGTATACACATATATATAGATCTATATACACACATATATGTTATCATCTGAGAAGGAACAAGTTGAGATGATTTAAGAATGGGGAAAGAGGACGGCGGTCATGAGATGGTAGAGTAGGTTTAGATTTAAGTGAAGAAAATATGTGATTTTTTGGTAGTTTTTGATGAAAAGTGATCCCTACTGCTTTAGTGTTTCTTTGTTTTATATTTTATGTTTGAATAATAAATCAAGTGGTGGTTATTATTTCATGAAAACTTGGGTTGGTACCCCACATTAGCATATGCCATATGAGCCATCATGAAAATTTGGGGGCTGGTACCCCATATTAGCGATTCGATGAAATGAATATATTATATATTTTGGTTTATGTCCAACAAAGTAGCTTTTCTTTTCATGAATTCGCAGTCTATGTTTTCAACAATATTAGTAGCTTACAGGTCAATTAATTAAAGTTGTTATCTCTTAATTTTTGGGCTTAAAAAAACCAAATGATAGTTGTTGATGTTGAAATTTGGAGAAAAATGATAATAATCTGAGAAAAAGATAAAGTGTTAGACGATGATGATGATGATTGTTAAAAGAGATGGTTACAGTATAATGATAATAGTTGTTGCTGATGAAGTTGATTATTATAAAAATTTGTTAATTACATTTTTTGTCCTTTTGGTATAAAAAGACTAATATACCCATCATATGCAAGTCATGTGACTTTAATTTTAACGACTGTTAGTGATTTGGACCAAAAGCGTTGACAAAGCAAAGTTATTTGGACCAAAACCGTAATTTATGAAACTTAGGGATGAAAACGGTAATTTTTAACCCACGACAGGGACCAAAATTGTAATTTACTCTATAAGTTATTTATATGATTATTTTGTTAACAAATTTATTTATTAATACAATTTTGTAACTTATTGGAAGATTGTTATACTTTTTAAATAAAAACATCTATCACATTATCTTTTATGAAAAATGATTAATCCTCCTAACAAAATAACCTAAAAATCCTCTTAATCATAAGATGATAAAAGGTGGTAAAATCAAATAGATAAGATTAGGAAGGAGAACTAGTGCGTGTTACAATTTTATGGTTTTAGAAGGATTTTTAAGCTAATTTTTAAGAGGATGTATCATTCCACATCTTTTATACTATTAAAGACCTTTGAGATTTTTAGACCAACTATTTTTAAATTTTTCATTGCAAGTAATAACCTAAATACTTCTTTAAATTGGGATTTACCTAAGTGGAATCACACTTGCGCTGTATATCTATTTGATCGTTATTATTATTAGAGAACAAAACTTACCATTTTTTAATTCTTGCCATAATGCCACACAAGTAATCAAGTCATATAAGCAAATTTTAATTTTTATCTTAAAATATGAAATAAAATTCATTAGTTAGCAAATAATACTTTTGTTTCCTTTTATGTAATTAATATTTAAATTTTACTCGGTATATTGTTTTTAGTTACCGCGTTCTTATCATTGCACCGACCTTTGAAATTGAAACTTATATATATACGTTGTAAGCCTCTCCTTATTAGCATATATCATCTCTCTAATATAAAATCATCATCGATCAGCGTTTCCTTGTCGAAATATATAGGTTTCTTTTTTAAAAAAAAAGAAACAAATTACGAATATTTAGGTTTATTTTTTCTTGTCGAAATCAGACAGATATTTCTTGATTCTTGTTATATATATATAATCGTACGTATATATAATTAATGGGTATTAGCAATATGTATTCTTACGGGATTATCATCCCAGAAAAACGACAGTTTTTCGTGGTGAACGCACCACCGAGTGATGATCGTTTTGTTGATCGTCTGATGGTTTTACGCCCCACTCGAACGCAAGAAGCAATGGCACGATGCTATGAAAAAGTAAATGCCGAATCCATGATGTTGTGTGATAACAACGGGCCTCCTTATGTCACGATTCATTCATCAAAAGCCAAGGTTGCGGATCGGTTGTTGAAGTCTGTCGAAGAGAAAGATATTTTATATGTTTTTTAGTTACTTTTTGTAACTGATCAATAGTGAGTACTAATTGTTTGGTGTATTGTTTTGATTAATCTTGTTATTCAAACATATTAATTGATGAATTTCTTGATTGGGTTTTTTTAATTTGTTGTTATGTTTGTCAAGTGAAACTTTCGATTGTGTTTTGTATTAACTTATAACAATAATTTTCGTATAAAAAAAGATTTAAATACAATAATTAAAAAGAATATACAGTCGTGTGAACTAAAAGAGATATGGCGATCAGGCCCATTTATAATGATATTGGCATCCCTAACTCGATTATTCAACAGGCAGTGGCCGGGTAACGGTTTTGATATAAGGTTAACTTGTGTGATGAATGGTTACAAATACAAGCTGTCTACTTGCAGGACCGTTTCAAAAGGCTAATTGCGTTAGAAAGAAATAAAGAGTGCAGAGTCGCGGATAGATGGAACACGCAAAAAATCCACTTCAATTGTTTTTAAAAGTTCGGATGGATAGTGTGATTCAGCTAAAGTTGCATTAATCAGATCCACTGACCTGCCTTCACTGTATAGATTTCATGCCTGACTGAAAATAGAGAAATATATAATTAGGCATGTAGATGTCGTAGACACAAAATATCAGGGTTCGCAAATAAAGGATCCGGAGTAGCTTCTAATTAAGTGAACTTACATGTCCAGTAAGATTAATATTTTCGTTCTTAGGCTGGATGAATCCCCTATATCTGTAACCTTTCGATCAGTCTTTCACAGTCTCAAGAACCAAAATGCGAAAGCTAAATAAGACCATCTAGAGCATACACACTACACATGTGACATGCCAAAGTGCCTATAAGAAGCAGACTACTGATTCAATTCAAAATAAATAAAATCAATAGTTTGTTTATGTGACTTATTAAGTGCCAACAACTCTGGCAGTGGCATTAGCTGTTATAGAGAAGCTAAACAATGGTAGCTCCACGGATTCTTCCCGCCTTACAGGAAAGAAAGTAAGTCTTCACACAGAGATGATCGGTTAATAAAAGCATCAATTTACAGTACATAATACTCTAGTTTTTTTTTTTTTCCTGTTGGATCAGATTCTACCAATTTACTAGTGAAGTGGATCATTCATTTTACAAACACCATGTAGAGATGAATCCTATAAGAACCCCCATAATGATCACAAGTTAGATGATAGTCACTGATGTTTGCTGCATGGAATGACAACCTGACAATGCAAAAACTGGTATTACTTAGTCAAACTGGTTTTACGTAATTCAGAGGAAGCCAGTCTTACAAAAATATCCTGACTGCCACTGTTATTGGGATACCCTCTGATGTCCATAAGATCGTTTACCCGAAAACAAACATCCACTTCCTTCACTTCTGCTGTCTGCATTTGCATAAGCGACACGAATACAAATTCTTCAAGCATATATTTTGCTTCACATTCTTGATTCTTTGAGAGTCATGCTTGTGATATACCAGGAACAGTGAAGGTCTGGTAATTTCACATTGGAGCACTTCATAAACCCATCATCTAGTCCTTATTGCAATCCAATGCTATTCGACTAACACAACCATCCATCCCTTTAGCCGCATCCCATTCTTTTTCGTTTCTAGACACAAATCTTTTCCCATCCAAGCAAGCACAAGCCTGCATAATGATGCAGGTTTCATAAGCACTGCATATATCACGAGTCCAGGGAATTAGATCCATCGACACTTCTTTCTTTTTCCCTCCTTTTTTTTTCTCTTCTGTGCGATCAAAAAGAAAAAAACCCTAATTTTTTTTTCCTCCAAGACAGCCTACTTGCTGCTTGTTTATTCTCCTTCTCCTTTTCTTGATTGCAGCTACACACCATCGTCTCTCCTTCTTCTCCTTCAGTGGCTGGTGACGATGGAAAAGAAACCACCAAGCAAACTGCCATCCCCCTACACCCTGCAACAACAGTTACAAATATTCGTAACCAAATTCCACTAACCCTAAGTACCGAAGATTGTAACTACAACTCATGGGTTGCACTATTCAAGGTTCAGTGCACTGCCTGCCGAGTGCTTGATCACATCGTTCCTCCAGAAGCCGAATCATCCTCTTCAGCACATGATGACGAATGGAAACGTATTGATGCCATCGTTCTCCAATGGATCTACAGCACCATTACCACTGATCTTCTTACCACCATTCTCCATGTTGATAACACTGCCGAAACCGCTTGGAAGGCTATTGAACGTTTGTTCATTGATAACAAACCTGCTAGGGCAATTGCATTACAACACAAGCTCTCCAACATGAAGCTCTATGCTTTCCCTAATGCTTCTGCTTACTGTCGTGAATTAAAGGTGCTCTCTGATAAATTAGCCAATGTCGACGCCCCAGTTTCTGATCAGAATTTAGTCCTCCAGTTGATAGCCGGCTTAAACAAGGAATATGACAATCTTGCTACCAACTTGCAGCAACTTGATAAAGTCCCTGATTTTAAAGGTGCATGCTCTCGTTTAATCATGGAAGAAAGTAGGAAGGCTAGACAAGAGGAAGAAACCCCTACTGGTCTCCATGCAGCTTTGATATGTCGTATTTTATACCCATTTCCCACATCGTATTTAGTTGATTTTGCATGGTTTATGAGTCGTTTTAGTATACATTTAGTGCGTTTATGGTATTTGTTAGTGTTTCAGGTTACTGACAGGTATTTAAGCGCAAATCTGGAGAAAACGACGTTGTTGAGGAGAATTAAGTGCTAACGGAGGATTTCGGAAGCATTTGGATGAAGAGTGCAGGAAGTCAACAAAAGTCAAAGCTGAAAAAGTAAGATTGCGCCGCAACTGGGAGTTGCGCCGCAACTGTAACACCCCAAGCCGGAGCTCGAAATGTCACGGAAATCACATAGCACCAGGTGGGATTACAATAGAACCAACTAAATGCAATTAAGAATTCGGTGAATCCAAAACATAGCAAAACAAGTAACAAAATACAACAGGAGCAAATAGCCATCAAAGTTAACATAATACATCCAAAGATGGCAAACGATCCTAAGTATAATGCAAAAGGAGGGTCCATGAATCCTTGATCCATAAGGTCCAAGTCCGGGTTAGACAGCAAGCAAGCAACTAAACACCACGTCCTGGGAGTACCTGATTACCTGAAAAGTGTACTAAGCATAGTCAACACAAGGTTGGTGAGTTCGTAGTAATGGTTCGCAAAGAACCCACAACAATAATCACAATATAAGAATAGAGGCTAGGCATGACTTACAGATCTACATAACACAACATATATATATATATATATATATATATATATATATATATATATATATATATATATATATATATATATATATATATATATATATATATATATATATATATATATATATATATATATATATATATATATATATATATATATATATATATATATATATATATATATATATATATATATATATATATATATATATATATATATATATATATATATATATATATATATATATATATATATATATATATATATATATATATATATATATATATATATATATATATATATATATATATATATATATATATATATATATATATATATATATATATATATATATATATATATATATATATATATATATATATATATATATATATATATATATATATATATATATATATATATATATATATATATAAATTAATGCATTTAAAACTTCATCTAATAACAAAATGATACAATATATATACAGAATACGACAACCATAAGTCAACGATCAATAATCGACAAAACATAAGCCACAAATCACAATATATATATACCAACTATACGTACATATACTTCAGAGGATTCTACTTTCTTCAAGTCCCAGATGCTTATGTATAGGGTCACCCGCAGCCTTCCCACCACATCTAAAACCCAAGGAAGGCATAACCGACTTCCATGTATGTACGTCTATCCTAAAGTATAAGTAATACTTAACTAAAACATAAACCAAGTCAAACAAACGAAATGAACGCCACATCAATCCAACCATCAAGCCAAACAAGTAAAGCACCAATAAATACAAGTAAGCACTCCAGGTTTACACTTTTCAGCCCGAATCCCAAGCGGGTAGGGAGATACGAAACTCACCTTGATCGGCAAAGAGGCTAGTATAAGATTACGAACGAGTAACGGGTTCCACACGTCCACCACCTATAATTATTCATCGCAATACCGCCACGTCAACTAAACAATCTCAAACAAGTCGAAAAGCGACACACATAAAAACACAGTGCCTATCCACTGCGCCGCAGTGGACCAGAACTATGTCCACTGCGCCGCAGTGGTCAAACAGCACTGCGCCGCAGTGAGCAAGGACTATGCCCACTGCGCCGCAGTGGGCTAAGAAGCAAAAGTGGCCGAGGAAATCCACTGCGCCGCAGTGGAGACTATGCCCACTGCGCCGCAGTGGGCTAAGAAGCAAAAGTGGCCGAGGAAATCCACTGCGCCGCAGTGGAGACTGTGTCCTCCCACTGCGCCGCAGTGGGACAACCTCTGCGCCGCAGTGAGCAAGGACTATGCCCACTGCGCCGCAGTGAGCAAGGACATGCCACTGCGCCGCAGCGAGACAAAGCACTGCGCCGCAGTGAGCAAGGACTATGCCCACTGCGCCGCAGTGGGCTAAGAAGCAAAAGTGGCCGAGGAAATCCACTGCGCCGCAGTGAGCCAAGACTATGCCCACTGCGCCGCAGTGGGCTAAGAAGCAAAAGTGGCCGAGGAAATCCACTGCGCCGCAGTGAGCCAAGACCATGCCCACTGCGCCGCAGTGAGCAAGGACTATGCCCACTGCGCCGCAGTGGGCTAAGAAGCAAAAGTGGCCGAGGAAATCCACTGCGCCGCAGTGAGCCAAGACTATGCCCACTGCGCCGCAGTGGGCTAAGAAGCAAAAGTGGCCGAGGAAATCCACTGCGCCGCAGTGGGCTAAGAAGCAAAAGTGGCCGAGGAAATCCACTGCGCCGCAGTGGAGACTGTGTCCTCCCACTGCGCCGCAGTGAGCAAGGACTATGCCCACTGCGCCGCAGTGGGCTAAGAAGCAAAAGTGGCCGAGGAAATCCACTGCGCCGCAGTGAGCCAAGACCCTGCCAACTGCGCCGCAGTGGCAAAGCACTGCGCCGCAGTGAGCAAGGACTATGCCCACTGCGCCGCAGTGGGCTAAGAAGCAAAAGTGGCCGAGGAAATCCACTGCGCCGCAGTGAGCCAAGACTATGCCCACTGCGCCGCAGTGGGCTAAGAAGCAAAAGTGGCCGAGGAAATCCACTGCGCCGCAGTGGAGCAAGGAATAGGCCCACTGCGCCGCAGTGGGCTAAGAAGCAAAAGTGGCCGAGGAAATCCACTGCGCCGCAGTGAGCCAAGACTATGCCCACTGCGCCGCAGTGGGCTAAGAAGCAAAAGTGGCCGAGGAAATCCACTGCGCCGCAGTGGGCTAAGAAGCAAAAGTGGCCGAGGAAATCCACTGCGCCGCAGTGGAGACTGTGTCCTCCCACTGCGCCGCAGTGGGCTAAGAAGCAAAAGTGGCCGAGGAAATCCACTGCGCCGCAGTGGGCTAAGAAGCAAAAGGGGCCGAGGAAATCCACTGCGCCGCAGTGGGCTAAGAAGCAAAATGGCCAAATCCACTGCGCCGCAGTGGGCTAAGAAGCAAAATGGCCGAAAATCCACTGCGCCGCAGTGGGCTAAGAAGCAAAAGTGGCCGAGGAAATCCACTGCGCCGCAGTGGGCTAAGAAGCAAAATGGCCAAATCCACTGCGCCGCAGTGGGCTAAGAAGCAAAAGGGGCCGAGGAAATCCACTGCGCCGCAGTGGGCTAAGAAGCAAAATGGCCGAAAATCCACTGCGCCGCAGTGGGCTAAGAAGCAAAAGGGGCCGAGGAAATCCACTGCGCCGCAGTGAGCAAGGACTATGCCCACTGCGCCGCAGTGGGCTAAGAAGCAAAAGTGGCCGAGGAAATCCACTGCGCCGCAGTGGAGACTGTGTCCTCCCACTGCGCCGCAGTGGGCTAAGAAGCAAAAGTGGCCGAGGAAATCCACTGCGCCGCAGTGAGCAAGGACTATGCCCACTGCGCCGCAGTGGGCTAAGAAGCAAAAGTGGCCGAGGAAATCCACTGCGCCGCAGTGGAGACTGTGTCCTCCCACTGCGCCGCAGTGGGACATAGCCCACACTGCGCCGCAGTGGGCTAAGAAGCAAAAGTGGCCGAGGAATCCACTGCGCCGCAGTGGGCTAAGAAGCAAAAGTGGCCGAGGAAATCCACTGCGCCGCAGTGGAGACTGTGTCCTCCCACTGCGCCGCAGTGGGCTAAGAAGCAAAAGTGGCCGAGGAAATCCACTGCGCCGCAGTGGGCTAAGAAGCAAAAGGGGCCGAGGAAATCCACTGCGCCGCAGTGAGCAAGGACTATGCCCACTGCGCCGCAGTGGGCTAAGAAGCAAAAGTGGCCGAGGAAATCCACTGCGCCGCAGTGGAGACTGTGTCCTCCCACTGCGCCGCAGTGGGCTAAGAAGCAAAAGTGGCCGAGGAAATCCACTGCGCCGCAGTGGGCTAAGAAGCAAAAGTGGCCGAGGAAATCCACTGCGCCGCAGTGGGCTAAGAAGCAAAAGTGGCCGAGGAAATCCACTGCGCCGCAGTGGGCTAAGAAGCAAAAGGGGCCGAGGAAATCCACTGCGCCGCAGTGAGCAAGGACTATGCCCACTGCGCCGCAGTGGGCTAAGAAGCAAAAGTGGCCGAGGAAATCCACTGCGCCGCAGTGGAGACTGTGTCCTCCCACTGCGCCGCAGTGGGACATAGCCCACACTGCGCCGCAGTGGGCTAAGAAGCAAAAGTGGCCGAGGAATCCACTGCGCCGCAGTGGGCTAAGAAGCAAAAGTGGCCGAGGAAATCCACTGCGCCGCAGTGGAGACTGTGTCCTCCCACTGCGCCGCAGTGGGCTAAGAAGCAAAAGTGGCCGAGGAAATCCACTGCGCCGCAGTGGAGACTGTGTCCTCCCACTGCGCCGCAGTGGGCTAAGAAGCAAAAGTGGCCGAGGAAATCCACTGCGCCGCAGTGGAGACTGTGTCCTCCCACTGCGCCGCAGTGGGCAAGAAGCAAAATGGCCGAGGAATCCACTGCGCCGCAGTGGGCTAAGAAGCAAAAGTGGCCGAGGAAATCCACTGCGCCGCAGTGGAGACTGTGTCCTCCCACTGCGCCGCAGTGGGCTAAGAAGCAAAAGGGGCCGAGGAAATCCACTGCGCCGCAGTGGGCTAAGAAGCAAAATGGCCGAAATCCACTGCGCCGCAGTGGGCTAAGAAGCAAAAGTGGCCGAGGAAATCCACTGCGCCGCAGTGGGCTAAGAAGCAAAAGGGGCCGAGGAAATCCACTGCGCCGCAGTGGGCAAGAAGCAAAATGGCCAAATCCACTGCGCCGCAGTGGGCTAAGAAGCAAAATGGCCATCCACTGCGCCGCAGTGGGCTAAGAAGCAAAAGGGGCCGAGGAAATCCACTGCGCCGCAGTGGCAAGACATGCCCCACTGCGCCGCAGTGGGCTAAGAAGCAAAAGTGGCCGAGGAAATCCACTGCGCCGCAGTGGAGACTGTGTCCTCCCACTGCGCCGCAGTGGGACAACCCCACTGCGCCGCAGTGGGCTAAGAAGCAAAAGTGGCCGAGGAAATCCACTGCGCCGCAGTGGGCTAAGAAGCAAAAGTGGCCGAGGAAATCCACTGCGCCGCAGTGGGCTAAGAAGCAAAAGGGGCCGAGGAAATGCACTGCGCCGCAGTGAGCAAGGACTATGCCCACTGCGCCGCAGTGGGCTAAGAAGCAAAAGTGGCCGAGGAAATCCACTGCGCCGCAGTGGAGACTGTGTCCTCCCACTGCGCCGCAGTGGGCTAAGAAGCAAAAGTGGCCGAGGAAATCCACTGCGCCGCAGTGGGCTAAGAAGCAAAATGGCCGAGAATCCACTGCGCCGCAGTGGGCTAAGAAGCAAAAGTGGCCGAGAAATCCACTGCGCCGCAACTGGGTCGATTCTGGCATATTTTTGGGAGAGTATAAATAGCATGCAAAATTATCCCAAAACTCTTCTTCTCTCCTTCCAGCCGTTTTTGGAGCCCTATTCAGTGATATTTTCAAATTTTCATCATATTTTAGGTTTTCAAACACGATTGGATCTATTTCGTTCGTAGCTTTCGATTATTATCATTAGGTAACAATGAATTCTTCATATTTTAATTGTTATTCTTATTTTAATATGAGTGGCTAATCGCTTCATCATCCATCTTGATGGAGTGAGACAATATGTAAAGATTGCACAATTTTATTAATTCAATCTTGAATTGATTGGTGATTTATGTGTGTCTTTAATGGTAGTTATTGATTACATATATTTCATTTTGATTGTTTGGGTACAAACGATTGGGTCTATGACGGGTACGGTAGATAATCGTTCATGATAATAGGGAGAAATGTGTTAAGGGTTGGGTACAATCGATAGGTATAACTGTTATTTCAATAACCAAACCAATTGTTTGATTAGGGAAGTTATAAAAGATGTCTTGGGGTACCGGTCTTTGTAATGAAACTAGTTTAAGCAAGAGAGTCAAATGATGTCATTAACTTGACGGGTACGGGGTTGGTGCTTTGTTTGAGTCTCGGTTATTTAATCAACTAATTTGGATTTGAACTTCATTTATGTGCAATCTGAGCGTATTGTTGAGCGAAGTCAAGATGGATGCCTTTTAAATTATTGTCTTAAAAAAACATTTTCAATATCGTTTAAGGACGATCCCTGCCCCGGTAATACCGGATTTAAATTATTTACTTTTACTTGTTGCAAAGTGACAATTCGGTCACAAAACCCTTTTTAATTAGAATTACTATAATGTCAATAATTAATTAACTTTAGTCCCTGTGTTCGATCCTGGACTTACCTTTTAGCTATACTATATACGAACGGGTCTACTGCCCGAGAGTGTGTAGTAGTCAGTTTTAGGGTATTTCTTGTTTTAATTTTTAAACTCGATTTTACACATCAAGCTTCCGGTCAACAGGATCACCTGACACCTCCTACAACCGTACCTACCCCTGGTTTTGACACTCGAGGTCGCGGGTCAGATTCTAGCCGTGGAAGGGGTTGCGGTGGCCGTGGTCGGGGTCATGGCCGATCACGGGGTCGTGGCTCCTATGGTCCTTCTTCTACTTATGGTGTACCCGGTGCTCAGTATGGAAACTATCAGCCTTCTCCGTGGTATCCCGCACCTTGGCAACAACAGTTTTGGGCCTCTCCACCATGCCCATACCCAGTGTGCCCTCTCAGCCACCTTCTAACAGTCGAGGTATTTTGGGTCCGGCTCATACTTCCCCATATGCGGCCCCCTCTGCTAACTATGTTGCATCTCAACAATACTACACTCCTACCAACATTGATCATGCACTCCACACCATGACTTTGAACCCTGTTCAAAATTGGTACATGGACTCCGCGGCTACCAACCACATGTCGCACTCCTCAGGTACACTCTCTTCTTTTAATAATATTAGCAGTTCAAAACCTATAGTTGTTGGCAATGGTTCCCAAATCCGGACATTGGGTATTGGTCACACCACCCTACCACCTCCTTATCCTCCACTTCGCCTACCTGATATCCTAGTTTCGCCTAGTTTAATTAAAAACCTTTGTTCTGTTAGACGTTTAACTACTGATAACAATATATCTATCGAATTTGATCGTTTCGGTTTTCTTGTGAAGGATTTCCAGACCAAGCTTCCTATTTTTAGATGTGAGAGTTCCGGGGACCTCTACCCGCTCACTCCTCCTTCCAAGGTCGTTTCTCCAACTGCTCTTGCTGCGCTTACACAAGATCGTTGGCATCAGCGTTTAGGTCACCCGGGCATAGATTTGTTACGTGTTTTAAATAAAAATAAGTGTGTTTCTGTTTGTGTTCCATCGAATAAAGAACTATGTCAATCGTGTGTTTTTGGAAAGTCTGTTAAATTACCGTTTCATGATTCCTTGTCATTTACTTCA
>CM067169.1:70645508-70709387 GCA_034093135.1 Erigeron breviscapus
TTAGCTCTCCATTAGGAATCAAGGTGAACCTCATTAGAATAGAACTATTTTTTTTTTATATTATAAGTAAAAGACACCGTCCTTTCGATGACAACTGCAGTATATGTAAGGATCAAATTCTTAACACATCATGGAAGTTTTTTATACCTTATAGTTACATTTAGCTTGATGTGTGTGTAAATTATGATTACAAAAACATTAGCAAATGGTTCCCTGTTTGTGAATTTGACATCAATTTGGATGTTAGCTCAACTCAACTGTATCACTTTAATTTGGGAAGATTAGAATATTATTCCGCACTTTGCAATAACAAATATCATCAGATTTTTACTCTTTTTTTTTTTGTTGTTGTTGGGCCCTTTAACAATTTTATATCGTGTTGGTTTATTCCCGTTTGTTGGCTATCCTTACACTAGGGGGCATATATCATGGCCCAACATAAGTCCATGACACCATCTTTTTCATAAAATACTTGTTGCGCGTGTTGGCGTGTTGCTAAAGATTTTGGACCTATATGTTAAATTTAAATCTAGACCCATATTATATCTACGGATTCATTTAATAGACATTGGCCCATTAAAATATTTAATTCAAACTAAACCGAAAACTGCCCATGATGATATACAATACAACTTTATTTTGTAATATAGTGCCCAATCCAAGGATTGAACCCGCGTCAATACATTTTTGAAGAGGCTTCATTGTAATCTGTCCTGGATGTCACAAGTGAAAAGTACCCGCCCATTTAATTTGTGATTGATTGCTTCTTCGTTAGTTAATTGTTTCATTTATAATAATGAATAGATTATTTATATCAACTATTCACTAATTGTTTCGTCGTGAACCACAACAAGAACTTAGGATTTTAAAAGTATATCTTCAGGATTTTGTGAAGACCCAGCCCGACTAGTTACCGGATATGAAACTTTTTTTCTGTTAACAATGTTGCCCAATTAAAGTAGGACCTAAGTGGTTTTGAATCCTAGATCGTCGTTGCTTTACACTCGAATGATCAAAACCTAAAATCACATCCAGAACCAAATTAAGGCTAATCATTCCAACTAAAACAATCATCCTAAACTTTTAGGCCAAATAGGAGAGAAATTAAGCAATAAAATGAAGTATGTATTATGTCCTTTTTGACTGAGTTGGAAAGTGACCCAAAAATATAGGAGTATTATTATGGATAGCAAGCACTTTCCCATGCAATATGTACATATACATTTAGGGGTTGGGTATTGTAAAACAAGTATTAAAGTAAAATAAATAAGACAAGATCTTGACCCTTAGATCATGATTAAATTGATGCACGAAGATTCACGAAGCAATTGATGCACGATGATTTTCATGATACACCGTGATTTTCAGTGAAGAAAAACTATTGTTTTATTTGTTTTACTTTAATACTTGTTTTATTTTACCTAAAACCTATATATGCATTAGCATTTGCAGAATATATAAAGCTTTATAGGTCGATATCAAATATTGTCATAGTTACTCTATCAGGAGAAGTAATACATAAAATTAGATAACATTCAATATCATTTTTTTGCAAGTTATTACCGGTAAATTGGTACTAGCACGGTACCCGCGCAATGTGACGGTAGTCATGGTGGCGACGGTATGGTGGTGGGGCGATTGTTGGTAGTGGGAGCGGCGTCGAGTGGTGTAAATAATTGATGTAAAAGGTAATATAAAAGATAAAGGATTAATAGTGTAATCTAATCATTAATGAAATTTTATTACCCCCCCTATCCCATTAAATGTGTCATATTTTGAACTTTCAAAGTCTTACTTTATAAAACTTGACCTTAAATATTTTGATTTGTGTTATATAATATTTGATTAAAGTTATACCAATGAAAAATACATTTAAAACTCAATCAATTCATATAACTTTCATCAAATATTATATAACACAAATCAAAATATTTAAGGTCAAATTTATAAAGTAAGACTTTGAAAATTCAAGATAGGACACTGAGACAAAGATTTATTGGACCTTTCAAAGTGTTGAAACGCATAAAAGATCTAGCTTATCAGTTGGAGTTGCCTCCAGAATTGGAAGGAATTCACAACACTTTCCATGTATCCTACCTAAGGAAGTGACTAGACGAGGAGACAAGTGTGATTCCAATTCAAGACGTGAACATTGACCCAATGAAGGGAATGGTTGATGAGCCGGTGGCGATACTTGGAAGTAAGCAAAAGAAGTTACGCAGAAAGGTGATAGATCTTGTCTTGATAAAGTGGAAGCATAATCATGGAGAAAGCTTGACTTGGGAAACTGAAGCAGTAATGAAGGAGAAATATCCCGAGTTGTTCCTTAATGATGAGATTCCGGGGACGGAATCCTCTTAAGGGGGAGGTAATTTTAACATCCCAAACTTTTTATTTAACAGTTGACTAATGTCGTTATGTCAACATAGTGTGTCGTTAAGTCTATTTTAGATTTTATGCATATGTGTAGTTAATGTGTGTTATGTGTGAGGCTTGAAAGCCTAAATGTTAATGTAGTATAAATGTGTGTAATATGAAGATTAATGTCTATGTAGTGACATTCAATGAAGGATTAATGTTGTATATGGTCATTAAAGTAGTTTGTGACCAATAATGAAGCATTAGGAAGCCTAGGGGCTAGTTTTGACATAGGGGCAAAGTTAAAAACGGGATTAAGGAATTAGAGAGTGTCATTAGATCATTTTTGCAGCCAACACATTCTCTAAACAAGCCCTAAGCCGCCCATAGCATTCTTCCATCAATTTGCAAGCCGAAAAGCTTTCCTACGTGTGATTCGGGTGTGTTTTGTCAAGTGTTTTGCACCCCTAGTGTGATCTACGTGTATAGAAGGTAATTTCTCATTGATTTCAGATCCTTTTAATTGTATAAGTCATTAGGGATCTTAATGGGGTTATGGGAGAATTGTTTAATAAAGATTAATGTCTATGTAGTGACATTCAATGAAGGATTAATGTTGTATATGGTCATTAAAGTAGTTTGTGACCAATAATGAAGCATTAGGAAGCCTAGGGGCTAGTTTTGACATAGGGGCAAAGTTAAAAACGGGATTAAGGAATTAGAGAGTGTCATTAGATCATTTTTGCAGCCAACACATTCTCTAAACAAGCCCTAAGCCACCCATAGCATTCTTCCATCAATTTGCAAGCCGAAAAGCTTTCCTACGTGTGATTCGGGTGTGTTTTGTCAAATGTTTTGCACCCCTAGTGTGATCTACGTGTATAGAAGGTAATTTCTCATTGATTTCAGATCCTTTTAATTGTATAAGTCATTAGGGATCTTAATGGGGTTATGGGAGAATTGTTTAATAAAGATTAATGGAGTTATCCGGTTTGGAAAGAAGGAGACCAATGGAGTTTAGTGTAGGTGACTTAGTGATGCTGAAAGTGTCACCAAGGAAGGGAGTTATCCGGTTTGGAAAGAAGGGCAAGTTGAGTCCAAGATTTATTGGACCTTTCAAAGTGTTGAAACGCATAAAAGATCTAGCTTATCAGTTGGAGTTGCCTCCAGGATTGGAAGGAATTCACAACACTTTCCATGTATCCTACCTAAGGAAGTGACTAGACGAGGAGACAAGTGTGATTCCAATTCAAGACGTGAACATTGACCCAATGAAGGGAATGGTTGATGAGCCGGTGGCGATACTTGGAAGTAAGCAAAAGAAGTTACGCAGAAAGGTGATAGATCTTGTCTTGATAAAGTGGAAGCATAATCATGGAGAAAGCTTGACTTGGGAAACTGAAGCAGTAATGAAGGAGAAATATCCCGAGTTGTTCCTTAATGATGAGATTCCGGGGACGGAATCCTCTTAAGGGGGAGGTAATTGTAACATCCCAAACTTTTTATTTAACAGTTGACTAATGTCGTTATGTCAACATAGTGTGTCGTTAAGTCTATTTTAGATTTTATGCATATGTGTAGTTAATGTGTGTTATGTGTGAGGCTTGAAAGCCTAAATGTTAATGTAGTATAAATGTGTGTAATATGAAGATTAATGTCTATGTAGTGACATTCAATGAAGGATTAATGTTGTATATGGTCATTAAAGTAGTTTGTGACCAATAATGAAGCATTAGGAAGCCTAGGGGCTAGTTTTGACATAGGGGCAAAGTTAAAAACGGGATTAAGGAATTAGAGAGTGTCATTAGATCATTTTTGCAGCCAACACATTCTCTAAACAAGCCCTAAGCCACCCATAGCATTCTTCCATCAATTTGCAAGCCGAAAAGCTTTCCTACGTGTGATTCGGGTGTGTTTTGTCAAGTGTTTTGCACCCCTAGTGTGATCTACGTGTATAGAAGGTAATTTCTCATTGATTTCAGATCCTTTTAATTGTATAAGTCATTAGGGATCTTAATGGGGTTATGGGAGAATTGTTTAATAAAGATTAATGGAGTTATCCGGTTTGGAAAGAAGGGCAAGTTGAGTCCAAGATTTATTGGACCTTTCAAAGTGTTGAAACGCATAAAAGATCTAGCTTATCAGTTGGAGTTGCCTCCAGGATTGGAAGGAATTCACAACACTTTCCATGTATCCTACCTAAGGAAGTGACTAGACGAGGAGACAAGTGTGATTCCAATTCAAGACGTGAACATTGACCCAATGAAGGGAATGGTTGATGAGCCGGTGGCGATACTTGGAAGTAAGCAAAAGAAGTTACGCAGAAAGGTGATAGATCTTGTCTTGATAAAGTGGAAGCATAATCATGGAGAAAGCTTGACTTGGGAAACTGAAGCAGTAATGAAGGAGAAATATCCCGAGTTGTTCCTTAATGATGAGATTCCGGGGACGGAATCCTCTTAAGGGGGAGGTAATTGTAACATCCCAAACTTTTTATTTAACAGTTGACTAATGTCGTTATGTCAACATAGTGTGTCGTTAAGTCTATTTTAGATTTTATGCATATGTGTAGTTAATGTGTGTTATGTGTGAGGCTTGAAAGCCTAAATGTTAATGTAGTATAAATGTGTGTAATATGAAGATTAATGTCTATGTAGTGACATTCAATGAAGGATTAATGTTGTATATGGTCATTAAAGTAGTTTGTGACCAATAATGAAGCATTAGGAAGCCTAGGGGCTAGTTTTGACATAGGGGCAAAGTTAAAAACGGGATTAAGGAATTAGAGAGTGTCATTAGATCATTTTTGCAGCCAACACATTCTCTAAACAAGCCCTAAGCCACCCATAGCATTCTTCCATCAATTTGCAAGCCGAAAAGCTTTCCTACGTGTGATTCGGGTGTGTTTTGTCAAATGTTTTGCACCCCTAGTGTGATCTACGTGTATAGAAGGTAATTTCTCATTGATTTCAGATCCTTTTAATTGTATAAGTCATTAGGGATCTTAATGGGGTTATGGGAGAATTGTTTAATGAAGATTAATGTCTATGTAGTGACATTCAATGAAGGATTAATGTTGTATATGGTCATTAAAGTAGTTTGTGACCAATAATGAAGCATTAGGAAGCCTAGGGGCTAGTTTTGACATAGGGGCAAAGTTAAAAACGGGATTAAGGAATTAGAGAGTGTCATTAGATCATTTTTGCAGCCAACACATTCTCTAAACAAGCCCTAAGCCACCCATAGCATTCTTCCATCAATTTGCAAGCCGAAAAGCTTTCCTACGTGTGATTCGGGTGTGTTTTGTCAAGTGTTTTGCACCCCTAGTGTGATCTACGTGTATAGAAGGTAATTTCTCATTGATTTCAGATCCTTTTAATTGTATAAGTCATTAGGGATCTTAATGGGGTTATGGGAGAATTGTTTAATGAAGATTAATGTCTATGTAGTGACATTCAATGAAGGATTAATGTTGTATATGGTCATTAAAGTAGTTTGTGACCAATAATGAAGCATTAGGAAGCCTAGGGGCTAGTTTTGACATAGGGGCAAAGTTAAAAACGGGATTAAGGAATTAGAGAGTGTCATTAGATCATTTTTGCAGCCAACACATTCTCTAAACAAGCCCTAAGCCACCCATAGCATTCTTCCATCAATTTGCAAGCCGAAAAGCTTTCCTACGTGTGATTCGGGTGTGTTTTGTCAAATGTTTTGCACCCCTAGTGTGATCTACGTGTATAGAAGGTAATTTCTCATTGATTTCAGATCCTTTTAATTGTATAAGTCATTAGGGATCTTAATGGGGTTATGGGAGAATTGTTTAATGAAGATTAATGGTGGTTTTGATGGATAAAGCCATAAATGGTGTAATTAATGATTGAAATGCTTTGTAATGGTCTAAATATGAAGGATTATGGTGTATTGAATCTGTATTATAGACCTGGAGTCGTTTGGGGTCGAATTGGGGGTGAAAACGATTTTTGTGAAAGTGCAGGTCGAAGGGCCATTGCGGCGCAACGCTGTGTTGCGGCGCAATGGATTTACAGAAAGTTAAGTTGCGGCGCAAAGAAGTGTGTTGCGGCGCAAAGAAAGTTAAGTTGCGGCGCAAAGAAGTGTGTTGCGGCGCAAAGAAAGGGTCGAGTTGCGGCGCACCAAATGCAGAAAGATAAGCTGCGGCGCAATGAGGAGCATTGCGGCGCAACTCAGTCTATTTTCAAAACGTTTATACTTTTGAATCGTAACTTCGTTTTGACACGTAGATTAGACTTGAATCTTAAGTGAGTCTTTAAAGTGTGTGGGGTCTAGTTTATGACCTTAATAACGTGAGAATGTAGTTGTCTAATGCTTGTTCACTAATTATAGGTAGACGAGCATAGTTACTTGCATTGTAACTAGTTGATTGATATTTGTGGACTTCACGGAGGTAAGATACACTACTTTGACACGCTGGGGGATTCAACGAAAAGCTGGTTTCAAATCATAAATACTTCCTTTTGGTATCTTTATATTGCATGTGGGCATATGGGGTTACACGGGAGGTATTATGGGTTATGAAGTTGACCATGAGACCTGAAATGCAGTCCCTAATGTAGTGAAATGAAGTATTGCTTAATGTAGTGTTTTGTTATGCAGATTATGTAGTATTACGAAGTATCTCTTTATGCATGGAATGTAGAAATGAAGTTGATGTGTGATATATGTATGCTTACATGGCTTGTACACCTAGCTCACTAGACTTAGTAGGTTGCCATGTCACTTGCACGTTTAAGGATCCAAACGTAATGAAGATAAAGTGTGTGAATGTCTAGAAATGTGTGTTACCTAGACTAAATGTGTGTGACGGTTTAGGAATGTGTGTTACCTAAACCATATGTGTGAAACCGAGCTCGTAAATATAATGCAGGGAAAGTGTTAAGCTTAACCCGTACTAGTCTTAGCCGGACGAGTGCGTTGACGTAGTTGTTGCTTGGGTGGCTCCTGCAACATGGTCTTTATAATGCAGGGCGAGTAATACGAGGGGTTTGACCAACCTCCACATACGGATTACTCTTGGATTGGCTTGCCATTCCTTAACGACGAAGTATGACTAGCCTTTTGGTGAAGCATCTAGTCGGGTGTGACTTATGTTACACTTATATGCAGTTAACGAAGATATGTGTGATAATGTGTGAATATAAAGAAGGATAGGCACATTTAGGGGATTCACCCTATTTGATATGAAGTTGATATGCAGATATGTGTGAACGTGTGATGTGTGTTGTGCCGAATAAACTTGTCTAATAATGAAGATTGTTTTAATTGGACAAATGCTTTAATACCATAGTGTTATCTTACTTAGCTAATTCGTTAGCTAACACTTGTTTCTTAAATGTGGTTGTTCCCTCAGGTTTAGCTTGAAGGACTAGTTGATGCAGGAATAAGAGTGAGACCTGGGTAGATGCATGCAGGGGGACTTAGCTACCCATAGACGATTGTCTCTTTAGACATTTATTTACATTTCGTACTTGATGTCGAATTTATGTAGTATTGTTGAACGGTTTTTTTGTATTGGGCAACCGTTGGGTTTTCATTTTAAACTATTTGATGGTATTGCATGTAACACCAACTAAACGTAGAAACCGAGCAGTTTTTATCGGTTTTGACTTTTAAAGTCTTTTCTTCCGCAATTTGACACCGTTAGGTGAAAGTTTTTGAAAACCCATATTTTTAAATGTCGGGTGTTATAAAAAATATGATGACGATGAAAACGAGAAGTTTACATAGTAATACTTTTGATGGGTAGACAATCATGAATATTAGTATTAAAAGAAAGATTTCGTAATACTGAAAAGTCTCTGGTTTTTTTCTTTTCCTTTTTGCAGATAAATGAGTAATTATGGAATGTTGAGACCAAATTAAACAAGAAGAACATTACTTGGTTTGGCAATATTTGTATTAGTAGTGTTATTAACTTGTGTTCTTTACCTTCAAACAGAATCAAGTTATGAAATGACAACTTTTGATGTGTTTGAGTAGGGTCAATTAATGCTATACAAGTTATGCAGCATATTTTGTATGTTTGCAGAAGTAGATTTTGACATCTTCGACTTTTACATTTTTTTTCTGTTTCTTATGTAACCCCTTACCTAAATTTGACCTACAAATATACAATGATGCATACTTGTCGGTTAGTAACTTTTTATTCGACTCGCATAGTATCAAAAATACTATATAATATATAAAATAACTAGATTAAACTCGTACGTTGTACGGGGATGACTAAGATAGTAGATAAAAAAATATATTGATAGTTACAGTATTACTAATAGTTGAAAATAAAAAACTGTCAGATTACGATTGATGCAAATTAATAAGATTATGATTTATGAATGTGTCAAATATGTTAAATCATCACTAATTAAACATAATATTTATAAAAGAGTATATAATATTCATAAATAAACAATAATGCATTATAACATTGGACTTTAGGTTTATAAAATGAAAACTTGGTTAAAAGATAATTGTAACACCCTACTTTGTAAAAATGTGGATTTCAAAAAATTTTCAACATAAACATAGCTTTGTTAAGTAAAGTGCGGAAGCGACGTTTAAAAATCTCATTTGATTCCTAACGGAATCAATAAAACACATTAAATGTTTCAAAAAGGTGTTACCAACAATATCATCACAATAATTCTCATGAAATCCACAATCAACATAATAAATGTCAAACACCTAAATAATGTCTACTTAAATAAATGCAACTATGGGTAACTAAAGCCAACGTCCATAAAATCCAGTAAAGGCTACCCATCTCACAAGCAAGCTACCAAGCTACTGATCCACCTAACCTGAGGGCACAACACATTTCCACAAAACACAAGTGTCAGCTTAAAAAGCCGAGTAAGATAACAGGTTAGTACAACAAAAGGATTGCCAATTAAAACATTTCAGAAGAAAGTATCTCACGCATACATATAGGCATCAATCACACATACACATTATAAACAACATAAGGATTATCAAATCCTATAATGTGCCTAGCAATCCTCCATAATCCACGATATCACACTACATCCACTGCTCACGTTATCTACTTTAACACATTTAATATCTCACGTAATCTGCGTATAGTTATGCCATTTTAATCAACATTAAAGGTTATTGTGTGTAGGCGGTCATAAGACCTCACAGGAAACCTCACACCCGACTTGATGGGTAAACCTCTCGGTGGTCCATCGGCGTCGTTATGGATAGGCATAACCAAATCCATGAGTAATCCGTTAAACTCTCGAAGTGGTAAATCACGCCACCCGGATCAACTCTTGTCTCTCGTTGATTTGCTCACACAAAGGTATCATGACTACCCTCGTATGATCTCACGTGCACTATAGTCTAAATAGACTAATAGTGGGTTAAGCTTAACACTTTTCTACATAGCTCACGTAATGCTCGAAACTTTAAACACTTATTAAATCCACATTAACTCACGATATTTCTACATTAACTCACGATATTTCCACTTTACATCATTAGGGCCCTTAGCGTGCACTGTGACATGGCAACTTAAATAAGTCTAGTGTACTATGTGTACAAGCCGTCAACAATAATCAACAATCACACCACAACACACTTATAACATGCATATCTACAAAACTATGCATAAATAACACCCATAAATACCCTACCACATATATCTCATACCCAACATACGCATGAGATAATATATCAACATAAAAAGGGGAGTAATTATCAAAACTAAGTTTTATGTGTCCCTCGTGTGTCAAAAGTAAGTTATCTTACCTCATCTTGGATAGTAGTAATAACACAACTTAACTCCTTACTTCTCAGATGCCGAATACCTAAACAATCATATATATAAAGATACTAATATTAATAACGACCAGGGGCGCAGCTTAATAGGGGGGCGCCCGACCCCCGAAATTTTTTTTGCGATGTAGGGAGTATATAGTTTTCGTGTAGAAAATTTTTGATATACTCGGTTTCGACCCCCCATTTTAGCGTTAGGAAAAAAAAATAGATCCCGACCCCCTACTGAAAATTTTCTAGCTTCGCCACTGATAACAACGACAACTCAACTGTAATCCTTAAGAGGAATCCCCCATGTCATACTATTACGCCAATTACTACCATAATCCTTAAGTTTACGTACAAACAGTACAATTATGTTTACCCATATGCTATACATGACAGGACCAATATAGTATTTGAATTAAAAGACTACTAAACAATATGATATAGCATGGATGACAATGAATTCTTCTAATCACCATTCATGGTTAATTAAAAGTAATACATCATTAGCCAATTAATTTCCCTTTATCATATCCCTATATTACATGACTTGTTAAACTACCTGCATGATTATATTTATGCTGTCATGAATTTCAATTCTTATAGAACACCGTATACAACTCATTATGTGACTTCACTTGAAGTTTCTTTTACCGCATATTTAAACAACCACTACCTCGTTTCTCATTTTAAACTCATTAGATTAAAATCTCATTTTAAACTCTTCATTAGATTAAAACAAGATCTATTCGCCTTATCTTCTCCGATAAATATATGTACATGCGCAACCCCAATATGAAATCCTAAATCACGACCTACTATACTCGCACACCATACCCTAGTCCCTCCTCGCCCCCAATGTTAATACTAATAACGATCTCTATTTCAATTAAAACTACGAAAGAGTTATACTTATAATGAAACTGACCTCGAAACCGTTTATCGACCACACAATCGAAAACTTGGCTTCTTATCATAGATATCAACATGAGGATACTCACAATAGTCTACCTTTATATCGTCTCGATTTGATCCATTCCATCAACACAATAGCAAAACCAGAAAAGGTGAAACTCCGTCATCCATCCCTTTTTTCTTAGATGTCGTATTATTATTATTACTATTGCTAAGGCTAGAATAGAAGTCAAGGTACAAGAAGATTTATTTCCTTTCTTTTTCCTGAATCGCGACTACACAAACAACTGTATGTTGATGAATAAGAACTATTATATATTTGTATTTATATATATACTAGATTTAGACCCGTGTAGAAACACGGACAATCGATAGACCTTTGTATAAAAAAATTTTGTCGCTACAAATTTCATATGGCTACGTATAAAAGCAACTTCATCTATAAAATAAGTGAGTTCAAGAACGTTTCTTAATTCATCTAAATACGTATATAGACTACGTCATGGTCTATTTGTTGTTTTTACTCGTTTCAAAAGTCACTCATTGGAATGGTCTAGCACTCTATATAGTTAGAAATCATGCAAATTATGTGAGCTTGACACAAAACACAAACAATACAAATTAGAAATCATGCAAATTATGTGAGCTTGACACAAAACACAAACAATACAAATTAGAAATCATGCAAATTATGTGAGCTTGACACAAAACACAAACAATACAAATTAGAAATCATGCAAATTATGTGAGCTTGACACAAAACACAAACAATACAAATTAGAAATCATGCAAATTATGTGAGCTTGACACAAAACACAAACAATACAAATTAGAAATCATGCAAATTATGTGAGCTTGACACAAAACACAAACAATACAAATTAGAAATCATGCAAATTATGTGAGCTTGACACAAAACACAAACAATACAAATTAGAAATCATGCACAAATCTTCAACCTAAAAAACATAAGAATGCACTTAAATCAAACGCAAAATAACAAATACATTAAAATTACCAAAATAATCATCAACACCAAGCCAAACAAATGAAATGGGAACATTTTGTTCTTATTAACTCTAGTGTTATCCCCAATATTCTTTATATTATAAAACTTGTATGATGACACATCTGCATATAAATTATAAGTACCAAAACTCCTAGTTTAAAAAATGAGATAATTCGTCATGTTTATATACATGCTCCTTAAGTCACACGATCAGCAGTTTTAGCCCAATATCAAACTCTACACACCTTATCAAAAACTTCAATCCAAGGACCATAAACTAAGCACACACTGGCTTATGCATTTCTTTAAGCCCAACCTCGTCCACTACATACTCTTTTCCCACATTAAAACAATTCATCATCCAACATTCCAACTATTAATTTGCATCTTTGGAAGACTTAAAAGTTTTTATATCTAATCCCATTAGGCTCAAGCTCTACCACTTCTTTAATAATTACACCCTCACCTTTCCTTGAAAATGGGTCATATTTCTTTCTTGATAGATCTAATACACGATTGCACCAAATAGAAACTGAGAGATTATCATCAGTATCAACAACAATACATACTCTACTCATATATCTACAAAGTACTCTTACTGATTAGATCCCAATCATTGTCGGTGTACTTGTTCAGCTCGACCTTCTGGCTTCTATCTGATTCTCGACGTCTATTAACTAAATATACATGGTTAGTAATATAAATGAGTGAAAATCGTAAATAGGTGAAGCAATGCAAAATAACTTTTGCACATTGTAGTGCAAAAAAATTAAAACAAATGGACAAGAAAAACACCAAAAGCTAGTTATCTATACGAATGAGAAACTCAAAACAGATTAAAGCAAACAATGTGCTAAAGACATAATGCAAATTCTCATATGAACACTTTTGTGATGAATAAACTCACAAGCGGAAACAACTACAAGTCTCTTTATTAATCCTGTCAAAAGAATTACGGATACAATTACCCAAACACCAAATAATTATGACCCATATATAAAAGAAACATACAAAAATATCTACAAACAATAGTAAAATAACTATAACTACAAACATATATTTACCTTGAAGTAAATATAGAATAATAAAATTAATAACATCTTCATCTATCCCCCAATATTACTTACAGCAACAACAAAGAACAATAATAATATCTAAATAGTATTACTTACCTCTTGACTCCCAATCGTAAATCCTCCAATCTTTACCCCCAATCGTAAATCCCTCCAATCTTTACCCCCAATCGTAACTTGTGGAAAGCCACACTTTGTTTACAGCTTTTTTTGTACAGCTGCAACTGCAACATGGAAGCAGAATTATTGGTGCAACTAAACTTTTACAAAACTTAAAAGACGAAATAACTAATAAAACTAACAAAAAAAACAAATTTGATTTAAGCAACCGATTAGTTCATCACGGTTTGGATCTTTTAAAGCAACAGAAATCCCATATATATATATATATATATATGTAAAACACATATATATATATATTATACAATCATATGTTCAGATTAAGCAAAGCAAGTTGGAATTTAAAAAATAACAACAAACACATAGATTGGGAAAAAGAACCTTTTCATCGTCTTCTCTTAAAATCGGAAAATGATCCACGTTCATCATGTTCAATCCTTAAGTTTCTTTTCAAACAACCAAATTCTGTTGCGGTTTTCACAGTTGCTGCTCTATTCGCAAATTCTGTTGCAGTTTTAACTTCATTCTAATGACCTTGTTTGCTGCATTATAAGAGGCAGCTGAAACTGCATTTGCTGCATTGCAACAACCTGTTGCATCACCATTAGCAAAGAAGATTAATCGAGAGCTGTAACACCCGTCATTTTAAAAACCTGGATTTCAAAAAACTTTTGCCAAACGGCGTTTAAAACGTAGCGGAAATAGGATCACTTAAAAAAACTGCTTCATCCGTAACGGATGGTACCTTTCATTAAAGTTTGGTGTTACTAATAGCATCATCGTAATAGTCAAAGTAAAATCCAAGTTATGGCACTAACATAATTGCCATCAACACTACAAGAGACGTAAATCATAAATAAAGTAGCCGAACATATGGCTATGGGTAAAGTCTAATCATAGGGAGACTAATGCTAATCTTCCTTTATTCTTCTACCCATCTCACGATCCACGCACTTCACTAGCTTATGCCTGCTTATCCTGAAGGACACAACATTTTCATAAAAGCAAGTGTTAGCTAATAAAATTAGCTAAGTAAGATACACACATTCTGATAAAACGTTCTTCATTTTACTTTCATAAAACTTCGTCATATTTTACTTATCAAAACGTAACCACATTACATATCATCCACAACAATCATAGATCAACTCATACTCCCCTTTTCCCACATCGCATCACATTTCATTTCATATCAACATATACATCTTATCATCATATACCCACATCTTAATCAATACCTTATATCATATCAACATAGACTTACCACTAAACGTAACTTCATATCATATCTTGGCATATCACACATAAACTTGTCACACGTATTCATATTAGTACATATTCTCACGTCACATTGTGATCTCACAACGTAAAGCACGTATACTTCTTTCACACATATCTTATTATCAACTTATTCAGCTTAATCAAATTCATCTCACGTCTTACATATCACACATAAACATATCGCACATATATGTATAGCACATGTAGGATATATACTCCTAATTGTGCCTATGCATCGTTCTTATCACACGTCTCAACACATCTTATTAAATCCCACATCACATTGTAATCTCACGTCTTAAATTACATGTACATCTTTCTCACGTATTCTTATAATTATCTTAATCAACTTATTCCCACATCAACATCTCACGTCTTAAATTACATGTACATCTTTCTTACGTATTCTTATAATTATCTTAATCAACTTATTCCCACATCTTACATCTTTAATCAGTTTACATATTACGCACTAGCTTTACAACTAGCACGATTTCCCACGTCTTAACTTTTAGGAAAGGCAAAGCCATTTCCATAGTATCCCGTCATGCTTTTAACATTGGTGGTTAGTCACTCCACCCGGAAATACTAGTCCCACGTAACTATGCCGCAAGGAGCCACTCAAGCGACCACGTACGCACTAGTTTGGCATAAACTAGCACGGGTTAAGCTTAACACTTCCCACATCAATCTCACGTATTTAGCTATAGCATTTCCCACGTATTTATATCTTTCTTACTTTTACGCACTAACACTAAGGCTAGAACGATTTCCAACATTTCACACTTTACTTTAACATTAGGTATATTCATTACCTAACTAATCTCACATCTACTTTAACGTTTAATCCCACTAACGTACACAACTCATAACATTTCTTACGTATATCTAGTGAACTAGACATTATCACACTTCAGTCTCACATATAATTCATCACGTATCATCGTCAAATCATAACATCAACATCATTAATCCCACATCTACTTTAGTGTTTAATCCTACTAACGTGTACAGATCATAGCATTCCTACGTGTAACACACTTAAATCCCACATATATTTCATCATATATCATAATCAATCATAGCATCAATATAATCAACATCACAATAAATATCGTTAAGATATCATGGCAGCAACATTATGTTCATAGTACTACATATGCACATAACTACTTCATATTTAAGCGTCATCATAACATAATAAACCACTTCAGCATGCATACATTCTCACATAACCTCCCGCATAACCCGGAAAACCAACACACATAAGATAATCCAATTAAGAGGTTAATTATAGAAAACCACTTTTTGTTGTGCCTCCAGCGTGAGAAAAGTCATGTATCTTACCTTGGTACTGCTTAGCAATGAGTTACGTATGCCTTACAGTGCTTGCTAAGTGCTCCCGACAACCTAGAACGAGTATAAGATCGATCTATAAGCTAAACGAAATGTTTTGTGCAAACTGGGCATCAGGTGCGTCGCACCTCCTAAGTGGTGCGTCGCACCAATCATACAGAAAACTCAGATCAGGTATAGGTGCGTCGCACCTGCCCTTCGTGCGTCGCATATCGGGCTCCCTTCAAAAATCAAAATCCCAAATCTAGGCACTGGTGCGCCGCACCACCCACCTGGTGCGCCGCACCTGGGGTGCAGACCAGCAAAACCAACTCAGTTTCTCTTCATTCACCTTCCAAACGGATCCCAAACCTCCACCACGACTTACACCCATTAAATTGACATCAAATAGGTCACAATTAAGCATTTGAAAACATCAATTAATCCTTGAATCAATTGCATAAATGAATCCTTCTTTTTGATCATCAAAACGACTCGAAACCGCAACGTTTGGTTCAAAAACACAATTGAACACACATGGATCTAATTAAACACCTGGGATTCACTTATTTACATATAAACAACATTATTCAACATTAAAGTTTGCATCTTGACATAATTAATCAACTCTATTAATGATTATAATCACGAAAACAACGTTTTTGACCTAAAACATCATGATCAAGGAACCCCAACCCTTTAGGCCGAATCTACAGGGTAAATCCTAATTGAAAACCTGATTAACAATCAGTAGGTGATGCTATACCTGTAGGCTTGATCAACGGATCGAAAAGCACTCGAATTCCCTTCCAAAATCTCCCGAAATAAACTATAACTTGAAGATTAGATCTAAGCTTTTGTTTGCAGGTGTTTCTAGGGTTTTGTAACTGATCAAAAGGGTTCTTGTTCGACCATAGGGAGCCTTATATACTGGAGACAACTTTCAATTTTACATCTAGGCCCTCGCACTTCGTTATAACTCGTTTCGGCACTTAACGGCTCGTTTAACGCCCACAGAAACACTTATCGACCCTTAAATCTTATCAGGAACATTAAATGACTTCATTTATCATTATCTACTTTAATTTCATTATTTTAAATCATTTTAACACATAACTCACGTAATTCGTTTAATTCACATAAACACATATACAACACATAGTTACTAACGGTCACTAACGACAAGTTGACGGTCAACGTCAAAAGTCAAACTTGATAAGTTTGGGATGTTACAAGAGCAGATTTAGCAGGCCTATGAGGTAGTGAATTGGCCATTTCAACATTCAACGGCTGACCTAAAACATCCCTGTTAAACATAAACCAATTATATAATTATTCTAAACACAAGTTCAGCCCTAGCTAGGCTTTTTGATATGCCCATAGTACCCAATCTTCTTTCCAAGACCAGTAAACCTATAGAAAAAGCATAACCCAATTAAGTAACTTAAATGAACAACAAACTTATTACATAAGTAGCTATAAAAATCAGAACTTGCCTTGCATCGTAATCCCACAAATTTACATATATTTGACATGACAGCTTCATCAATCTAAAGCAACAACCCAATTGCCTGTAAATATAGCGATTCTACACAAACTTAATGACTTAGTTGGTTATTTACAAACCTTATCTATAGTAAACTATAAATTGCATCACAAAATTGAAATTTACAAAAACATACCATGATTTGAGTATCCTTCATAGACATTCATTCATGTTCTTTTTTCCATCTTTAAGCTTCAAGTCCAACTATGACTTACAAACACCAAACAAAAAACATGTTAAAAGTTTAATTTACCAAAATTAAACTCATAAATACAAAACTGAAAAAAGACAAAAAAAAAAAAAAAGTAAAAATTATAGTAAGCATGTACTCTTAACTTGAATTTGGGAATAGAGATATCAATGAAACCTGATACAACCTTCATATTGATATATGTAACAAAACTCATTAAGGATACAACCTTCATATTGATTTATACACACACACACACACACACACACACACACACACATATATATATATATATATATACACATATAGATTATATATAACTTTGATTAAGTATATACATATATATTATATATATACATATATATATATATATATATATACACATACATAGATAGATTATTAATCATGAGTAAGTGTCATCAACACTAAAAATCTTCAAAAACACATGTATATATATAATCACATAAAGCAGATGGAAGAAACCCATGGCTGCCTCTTGCTAAAAGATGGATTTTTTGATTGTGAAGTAGAAACAGATGGAAAAAACCCAAAGATATGAAGAAGAATCCCATACCTCCGACATATCACTGTATCATATTTTTGACTGACCGATGGCTGCCTCTCGCTAAAAGAAAAAATTGTATTAAAAACAATGTAGAAGAAAAGATGTGATTTAGAATGAATTTATAATGCCGATTTATAGATTCAAAAAGTGATTTGATTTTCTTGTTTCTCAAGATTAATCTTGGAAACCCACATAAGGTAGGTTTTTCGTTTGACCTTATGATGTGATTAGCATCATTAGTAGGCTTTTTTGCAGGAAAATTGTACGAATACAGCTTTAGTTTTAATATATAAAGATTATTTTGAATTTTAAAATACCAAAACAACCACAAATTTGAATTCTTGAGCTGTTAGACAACTTTACCTCCAATTTTTTGCATTGGAAACATGGAAAAGAAACAAACCTAATCACAGATTAAAGACAAACAATCAGATTAGAGAATACGAAATTTATATATGTTGTACATACACATAACAAAAAACCTGACCTTGAATAAGCTGATCAAATGAAAGAAATATGAAAGATTAAGATGTCGAGAATAAATCTACACAAAAAACAAAAATAGGTTAAACAAACTTATAGCCTCCATACATTTAAATCTCGATGTTCATCCATAACATTCAAATCTTCTTGAAGCAAACTGGAAAAAAGTAAAACATCAAATAGAACAAAATTAGATATAAACTCGTACCTTTCTTTGCTTCCATAGATCTGAAAATTAAAATCAAAACTCTACACTTACACAAGAAAATCAGTGATTTTCTTTCACGGGTTGAATCTTAGAAACTTCCTCAAACAGATCTGAACTCCTGATGTTTGTGAACTGCAAATTAAGAACCCCGAAAATTAAGAATATTCAACTTGATAAAAAAAACTGCAGGTGGCATTCATTACAGATTATAGTTATCGAATTTCTCAAAAAAAAAATTAATCTTTTCTTTTACATACATTTTGAAGCTGGAGCTTAGTTTATTTGAACGGAAAGTCACCATGACTTTCTTTCAACTAACAAAGATTTAGTTTTGGCTATGTAAGAAGATTCAATCTATTTCAAGCAAGTGTAACACATGCCCTAAAAAACAAAAGCATTACCTCATCACAAATTAAAGACACACAATCTGATTAGAGAATACGAAATTTATATATGTTTGTACATATATATTACAAAAAACCTGACCTTGAATAAAAGCTCAGATGGAAGAAATATGAAGATTAAGATGCCAAAAATATATCTACACAAAAAACAAAATTAGGTTAAACAAAATCAAAGCCCATACTTTTAAATCTGGATGTTCAACCACTATATTCAAATCATCTTGAAGCAAACTGGAAAAAAGTAAAACATCAAATAGAACAAAATTAGCTATAAACTGGTACCTTTCTTTGCTTCCAATATTCTGAAGATTGAAATCAAAACTCTACACTTACACAAGAAAATCAAGATTAATAAAAAAAAAGAAAAAAAAAAAAAGAAAAAAAAAAAAAAAAAAAAAAAAAAAAAAAACAAAAAAAAAAAAAAAAAAAAAGGAAAAAAAAAAAAGAAAAAACCCAAAGATGCAAAAGAGTACCTATTATTGAAACCCGGAGATCAAGATGAAGAAAGAAACTGATTTTTGCATACATTTAAACAAAAAGATGAATTCATAAAACTTTTAAGAAGAAAAGTTAGGTTAAACAATTAAAACCCATATATAAAAAAGAAAGCAAACATACCTTGGATGGAAAAATTCTGGATACTAAGCTGAGCAAATACATTTGATTTGAGAGAGATGATTTTGAATTGTTGATATGTGGAGTGAAAGAGACGTACAGACACAAAGACAAAAATGTTGACCACCTTTTTGAAAGAGTATGCAAGAAGCTTTGTGAATTATTGAAACTCACACAAAATATATATTTAGATTCTAACTAAATCTTAACTCATTTAATAAACTAAATGCTTACCTCATAATTAACCTCCTCTTTCCTAGTTGGACACCCTATATACTCGACACATACCCTTTTCTTATGCCAGCCTCTAATCTCCTTTCTTAGTATAAGGAGATCTATATATATTTAGCGGCTCAACACCACCTCCTCAAGTTCAATACTCTTTTCTTTTATCTTTGTGGCGGCTCCTCTTCCTTCGACAAAATACGACCTCCCTTATAAGGGTTTCTTTTAGTTATTTTATTATCTTGTACTTTGGGCCCTCTCGTTTAATTGAAAACAATAATAATGTGGCCTCCTTTCAAACGTTTTCCTCCATTCCTTCTTTATTAACTTTTTTTGTTTTCTCGCCTACTGCGACTACCTAGCCCAAAGTTAAGGCCCTCTAATATGATGATAAATAACTTATTATATAAACCCAAATAATAGTAAAAAGGCTTTTGTTTATCATTTCCAGACAACACAAACTTTAATCAAACTTAACTACTAATTGAATTAATTTTGGGTTTGTTCAAGAACGGTAACAAATAGCAATCTGTTTATTTGCTGCACACATAATTCACTTTACACATATAATTATCTACATAATTAATAGCTACATTAAACCACATATAATTAACAACTTAACATAGCAAGTTAAAGTTAAATAAAGACAAGGTCAACATAATCGAGAAAAAGATTTAGGATGTTTACACAAATAAATCTAGATGTGGGAGTAATAATGATAAAATAATAATAATAATAATATAAACACATAATGAAAACTAAAAAAATAAAATAAAAGAGGAAGTGCAAAATCTAACATGACGACTAAAGACTAATAATAATAATAATAAAAAGTTAATATAAAAGGTTGAAGAATCAAACGTAGGAAAAGAAAGAAAGTAATTGTTAATAGAAGAGGATATCATAAAAAACGTAAATAATTAAATTGATAGATGATACATAAATAATAATAAGATTAGTAAACATAAGAAAAAACACAGTCTAAAAACATAACAAAGTGAAAAATAGTTTAATATTTTTTTTGGATCAGAAGACATAGGAAAAAAAAGCTTCGAATAAATAAAATTTCTTGAAGACAAAAAAAGATACCGTGATATATTTTTTTGGAGTGCATTTATATTAATTAATGATGATAAACTTTAGGGTGGTGACTAATTTTTAGTTTTATAGAAGATTTGAATAAATAGAAATAATTTTTAACTAAGATAATAAGAAAATACGTATGTCAATTTTTTTTTATTTTTTTAACCATTGGGTAATAGCCCAGTGGCCACCAGCCGCCACTTTTCAGGGAGGTCTTGGGTTCGAGTCTTGCTAAAGGCAAACTTGAGATAATCAGAGATTATTAAGTGGTTGAGAATCACCTGGACACTAGCCTGACTGGGGGATTAGTGGGTACCAATTGGTACATGGGATCAGGGGGTTTCCATCCAATTACCCTTTTTTCTTTTATTTTTTACTTTTTAATTTTTTTATTATTAATTAATGATGATTAGGATAAATGATTAGGAATAATTTAAATGACATGGATGCTTAAAATTAGGAAATTAATGGAAAAATGACACATCATGAAAAATCCTACATGGCATGCTCTCATAATTGCTAACTATGCAAAAACATATCCTCTCTTAGTTATATAGAGAGATGTAACCATGTATATGATATATAATATATAACCATGTTATCAAACTACAAAAATCATAAAAGAATCATAAGTTTGTGACTCACATTGACTCGTTTCAAATTCACGCCGCGACTCGTAAGTGTCAGGAGAAAAAAGAATCTCCCAGCGAGTCGCCTCATTTTTGGTGTAAATCGACTCGACTCGACTCGTGACTCGTCAGAGTCTAACAACTATGCATTGATGTATTAGAGGGTCGAGAATGTATGCGGGGAGAGCGGAAGATTTATCTTTATCGTGTGGGAACATCGCCTTCCACGGTAAAAGGAGAAGTGAGGGAAGGAAAATGAGGGAAACTTTATTCGGGAGGGGAGCGTGAGAGGAGTACTACAATTCAACCGTTAAGACCAAAAACGACTATATTCTTTTTTTAATATGGGTGGTGACGTAGTTGTCTTTCGCCAGCATACCGCCGACTACACCGTCCCACCTAGGCGGAATGAGCGGATGGCGTATTGCACACGTTGGGTAAAATTTTGTTCCAAAGGAATTAGCCATTGGCAACGATTGTTTTGATCAAAAATTAAAAATTTGGTTTTTGTTTTTTTATACCTCTACTACTGTTTTTTATAAGCACATTCACACATATTTATCTCTAGTAGTCTTTTCTTCTTCTCTTTATTTCTATATATTTTTATAAAAATGTTTATAATATGATATTTTCGATATTTAGAAGTTTTGTTGGCATATATGATATTTGGAGATATGAAATTTTAAATAATGTATCAAGATGATGAACGTGGGCTGGGCTGGGTTCTATACCCCTTTCTAAACTGTTGATCCGCCAATGAATGGGCTGGGTTGGGGAGTTACATTATAAGTATCTCCTCCCTCCCCACTCTCTCAATGTAAGCCGCCACCCGCACTATTCCCTACCGTTGCGCCATTGAGGTCGCCGACGATCGGTATTTCGGTGGCCGGAAGGAAAACGTAATTAAAGTAAGGTTGGGAAACTCGGGATTCGGGATCGGAAAAAAATTGGATTGAGATAAAAAAACAAATCATGAAACTATATATTCCTATACATAACAAAAAATCATTTTATTCCTCTAATTCATTCAAAATCTTTTATCTCAAAAACCGTACATCGATAAATTATAAAAATTATATGGGTGTTCTTAAAATTTCATGCTCTTTCATTAGAGAGGTCATTCGATATACTACGAATTTTTAAATACGAAGATGATGAACGTGGGCTGGGCTGGGTTCTATACCCCTTTCTAAACTGTTGATCCGCCAATGAATGGGCTGGGTTGGGGAGTTACATTATAAGTATCTCCTCCTCCCCACTCTCTGCCACCGCCATTACATCACCACCCGCCATCACCTCCATCACCGCCGCAACGTGCAGGTATCTTTTTCTCGTATTATTATAAAAATGTTTATAATATGATATTTTCGATATTTAGAAGTTTTGTTGGCATATATGATATTTGGAGATATGAAATTTTAAATAATGTATCAAGATGATGAACGTGGGCTGGGCTGGGTTCTATACCCCTTTCTAAACTGTTGATCCGCCAATGAATGGGCTGGGTTGGGGAGTTACATTATAAGTATCTCCTCCCTCCCCACTCTCTCAATGTAAGCCGCCACCCGCACTATTCCCTACCGTTGCGCCATTGAGGTCGCCGACGATCGGTATTTCGGTGGCCGGAAGGAAAACGTAATTAAAGTAAGGTTGGGAAACTCGGGACTCGGGATCGGATCGGTGAGTAGGGGAGTCAGGATTTTTTAAAGACTCGGATCGGATCGGAAAAAAATTGGATTGAGATAAAAAAACAAATCATGAAACTATATATATGACTATAAACATAAACAAAAGAAAACATAACAAATTTAGCATACAAAAATAATAAACTTTATAAATCTATATAACTTATTAACAAAATAAATAGACAAAATTAACTATACATAATTTAAATACAGAAAAACAACAAAGAAATCATTTTTTAATGAAATAATACTAGTTAATAGTCTAATAATAATAATCAATTATAAAACCTATCTCTCTATATAACTAAGAGAGGATAGCTAAATGCTTATGTGGCAATTCTTTTATGTTAACAACTAAGTTTTTTTTCTATGTGTAAAATTATGGTTAAAACTTATCTCTTTTAATAGCCCTTATTTTTTTTTTTTATATATGTTTTTGTTACACGTTATACTTTCTATAAAATATTTATTAGTTTGATTATATTTCAATTCTATCATATCTTTTTAACCTGTCTTATTTAATAGCCCTTCAAGTTCTATATGTATTTTTTGTTGCACGTTAATTTTTCAATAAAATATTTGTTAGTTTGATTATATTCTAATTCTATCTTATCTTTTTATATGTAACCAAATCTATTTTAAACTTTTAATTATTTAATTTAGATCTTTAAATTTATTTTTTATACTAACACACTAATACTAATATGAATATATATCTTCTTCTTGATAAAACAGGATCCCAAAACTAAGTTTAATTAAAAAGTTTACACGTGGCAGCATATCCCCCTTCCTAAAACAAGCTTTTTTTTTAAACGGCTTCCTAAAACAAGCTTAGAAAAAAAAGTTTATTTCTTCTCCTTTTTCACCTTCAACCTTTATACCCAAATAATAATAATAATAATCTATGGATGATACAATCGGATAGAAACGTTGCACACAATATGAAAAAGGATTGTCAAAACTTTGAAATTAAGCTTATGATAATTTCAAAATTTCCCACATCCTGACAACCGATCCATAACCTTCGTGTTCTTATGAAGCCTCGATTCAACTAAGCCATTTAAGGTAACAATTTTGCTATCTCAAGAGTTTTCTGATATTTTAAATTTTAGGGTTGTTAATATTTATTTCTTTTTTCAATTTTCCTTAGTTTTTGAGATCTTAAATTTTAAGGTTCTTTTTGCTTTTCTTTTTTCTCTCAATTTTCCACATTTAAATTCAAAGTTTGTCATTTACTAAATTTGTAAAATTTTAGGGTTCTCAATTTTTCTAAATTAAGGATTTTTTTTATGTGGTTATAGTAAATGGGTGAACGAGCCATTGGAAAACGTACATTTATCAGATGAATATTGGGATAAAATAGTAAGTAAAATCTCTCTTTAGAGGAAATTATTAGCCGATTGTAGTGTGTGTAATCAAAGAGACTAAATGGTTCATGTTGCAGGTGTCTTACATTATAGATGTGGTCGTACGCCTAACCCCTATGTTCTTTGTAATATAGATGTGGTAGTACGCCTAACCCCTAAGTTTGGTGTGTAATTTTTGGACTTTGGTATTCGTGTTGTTTAACTTGCCTCTGGATTGTAAGAATTTGTCATTTTCTTTACTTGCAGTGCATTCATGGATGCCATTAGTAATATGAACTTCGACGTTGTTGGTTCTAGGCATTATGCAAAGGTTGTCTACCCTGTTACAGATGAAACCAATTAGCTTTTATTTCTTCAACTCTCAAAAGATGTGGTAAATATACAGTTCAACTTTACCCGATGTGTATACATTATATATTTTTTTCATGATGGTAAATGACAAATCTTCGTATTTCACGTCAAAGATCAAATCTATATTCCTTCATATCTCTCCCAGGCTGAGCCTAAAAGGCCATTTGGATCAAGCACAATTGCATGAACCTCATAACCATCACACAAGGTGTCTTCATTTAATGCATAATACAAATCAGTCTCTACTTAGGTCTTTATGCATAATACATTAGTTGTTACATTTGGACATATATTGTTGCTGCTATTTATTGCCTCCATTTTCTCTTGGAGGTTGCTCCTCCAATTTTGGTTACTTGCATACAATTATATTGGTAGTGTTGTTGCTATATATTCTTTGTTTTGTGTGCGCAATTGTTGCTACTACTCATGATACTACTATAGTTGCCCGTTTTGCTGCTTCCTTTGTGTATTGTTGTCATTCATATACTCTTACAACTTGTTGTTATCGTTTGTATTGCAGATTCTACTTATGCCACGAGTGTAAGGTCCAATATGGAAATAGAAATGGACTCAAAGAAAAGAAATGTGTGGTTATTTGTCATGAGATAGGTGTATTTGGACAGGTAGCCTTAAACATGTTAGTTTATAATTTTTACTCATTTGACTTTTGAAGCTCACCGGGTAGCTTTCTTATGGTTCATAGAAACTTATAAAGATAGCACTCATGCATAGGTTTTATGTCTTTTGTGGTTCATAAAAAGGCAAGCTGGGTGAGTACTGGAGTGATCATTTGATAGAAGCGGTTCCATCTAATGATGCTGAAAAGTCTATGATGTCTAAGGTTCTATCTACAAGTTTTTACCTGCTGTTCTTGGAATTAAATCTTCTGACCAGTCCTTTTATAGTAGAAAACCAATTGTGGTAGCGAGTTCATCAACAACCTTGAAGCATCATGTTTAAGGTGTGTATATGTACCTTGTAACAAGATAATGAAAGTATAATAAAGGAAATAAACGAATCTTATTGTTTGACTTTCATTTTTTTAGGACATTGAACTATTAAAGGAGATAAATAAATCTTTCAAACAATCATCTCAAGCTATGACATAGCTCCCTTTAGGAATTGAATTGAGTGTCCATGTTTTAACAACTGGGTATGCTTTACACTTCTAAGCTTAACTCATAAAATTGGTTTTTTGTAGCTACTAAAGTAACATGGCTAATTAATTGCAGGATTTGGTGAACTTATGCACTAATGGATATCTGCATTTCATGCGAATTACATTTCAGGTATGACATGAAAGAAAAAATAATTCCCATTTAGAGGCTGCAAAATGGGTGTTGGTTAGGTAATAGTTCTAAATAAATGGTGATGTATTCATGTTCCATGATGAATTTAGGTGAGAATAAAAGATACGCCTATACAAAAATATTTGTCACTTGCACAAATAATCTTTGAGCATATGTCATACGTATTTAACTATTCTAAAAGTTGCAATTTGACCTATTTACTTATGGCCTTATGGGTCTGTTGTTTTTTCCTAAATTGAAGTGGGTTAAAAGTCACTCAAACTCTCAAAATGTATTTTAAACTCATAAAACCTTCTAAATCATCTCTACTATTAATTGGACTGTGATACAAATCATGGGCAAAATGGACAGAATGGGCTTAATGAGCAGAATGGGCCAAAGTCAAGGGATCTGGTTTGTCAAGTCTACAGCCGAAGGAAAAATGTTGAATGTTCAATTTAATAATTAATTAATATTAGGAATTACTTGTACACCAAGTTAGGGTGAAACCTGGTTTGGTTAAATAAGACCTTAGGCCATCGTTTTTAGGCATTGAGTTTATTATTATTGTTCTAAGGAACTTAGGGAGCTACTGGAGCTTTAATCCAGCTTACCAATTAATCGTAACAGCAACTTCAGTTGGTATTTGTCGTGAATTACTTGTGTGATTGATCTAGATTGCTGTTGTTCTGTTTGTTTTTATCAGATTGTTAATGAAATAATATAATTTTTATAATCATGTCTAATACATTGTGGCTATAAAAATTACTAATATGTGTGGATGTGAAGTGTTTTCGGTCAATGTGATGTCATCCAACCTATACCAAAGTTACCTTGTTTGACCCGTTATCCAACCCACCTCACGTAGCCATCTTAAATGTGTGAATACAGGTTAATGATATTCAGAAGATAAAGTTCGGACGAGAGATCAAAAGAATCAATAGACGAGAAATCTGATTTTGTTGTTTATGAAAATGAAAAGGGGAGTTAAGGAACTTGGATATCTCCACCCGTTTATTGATCCCAAGGTTAGAAGCCGATAAGAGGCCCTCTTACATGTGAAGAGTTATGGTGAAATTGTAGGAAACTTTATAAAGAACAATGGTCCAGGCGGCAGAAGAAGCGTCATGATGCTAAACAAGTTAGCAAATAAATCCAAGTAATATTTTCTAACTCATTTACCTATAACGGTGAACTCGAGTCATATGTTTATCCCAAATGGGTCAAAAGGGTAAATTGATTGGCAATATGAAATGGGTTGAGCACGTTTAAAGTCGCCCAAAGTGTATTCAAATGTTCATGACCCGTTCTTTTCGGAAAATTGTCATTATTATAGTGTAGTTTTTATACAGTAATCATGTTTTAAGGCATTGAATTTGTGAAAATCCGGACAAATCTGATGTCAGTGATTATGTATTGGAAATTATGTCTAGACCTTTTATCTAACTCACTCGATTAGGCCATTTTGCCATTTATGTGTTGTGTGGATCCTAATAACTTAGTTTAATGGGTATGAATTTATTTTTTGTATTAGAAGGTTTTTATTAGATCCTGAACAATGTCAGCATGTTGGTCACGTGACTCACATTTCCTATATTTTCATAATTACATTATTCATATTTTCATTCATAAATAGTACTAATAAATAATAATAGGAATGTCTATAAGTATTATCACTTATAAAAGGTTAAATTTCTAATTTTCTAATCATGTCCGGGTAATCACCCGGGTTGATTAGCTAGTTATATAATAAATGTTACCTTTACGTAATATATTTTGCTGTATTATATGATATGACTTTTATAACAAAAAAATATTTTTCTATATATATCTTATTATCTGTAATCAAATATCTTGAATGATTTCTGATATAATTCAAATATTTTAAAATATTATTCATACTAAAATATCTTTACAATAAATAAATAATTTTATTTATATATGTAATTGTATTTTTCTTTTAAACGTAAGATCTACAAAAATAAGATATATAAAAAAAATAGAAGTTACACTTAGATTTATTGTTTTCTCAACATAAATTTTGTTGAAACTACCATAACTGCATTCATTTATTATAAACTAAAATTGTACAAAACAAAAACAGGAATCATCTTAACTGATAATCACAATTCGAACACAAATTGTATCCATGTATTCATTTTATCTAACAAAATAAACATATTTTTATGGTCATTTTATCTTCACGCCGACAACTATTCAAAAAACATCGCCCATACGGCCGTTTTTATGTAGTTATCCCCGTTTTGGTGATGAGAATTCCCCGTATGCAGTAATACGGGTTTGTAAATACGGCACATGATTCCATGACATGTCAGATAATGACAAGTCATATCCCATGAAATGGTCATGTAATTTAAAACAGAGAGTTTTATATAAAAACAAAAGATAACTAATTTTCTCTTTATATTATATAAATATGAGATGATATGTTTTCGCTTAGTTTCCATTTGTAAGAGCACTCCACTTTGGATTGTGAATGATTTGTCATTTTTTTAATTAATTTATAAATATTTAATTGTCATGTGTTTATCCATGTCATCTATATTAATCTTAATCATTAACTTTAACTTATAATATATGATAATGATTTCTTTCTCTCTTTTTTTGATAAAAAAAACATGATTTACTAATATACGAGTTTGATGATAAGCACAATAACTTAATGATGATTCTTTTTTGGCAAATAATATTGCAAAAGATTTCGTATTTTGTATTTTGATCATATATGAGCATAAAGATTGTTTACTATATTATATTTAACAGATATAGATCATAAAAGGTTTTTATGATTTTATAAATATTATGTTTAATTGGTCATGCTTTAACATAGTTGATGTATATAATATATTTATAAGTTATAATTTTATTATTTGCATCAATATTAATCTGACAGTTTTTTATATTATCATAAACCATAAATAATAATGTAACTATCAATTGTTTTTCAATTACATTTTTAGTCAGCTCCGCACAACGTGCGGGTTTAATCTAGTGTCATATAAGTTGGTTTCAAAAGCATCTCTCCACATTTTGCATTTTGTTTACGTACATTAAACAAAGAACGAATTGCATTTTTGGTCCATGTGTTATCACACATTTTGCAAGTTTGATACAAAAGTGTGAAAAGTCGCGAAACCCATCCCTGTCATATCACACCTGTTGCAATTTTTGTCCAAAACTAACGTGCCGTTAGAATTCAGTCGTTAATGCCCCCATGTGCTTGTCACATGGGGGGTAGTTTCGTCCATTTATTGCTCATAGGACCATTTCTGCAAAAAAAAATATTTTGTATAAATCTAAAAAAAATTATTTTGTATAAATCTAAAAAATTATTTTTATATAAATCTAAAAAAATTATTTTGTATAAATCTAAAAAATTATTTTTATATAAATCTAAAAAAATTATTTTGTATAAATCTAAAAAATTATTTTTATATAAATCTAAAAAATTATTTTGTATAAACACAATCGAAATAAACAATCTGATCTCATTCTCTTGTTCCTTTTTCAACTCCGATCCAAACCATGCCTAAAAACCTAATCAAAATCGTGGAAAAAGTGCAAATAAATCTAAAAAAGTTGATGTTGAGTTCGACGGCCTTGATCCTAAATCTTTAGGGTTTAAATCCGATTCTGTTTGCAGATTCATTCGAATCTAATGTTGCTGCTACGCTATTTCCTTCAAAAACGGTGGAAAACCCTAAAATCACCACACAACTGCCGCTCGCCGCCGCTGGGGTGGCTGCCGGCCACCAGGGGGAGGCCATGGCAGCAAATATCGATGGTGACGGGATTACTTTGATTAATTCTGTCTGGAGAAACGATCTGGGGGCTGGGGGATCGAACAAAAACCCTAAAAATCCAGAAAACCCTAGCCGCCCCATATTTTCTTTCCCACCACCCACGGCTGCCGCTGCTACTGTTCAGATTCTGGTCAGCCACCAGGAGGCTCCTGGTGGTGCGACTGATAGATCCCAAGTGGCTGCTGCTTCGGGTAGTGTTGGGTCTTTGGGTTCAAACTTGAATGAAACACAAACCGAAAACACTTCTTTTTCATAGACTCATAGATATACTCGTATACAAAATATATATTTTTTTTTTGCAGAAATGGTCCTATGAGCAATAAATGGACGAAACTACCCCACATGTGCACATGGGGGCATTAACGACTGAATTCTAACGGCACGTTAGTTTTGGACCAAAATTGCAACAGGTGTGATATGACAGGGATGAGTTTCGCGACTTTTCACACTTTTGTATCAAACTTTCAAAATGTGTGATAACACAGGGACCAAAAATGCAATTCGTTCTTAAACAAATAGGTTGAATAATAATAATAAGGAAAGTAGGAAAAATAATAATACTAATCAAAGTAAAAGGACCAAAAGTTGTAAAAATAGTAAACAAATATTAAACAAGTGGTGCCCTAACCCCATCCCAACAAAAACACGCCTCCTTTATCTCTCTTTATTCCCCCTCTGTTTTCATCTTCAACGGCCTCCAAAAAGTATTTGCCGGATTTTGGCTTGAAACATCAAAATCTAGCAAAGATTTGGCAATCCTACAGATCCCGGTGCATAATATCTCTTTTTCTCGACCAGATTTGATTGTTTTTAGGCTTTGACCAGATTTTTACAACCTTAATGTCTTATATATTATTTCAAAAGAAAAATATTAATTATATTCAAATACTTGTGAATACTGCACTGAATGAATATTTATTATAATTGTTTTTATATCTATTGATGATTAATATAATAAATATATTAGCAGAAATATATCGACTGAATGCAAATAAATGGTGATGGATGAGAAGTCTATCAACGGTGCTCCGGATCCTAAACCCCCGAGAAAGGTTATATAACTATTATTTATTATTATTATTAATATTACAACAGTCTTATTTTGGAATGTATTTCATCTTTCTGCTACTGTGTATGATCATGATCTATTGGTTTATTTTCAGATGAAGTTTATGCCGAAAGCCCCTCCTCGCAGAGAGCAAAAGCTAGTTTTGCCCAAACCGTTAGTATCTCTCTCTCTCTCTATGTATACACACACACACACACACACAAGTCTTAGGACAATAGGAACCGTCCAATGGAAGGTTAGTTTCAAATTATAGTTTATAGCTTTCGTTTCTATATGTGGTGTAAAACATTTTACAATGTTAATCAAGTTAAAGATATATATTAGATATATAAAAATCATAGAGTATAACGTATAACATATTAACTAGTCCTAATACCCGTACGATGTACTGATTGACTATATATATAGTACTGTATTATTAATAGTGCAAATGAAATTTAAATATGTTTCATCGCATGCATTTAGTTTTGAAAATTATAACTTGAAAGTGAGATACATATCATGTAGATATTTGTGATACATCTAACATTACTTCTGCCCGAAAAAAAATAGAAAGCCTAAGAGGGAGGGAGTGGGACTCGGTGAACCGAGTTTGCCGACTGATGCCGGGTGGTAACACCCAAGTATTTTTTATTTTATTTTAGTTGAATAAAAAAACAAATAATAAACTAATAAATCAAATAACTTATATCAAAGCTGAGTAGAAATCTTTTGCCAAACTCCAAAGTCTTATACTGCATATTTGTTCTTTTAAAACCTGAAAATAAATCTTGAATTAGTTATAAAGCGAATCATGTTATAACCGTTAAAAAAACATGTTATTATAATATTAAAAATGAGAAGATTACCTTGTGTCTTGTATTTGTAGGTCAATTAAGAGTAAAAGTTTAATTAATAATCAATTTAAATACGGTAATAATATATGTATTCTATTATTATTATTATTATTATTATTATTTTATATATGTAGACAATAATAATATATTAATTATTAAGTAATAATGTTTGATAATTATAAGGTAACTATAAATTAGGAATATATAAGGACACGTGTCGTTCAAAGAATGAGCCAAGTGTCGATTAAAAAACACCTTAATCCTGTTTTAGTTTATTGGTAGATGTCAAAAATAGCTAAATAGGGAATGTAGTTATGGAGGTTATAGAGGCAGGAAAAGAAGTTTCTCTAGTTGTTTTAGTATATACTAGAGCATGTCCACACGGCGACGATGATGGTAACGGCGGCGGTGGGGTGGTGGCAATGATGGGCAGTGGCGGTGGCTGCGGTGGGTGGTGAGGACAGTGTGTGGCGGCGGCAACGTTGACGGGCGGTGGTGGTGGCGACAGTGTGTTTATTAATGTAAAAGTAATTGATGTAAAATGGGGTAGTATATTTATTTTAAAGGTTGAGGTATCCATGTTGTAAATTATTTCATTAACAGTATTATATATTTATTAGATTTAAACCCGTGTTAAATACACGGATTGTTTATGGCATATTTAAGATAAAATTAAATATATGTAATCAAAAAAAGCTATCAAAGAATTTACCAGATTAAAAGGTTTGTTGTTGTAACAGTTTTCTTAATATTACAATTAAAGAAACTTCTCATAGTCACTGTTTTATTCTGTATGCAAAGAAAACCCATAGAAAGTCTTGTCCAACATATCAACTTAAATACATTTTTTTAAGAATCAATAAATGATACTGAAAAATAATGAGTGAAGTTATAAATACATTAAATGTTATATATTATCTAGTGCATCTAAGTCTTCTATCTCTCTTAGTGGTATGTCAATTCGGTAACTGTCGGCAGTTGAAATAATAACGTATATTGTAGAACAATATATGAAAGGTTGTTAAAGCTACATCATGCATATTTGAGTCATCAAAATAGTGGTAACCTGTGATTGAAAGTTGTAAATTTTGTAAGCGTGGTATTCTTTTTAAAAATTTGTATATAATAAAATTGGAAATTGATGATGAGAAACAAAAAAGGTGTAAATTATATTTAATGACATGTGCTAGTTTAATTATTTTAAGAAAAAGGTATGAAATTGTAAATTGATGTTAAAAAAACAAAAAAGTGTAATTTTAATTAATGACATATGCTAATATAGTTAAATTAGAGAAATTGAGAGTTGTGATTGGTTATTTGAGGTTATGTCAGTTGTTTATAGTATATATATTAAGATTAAGATATGTATATTAGGTGGAGATGTTTAATGGAGTGAATGAAGTTGAGGGGTAAAATTGTCACTTCAAGAGGTTTTTTGATATGATAGGGGACGTACTCCGTAGTATAGATATTGAGAATATTGAGATAGAGTCGTGTTAATGTACAAATGTTTTAGTTTAACAAACTGTGAGAATAATTATAAGCCAATCATTCAATTAAACAAAAAAGGATAAAGTAGTAATATTGTCGAACCCCTAAAAACTTGCATTTATTCCATAACTGTGTTTACCTTATTTTTCGAATTAAGTATATACATTATTTTGAATTTTATTTTTCATGTATATATTCATTTTGTTTATACTTTGATTAATTTGCCAAGATATATATATATATATATATATATTGTATATGCACAAGTGTTGTGTGATCAAGTTGGTTGTTTTTGTGCATAGTGAGAAGGTTGAGGAGACTGAAGCTGATAATGTCAAGGCGCAAGAATTGATGAGGCGCTTTACTGTATAGCCCATGCTCCTCCTTTAATCTTTCTCTGTATATTGTTTCGCTCTTATGCTCTGCTTCAAATACCTGAAATTGCTTATATCCATACCTTAGTTCACTTTTGCAAGACTAATAAGATCTGTGTTTTTTGTTCTATTTCAGGAAGCTTCTAACAGGCCCAAGTTTAAATCTGAAACTAAGCGTAATTTCCTTTCCCGCTTTTATTCTCCTCCGGCCGCCTCTTGATTTCGGTGTTCAGCTCATTTAAGCTTATACTTTTTCTGCACTCTAATAAGACATCTCTTTGATTCTATCATTTGTATTTCTATGGGTCGATGGGGTAACCTTCGTTCCAGTATGGCCTATACTTGTTGAAACTGTGAACATGAGAAATTCCACCACTTTATTAATCCAAGGGATAAGTCAGCTCCTCTTTTAGTTCTTACGACTTATAATATCACCACTAGGAATCTTCTACAGTTATGTACGTATCACGAAATAATATTATTTAAGAAAGAAAGACAATATCTTTGATTTTCTAAACTTCGCTATATGATTAAAGTCTTGATATTGTTAGTGCATTGTTGTATTGGGCTTCACTTATTAAAGAGAAGCTTTTGCATTCTGACAAAAAAAAGTTTCTTTACATGCGATTAGACTTTTAGAGTTCTAATTAAGTCTCTTTATGTACCATTTTTATAGCCTTAAAGACACGAGTTTCATCATTTAATTTTGGTCCCAAGTCTGGAGGTAAGTATTTATTCTTTCTATATAGCACCTTAACGGTTAACCTAGTATTTAATGGATGGCACAATTTTTAAGTTCTTCTTTTGTTGAACATGTTTTGATCCAGGTACTAATGTTGCGGCCCCGAGCATTGGAGCAAAGGAATACAAGGAGCCATGGGTAGGTGAATTGCAGCCCATCTTTCTGATTTGCATTACTATTATGCATTTTAAAATTGTTTTCTTCATTTTATCTCTGTGCATTACTATATTTCAGGATTATTACAAGTACTATCCTGTTACTTTACCCTTAAGAACACCATACTCTGGAAATCCAGGTATATAATAAATGTGGGTGCTGCATTTAATAAAGTTTAATGCTCAAAACTGAGTAGTTCTACTCATCTATTTAAGTTGTAATTCATTGTCATTCTTATAATACTTGTAGAGCTTCTTGATGAACAAGAATTTAAGGAGGATTTGGAAGCTAACGCTTATGATGAGTCCTCGGTAAAGCCCGCTGAAGAACTTGGTTTAATGGTTCGTTACTTTAGATTCTGAGGTTGATACCTATACCGTTATGTTGCAACTTGCAAGGATAGAGTCTAGGGATAATATTGTTCTTAATACGGGGATACTAACATTTGAGGGTGCAAGTGTGTCTTTATATCTGTGTAATTGATCACAAATGATCTATTTAATAAACAAAAGAAGTCTTATATATAACTTGCAATGAAGCTAACATGTCTAAGATGATGACCATTGTCAGGAGGAAGAATTGGAAAAGAGAATGATTTTCATTCAGCTACCACCAACGTTGCCTCTACCAAAGCAATCTATGCATGTAGAGGGTGCTTCGAGCTCCAGGCCATTGAATAATACTGGATCCTCTTTAAAAGGTTCCAATTTGAATGAACTTCCTGTAGGCTTTATGGGTAAAATGTTAGTGTATAAGAGCGGTGCCGTAAAGCTAAAATTAGGTGATCATCTCTACAATGTGAGTAATGAACAAGTAGTCTTGCACAATATTTGATGTTTGCCACAATTTATTCCCCAAATATGAATAATTAAGTTGGATGCAGGTTTCTGGAGGTCTAGACTGTACTTTTGCACAGGATGTTGTTGCCATCAATACTGAAGATAAACATTGTTGCAATGTTGGAGAACTCAACAAGCGTGCCATTATTACCCCGGATATTGACTTCATTCTAGACAACATGAAGGACCTATGATAGTTTACACGTTGTTCTATAGATTTTTAGTCACATATCAAAGAATTCAATGAAGTTTTGACTTGCATACAGTTTTTTCTATTACTGATATATAATTTCTAAAACTGAAAAACACTTTCAGAGCTATTGAGGGTTTTTGACGGCATTGGTAGGAACAGAACTTGTAATAAGGACGACATATGTGTAGACATTACTCCAAATCAAATTAATCATTATTTTTATTCAAGTATGTATAGTTATTTAAACAATGTGGATAACCAACAGAATGAAAATGCAGAGATTGACTTAGAACTAGACGAATGCTCGCACGAGGTGGTGGCGTGTAGTCGTGGTGGCGTCGTGATATTAAATTTCGAAGTTGGCTGCAGAAATTTGTTGGGTTTTCTGTGAAGCTGTGGGAAAAGAGCATTGTGCCTTTTGTTAACCGTTGGATCATTGTGATATTAGAGCAGCAGGTTCAAGACACATAGATCTATGTTTCCACCGTCGGGTTTTTTGATTTGGGCTTCCTAAAATGAGATATAATTTTCGAAGTTTATGCCAAAATCTTTTTTATCAGTTAATATCAGAACAATTTTTTGTTGGTTTTTATTGTTCTTGAGCTCTTTGTTGAATAAAGATGAATAGTGATGGTTCAAATTTTTCGATCCCGATAATCGATGGGAAGATGGATATTACGGTTTGGGAGATGACTATTGAAGATGTGTTAGTACAACAAGGTATTGATGAAGCTTTGCAAAAGACAAAACCAAATGATATTGTTTGGAAAACGATGCAAAAGGGCTTCGAGTACAATTAGGTTGGCACTTGCTCCCGAGATTAAGTATAGTGTTTTGAAAGAGAATACACCGCAGGGTGTTTGGGATAAGCTCGCGGGCATCTATGCTTCAAATTCGTTGACAAATCGGCTATTTTTGAAGATGGATCTGTATTTGAAGAAACTCGAAGGAGGTAATCTGCATGATCATATTAATTCTTTTAATCAGTTGTATAATGTTGATGGGTAGGGCTGTAAACGGTTCGGTTCGGTTAGCTAGAAATTTCGAACCGTTTTTCGGGTTTCGGTTCGGTTCGGTTAGTTAGAAATTTTGAACCGTTAATTTCGGTTACCCGCAAATCGGTTACCCAAAAAAGTCGGTTAATTTCGGTTTTATTTTCGGTTAACCATTTATTAAAGTTATGCTGATATAAAGTTTAAGTTTTCAATTATAATAGTCAATTTACATTGTATTAATTAATTTTTCTATGTAAAATAGTTATTTAACTACATTAATATTTTGTTTTATAAATAAATATACATTACATCTAATTTTGAATACTTTTTTCTAACGTTATATTTATGCAATGCAAGTTTCTATTTAAGAATATAATTTACTACTTAAAATGTCTTCTATATGATATTACTAATATTTTTGATATATATTTTAAACAAAGTTAACAACTTTTTATTAAAAAGAGTATATATATTACAAAAATAATTAGAATATCCAAAACTAATCATAGATTGTGAAAGAAAGTTAATAAAATTGTTAATATTAGGCAACTAATACAAAAAATTAGCTAAATAGATATGTAAATGATGTATTCATATAATACATATATGTGTAAATATACATATATATGATTATATGTAGACATATATCAAAATTCGGTTCGGTTCGGTTAACCGCGGGTAATGAATATTGAAAACCGTAACCGAACTGTCACACATCGGTTTTTCGGTTTTCCGGTTCATTTCTTACACCCCTATATGATGGGGTGATGAAAGAGGAAGAGCAAGCCTTGTTAATATTGTCATCATTGCCGAAATCCTATAAGTCGTCTGTTTAGACTATGTTGACAGGGAGGACCACTTTGAAACTTGAGGATGTGTTAAAAGCTTTACGAGATAATGAAAGAATGATTAGAAGTGATAGTTTCTCGAGTGAGAGTAAGTTATTTACATTCACAATAATTAAAACAACGCATTTTGATATAAAAAAAAAATAAACATACAAATTTCCAAGGGTGGTCAAAGATATTCAACATAATCAAAATTGGATACGAAATAAACAAATACATAAACAACCCACTTAAAGATTAAACACCTTTTTGTTGAAACTTAAAAGTTACATGTGAGAAATGTCTAAAATGCTCTCCTTTATCTATACTATGTAATATTTTCATCTAGCACTCCTTAAAATATTTCCACATACACCACTTGACGTTACCTCCGCTACCAACAGTCCCCCCATCGCACTGTTACCATCACGACTATCGCCGCATTGTCCGAGTATAGTGCTAGTAGATTAAGATTAAAATTGTGCCGTGCGATGCCAATGAACCGGGAGAATTTTATAATGCAAGCAGCCCAACTCAAAGAAAAAAAAAAGTCCAGTAAAAATATGACCCCATTCAAGGAAAGATTTTCGTTCGTTGCTTGTACGTGAGGTATGTTTGGCACAAGTAGCTGTAGCTGGTAGCTATAGCTATTAGCTGTAGCTTTTAGTTGGAGCTGTAAGTTGTAGCTTTTCATCAAAGCTGTTAACAAGAGCTTTTACTTTTTACAAGTGTATGGAACCGTAGCTGTAACTGTAACTTAAAAGTATAAAATGACATAAAAGGGCAATAAATTAAACAAATAAAAACGTAACCACACATAAGTATAAAATATCACTGAAGCATGAGCAAATTTTACTAGAAGGCTAATAAACTTAAACTATACTAATTATAACTACATTAACTTTTCAAAATAAGTTGTAATTACATATACATGGTTTCGTAGCTACATCCTTATATGGACAAGAATGTATATACGCATTTACAAACTAACTGAAGAATATGGATAATAGTGGGAAGAGATTCCCTCAAGTTACCCAACTTGAGGGTAAATTTTGACCATTGATTTAAAATCAAAGGTTAAGATTAAAAGATGATTATTTAATCTTAACCCTTGATTTTAAATCAAGGGTCAAGATTACTCTAACTTGATCCATCAAGTTATTAGTAACTTGAGGGAATCATTTCCCATAGTGGTTACAGAATCTATGCTTGTCTTATGCAGGAATACGAATTCAGTACTCAAATATGGCCATGTAAGTGAAAATAATCTATAGGATTGCTAATTGGTTTATGAAAGAATTAATCGGTCTTTAATTAATTTAAAGTCATTAGAGTTCGAGAGAAACTAGTGATAGAGATTAAAACAATCGAATTTGGATGAATGTGTTAGTCGTTTATGATAGAGAGATCTAATTAGACGATTAAGAGGCAGTTCGAGAGAAAGCTTTTTAGATTAAATCGTAAAACCAACTTAGGACTTAATGCTTGATTGTTAGGGTAGAAATTATTCGCGAGAGCGATAACTATATTTTTTACAATTAAAGATTTGAGGATAACGAGAGTTCATCTTAATTACATATTAAGTAGTTCAACACAAAAAGTGACATTGTGATAATTTGACATGTGAGCTATTCCAAGTGAGTGTGTTTTTTAATATTATTGTTTCACAAACTCTTTCAGGTTAATTCTCCGGAATTACTAACTTTATTTCAATTTGCTAACTAACTCTTTCAAAAACCAAGGTGACGAGAGTCCTTAAATCTAAAACTTTTGAACTACATTAAACTCGCTTAGTTCCTAAACAACAGTCCCTGTGTTCGATCCTGGACTTACTGATAGCTTTACTATACACGATAAGGTACACTGCCTGTGTGTAGAAGTCTAACTATTAGTATTTTCTTGTTTATAAATTTAAGACTAGATTTTACACATCAGTTTTCCTATTATTGCTAAGTTGCTGACATATAAAATGACACATATATATAGCTGCTAAACTTAGAATAGTAATTTAAGACTTGTCAAATTGTAAACAGTGCGTAAAGCACATAAAAGCAGCAACAAACTTTTCAACATAATTCTATATATATATGATATACAACTACTAGACGAAATATAACTACATATTAAGTAGAGCGAGATTATATAAAGAAAAACATAAATAAATTAATTATATAAGAAGTCCTAAATGTCATTTGAATTGTTAATGTAGATTGTGTTTGAGAACTTGGGGATCATATCGGCCTTAGAACTTTTGTATCGTTAAGGTATGGATTATTGTTTATTTAAAACATCAAAATTATGATTTGAATCCCTTGTGCGTTCTATAATTGTACGACTATCTAATCTTATGCCTACAAATATTTCTTGTATGACCCTATTTGATTCTATCAATTAGAATAACACTATACTTGCTCATTTGTTGCCATATTATATGTGTCTTTGATACTGTGACAACCTGAATTATTATTTTGGACATACCCATAGGGATCGCATTTTTCAAAGTATTAATGCACATCCCATATGCTAAAACTATCTAACATAAAGCAAAAAACTAATTTAAAAGTAATTTATTACAAAATTATATATATACTAAAAACCTATGTGAATGTACAAGTTCTTAATGCATGAAATGTATAAGTTCTTATAGCACATAATAATTTTTACCAATTTCATCTTAATCTCCTAAAATTTCTATCTTTTAACTTTTACCTCACATCAAAGTTTTAGTTTTCATTTTCTTAACACTTAACTTTTGCGTTTTCATGTTTTTATATATCTAATGTTTTTAATATATATATAATAAGTTTTATCATCGTTACGTCTTACATTTAATGTAACATTTAAAGCGATCATATAACGCATAATAGTTTTTATCAAGTTTTCATTTTAATAACACTTAACTTTTGCGTTTTCATGTTTTTATATATCTAATGTTTTTAATATATATATAATAAGTTTTATCATCGTTACGTCTTACATTTAATGTAACATTTAAAGCGATCATATAACGCATAATAGTTTTTATCAAGTTTTCATTTTCTTAACACTTAACTTTTGCGTTTTCATGTTTTTATATATCTAATGTTTTTAATATATATATAATAAGTTTTATCATCGTTACGTCTTACATTTAATGTAACATTTAAAGCGATCATATAACGCATAATAGTTTTTATCAAGTTTTCATTTTAATAACCCCTAACTTTTGCGTTTTCATGTTTTTATATATCTAATGTTTTTTATACATCTTATTATTCTTTTACACTTTTTTTATTGTTATTATTACATATTTAGTTGTCCTTTTTAAAATTTCGGTTTGAATATTTGACATAAATTTTAGTCTAAAATATTGTCGTGTAAAAAGCATATCTCGCAGCAACGCGCGGGTACAAAGACTAGTATTAAACTAAAAAGAAACAAATCAAAATAACCACTACTGCAATATAATATCTTCACGTGCAAACCTCTAGGCTCTTTCAAGCTTTTAATCCAAAAAGCAAAACTCTCTAGCCCACAAATTCCAGTCCAAATCATCAAACCTTGAAGCCCATTATCAATTAAATTCCAAAAGATATTCCAACAACCCACTGAAAATCTTTGTAACGAAAAAACTATCCAAGTAACACCAATCTCTGCTACTACATTTCTTTCACTTTGAACAAACAAATTATTGCCTGATAATCCAAAATCCATGTAATATAACCACTTTGAACAACCAAATATATCCATTTTGCGTTCCAAACCTTAACCCCTGAGATAAAAAAACTCTATCTTAATTAAAATCACCGAATCAAAATTCAACTCATCACTATCCTTTAAAAGCACAAGACAACTTGTATCATTCCATACTGTCATCATAGAAATCATATTGACTAAATGTCCACTCTGTCATCAAATTAGCATTAGGGTTATTCACATTATCCCACCCTTCCTCATACTCTATATCCTCATCAATCTTATCAAGAGCTCCAAACTTGTTACTAGTCTCAATATTATTATTATCAACTTTATTAACAAACATATTGAACACTTCTAAATTTCTCCATAGTACTCTTCTAGGAATCATTCTATGATATCCATAAACAAACTATTGCCTTGTGTTTAGGGTTTAGGGTTTAGGGTTTAGGGTTTAGGGTTTAGGGTTTAGGGTTTAGGGTTTAGGGTTTAGGGTGGGTTTAGGGTTTAGGGTTTAGGGTTGGGTTTAGGGTTTAGGGTTTAGGTTTTTTTTTTTTTTTGGATAAAAGGGCAAAGCCCTTTGGAATACCATTTATAACAAAAAATAGAAAAAAAAAAAAAAAAAAAAAAAAAAAAAAAAAAAAAAAAAAAAAAAAAAAAAAAAAAAAAAAAAAAAAAAAAAAAAAAAAAAAAAAAAAAAAAAAAAAAAAAAAAAAAAAAAAAAAAAAAAAAAAAAAAAAAAAAAAAAAAAAAAAAAAAAAAAAAAAAAAAAAAAAAAAAAAAAAAAAAAAAAAAAAAAAAAAAAAAAAAAAAAAAAAAAAAAAAAAAAAAAAAAAAAAAAAAAAAAAAAAAAAAAAAAAAAAAAAAAAAAAAAAAAAAAAAAAAAAAAAAAAAAAAAAAAAAAAAAAAAAAAAAAAAAAAAAAAAAAAAAAAAAAAAAAAAAAAAAAAAAAAAAAAAAAAAAAAAAAAAAAAAAAAAAAAAAAAAAAAAAAAAAAAAAAAAAAAAAAAAAAAAAAAAAAAAAAAAAAAAAAAAAAAAAAAAAAAAAAAAAAAAAAAAAAAAAAAAAAAAAAAAAAAAAAAAAAAAAAAAAAAAAAAAAAAAAAAAAAAAAAAAAAAAAAAAAAAAAAAAAAAAAAAAAAAAAAAAAAAAAAAAAAAAAAAAAAAAAAAAAAAAGTTAGTTAGTAAGGGAAAAAAAAAAAAAAAAAAAAAAAAAAAAAAAAAAAAAAAAAAAAAAAAAAAAAAAAAAAAAAAAAAAAAAATTATCGTGAAGAATAAAAAAAAAAAAAAAAAAAAAAAAAAAAAAAAAAAAAAAAAAAAAAAAAAAAAAAAAAAAAAAAAAAAAAAAAAAAGCTAGTCTCAATATTATTATTATCAACTTTATTAACAAACATATTGAACACTTCTAAATTTCTCCATAGTACTCTTCTAGGAATCATTCTATGATATCCATAAACAAACTATTTAGGGTTTAGGGTTTAGGGTTAGGGTTTAGGGTTTAGGGTTTAGGGTTTAGGGTTTAGGGTTTAGGGTTTAGGGTTTAGGGTTTAGGGTTTAGGGTTTAGGGTTTTTTTTTTTTTTTGGGATAAAGGAAAATGTATTATAAATGTGAGAAACATTTACAAAGAAATGCCCTCACGGGCCCCCCACAAATGATAAAAGGGACCCGTGATGCAGGAAATGAACCAACTGAGTAGCTGGACAGGCCCAGACTACCCAATAACAATCAAACTAGCAATTTAAACAATGAGAATGTAAAACAGAGCTAGTAAACTATCATAACTAAGCAAGCATTTTCATAAACTGTCTTGTGGCACCATCATCTGTCTCAACTTCATCTTCAATATCATCATCATCCTCAGCAGCATATGTAGCATGAAAATAAGGCTCAACCGAATGAATACTAACATCATCAGTGTTAATCTGACAAAGTGCATCATACTGGTTCCTAGTCTCAACAAAAGGTGCAGGGGGAGTAAGAATAAAATCATGATATGTGCTGGCCCGTGTACCTGAATGAGTGTCTGGAACTGTAGTAGTAGCTGTGTGAATCTGGAGTGGTCTCTGAGGGACTGAAGCTGGAGCAGTAGGGAATCTGACTGGAGCTGATGAATCTGTAGTGGTTGTAGTAGAAGTAGCTGCTGTTGGAGCCTTACCATTTGAATCTTGTGTCTTCTTAGGAACATACATGACCTTAGGCTTAGGGATAGTAAATGATGGGGCCTTTTTGGGCCTCCTCTTACGTCTCTTGGGATTCTGAAACCCATCCTGATCCTGGGCCTCTGCTGGGTCAACTTGTTTGGCCCCTGATGGGCCATCCTTAGTCCCTGATGGACCAACCTGTGATGCTGGAGCTGCAGATGCCATACAGGCATCCATCTCTTTCTGTGTCCTCGGTCTCACACTACAATCATCTAGTTTGTGTCCATATATCTTGCAATGTGAGCACCTAGGAGGTAACCAATTATACTCAAGCCTGAACCGTCTAACAGAATCTAAAATCTCAGCCTCAGCAAACAAAGGGAAATCTTTCTCAGAAGAGAACTCAACCAAAACTCTAGCAAATACTGCTCTACCTTTCTTATTTTCACACATCTCAGCAGTATATCTATCAACAGCAATAGGAACACCAATAGAACTAACCAAATGGCTGAGAATCTCATAATCCCACATAATAGCTGGCAAATCATAAATATTAACCCAAAGAGCAACTTTATTGAGAACTGGTTTGTCAAACCAGATTTCAGGCTGACATTTCCTAAGCATAATAAGGATATCATTAAACAACCATGGCCCATTCTCAAAGACATGCAACTGACCCTGATCAGACTTGAACTTAAACAAAAAGAATCCATGGTCATTCAAAATTACATCCTCCAAACCAAACTTTTTTCACAGACGATTAGCATGAAATTGCACAAAAGAAAAAGCAGGACGTTTGCCAATGAAATGATCGACTAGAGTGTTAGCCCAAGATTCACTTTGTTTTAATAAAAGATCACTTTGGTTTTGGGTTTAGCCGTTTAGGGTTTAGGGGTTTAGGGGTTTAGGGTTTAGGTTTAGGGTTTTAGGGGTTTAGGGTTTAGGGTGTTAGCCAATTGATCCAATCCTTTTCTTTCATAAGAAATGGTATTCATAAATGATGCACTTTTCTTTAACCTATGATGCACGAATTTTATATCGAAAATAAGTTGTATATGATTACAAGTTATATTTAAATGTATTGATATGAAAAGATGATAATATTATGTTTGTTGCATAAAACCCTATAATATATTATTTCACTTATTAAACTTATTTGATGTGATTTTAATGGTGTACAAAGAAAAGGTAACTTTTTACGGCTTACGAGTTTGGTAATATTGTCGAATTATATATTATGCTTATATAAAAAAAGGTACATCGGAGTTATAAAAGATGCATCAAGAAATGGTTTATGTATTTTATTGTTTTTATGAAAATCATGGCGAGAAGTACGTTCAGTTTAAAGAGTATAAATGGTTGATATCATAATATAAAATGTATAGAAATTCGAATTTCGTTTCAAAAATTAGATTTTACATCTTAAAATTGTGTTTGGATAAATATGTTCTTAACTTTTAAAACTGCATTTTCTTTTTAACTAAACACACAATAATGAATTTTATAATTATCTATTTTAAAAAAAATGTAATAATGATATAATTAATTAGAAATGCAATTCTGTTAAAAAATAATAATTAGAAATGCAATTCCAAACACTGTAAAATTGATAAAACAGAATTCAACTTTACCAACATTTCTTTCACCGTCGACCTAAATCCAATGCTTGTTACATACAAAATAATTCACTCTAATTTCAACTTATAGCTTCTCGTTACATATCTATAATATAACTAAAAGAGGAGGTTGGGGTACACTTAGCACTCCTAATCCCCTCTTTTAGCCTAATTCTTTCCTAATTAATCATCTATTTTTTTATATTTTTTTAATTAAAACTTTGCTAGGCCGACCTATTAATTAATAAAAAATAAAAAAATCTTTTATCCTTAAAACTCTCCCAAAAATTATTATATATATACAACATTGGAAAAAACCTCACGTATTTTCAAAAAAAAAAGGTTCCACAACCCTCACGCATTCTAAAAAAAAAAAGTTCGACTTACTAAAAAAAAGGTTTTTTTATATATTTTGTTCATGTTTAAACATTATTATTTGACATTGAATTCTTATGATATTATTATTATTATTCATCTCTTTTAATTTAGTTTGTTGTGCTATTCAATTTTTTTTTTTTAAAAAATTTTGTTTATCTAAATTTGAATTATCAGCACTAACCATGTATATTTGACATGTATTTTTAGACATTATTATTCATTCAGTTAATATTATTGTGTATGTGGTCTTATATTTTGGTTGCACAACCATCGGGTGCAACGGCAAAAACTATAGCCACCCGTCATCATGAAAGGTTTTTATGTAACTTTTCTTTGATATGAGTTTGTTTATTTTGTAAATTAATTAGGGTTTAATTATGTTTTTAGTTTTCGTTTTTTCCCCCAGCAATTTATGTCTTATTGTTGTGTATGGAAAGCTGTTCGATTCGGGTTTACAGGGAAGAATATGCTTTCTTATCCCATGAGGCCATCATTATCTACGGCAGAATTATTAGGTAATATCTTTATAAGGTTGTTTTATTTGGCTTATGTTATATCTCTAAAAGGTCAAATAGGGTGACTTAAATGATTTAAACAGCTCATTGACAGAAACCTGGACCAAACCAACGGATCTAAACCCATCAAGTCCTAAACCTCATTGTGAATTTAGATTGGTGTTACATATAACGATGCCCATTAATTTCGTTCAGGTTAGATATTATTATGCTTTCGATTTTTTTAAATCTTTGATTTATATATCTTGAGACTAATCGTCCAATAGACGGGGCCTGAACACTAGTACAAAGTATATTCACACGAAAAATATATTTTAAATGACGGCTGGATAATCATCGAAAGCCATCATCTTCTTCAAGGGCCTACAAAGGCAGTTCTTGACAAATTGAATAAATTGATAGTTATCTATTTTTTATTATTATTATTTTATTTATGTACTATTTATATTAATTTATAATCAATGAAGTTTGCAAACATCATATTAAGTCGCAAAGCTAATTTATTTATATATTTTATTAAAAAAAAAGGTTGTTGGTGTGAGTGTATGACCAATATAAATAATACTCCGTAACCAACTTTAATAACAACAAAAACTAGAGTACGTAAACTCAAATAATTTATTATTTTTTGATAGATAATAAAGTACCCAAATAATAAATAAAAAATTTACATGCTAGATTTTTTAGTACATAAAAACCATAATAAAGTTAAAGAATTGTATTGTATGATGATGAGATAAAGTAAGAAAGCAAACATGTGGTAAGCCTGAAAAAAGTGGTCTACCACTTGGTCACCATCTTTGACGTCACCGTTTTCCCCATCTATTATGGATCACGTACACCTCTTTTCCTTACAATTCTCTTTGTTTATTCTACATCATATCAAAAATATATATTTTTTTATATTCTCACTCATTCTTTATGATTTTTAAAGTTTGAGAAGAAAAAAAATTATTCTAACTTCTTCATTCTCATTTTTATTTTATATTATAATCAATAATTTTTTCCTGTTTTATTTCGTCTGAAAGAATGGTGAGATACCAAGCGTTATTATTGATTTAACAAAGATTAAGGATCTTAATATTATCGTACTTGATGTGCTGTTACACATACAAAGGGTTATGAAAATATGTCTTACTGCAAAAGACAAATGGAGCCCAACTTTATAGAGCTCAACTATCGGTTTAATGAAGTGACCAATAGTCTACTTTTTTCAATGGCTTGTTTATGCTCAAATGAGTCTTTTAAAGCATTTGATTTGGAAAAGTTAATGGAAATGATCGCTTTTTACCTGAAAGAGTTTCCAACAGAATATGATCTTCTACGTCTCGAGTTGGAACTTCATAAATACATTAAAGATGTATGTGTCGATAAATTATAAAATAGTAAGGTCAAAGAAGTCTTTTAATAAATTTTTCATTCCATTCCTAATACAACCAATGATATAACAAACATACAAAGGAATATAATCACTCATTCTTTGTGTTCTCAATTAAAGTTTGAGAAGAAAAAAAATTATTCTAACTTCTTCATTCTCATTTTTATTTTATATTATAATCAATAATTTTTTCCTGTTTTATTTCGTCTGAAAGAATGGTGAGATACCAAGCGTTATTATTGATTTAACAAAGATTAAGGATCTTAATATTATCGTACTTGATGTGCTGTTACACATACAAAGGGTTATGAAAATATGTCTTACTGCAAAAGACAAATGGAGCCCAACTTTATAGAGCTCAACTATCGGTTTAATGAAGTGACCAATAGTCTACTTTTTTCAATGGCTTGTTTATGCTCAAATGAGTCTTTTAAAGCATTTGATTTGGAAAAGTTAATGGAAATGATCGCTTTTTACCTGAAAGAGTTTCCAACAGAATATGATCTTCTACGTCTCGAGTTGGAACTTCAGAAATACATTAAAGATGTATGTGTCGATGAGGACTTTAAGCACTTTATCTTGCCAAAAGGATGGTTGAAACTAAAAGAAGCATAATTTATCCAAAGGTGTATCTTTTCTTGAAACTTGCATTGATTTTGCCTGTTGCTACATCTACCTTTGAACGTGCATTTTCAGCAATGAAGTTGATAAAAACTGATTTGCGCAAAAGAATTAGTGATCCGTTTATGAATGATTGTTTAGTGTCGTACAATGATAGAGACATATCGGATGGTATTAGTAACGAGGACCTTATGACGAAATTTTAAAGTTTAAAACCTTGTCGAGTAGTATTGTAAAAAGTTAGTTACTACTGTTATTCCATTTTTATTTTATATTATAATCAATAATTTTTTCCTGTTTTATTTCGTCTGAAAGAATGGTGAGATACCAAGCGTTATTATTGATTTAACAAAGATTAAGGATCTTAATATTATCGTACTTGATGTGCTGTTACACATACAAAGGGTTATGAAAATATGTCTTACTGCAAAAGACAAATGGAGCCCAACTTTATAGAGCTCAACTATCGGTTTAATGAAGTGACCAATAGTCTACTTTTTTCAATGGCTTGTTTATGCTCAAATGAGTCTTTTAAAGCATTTGATTTGGAAAAGTTAATGGAAATGATCGCTTTTTACCTGAAAGAGTTTCCAACAGAATATGATCTTCTACGTCTCGAGTTGGAACTTCAGAAATACATTAAAGATGTATGTGTCGATGAGGACTTTAAGCACTTTATCTTGCCAAAAGGATGGTTGAAACTAAAAGAAGCATAATTTATCCAAAGGTGTATCTTTCTCTTGAAACTTGCATTGATTTTGCCTGTTGCTACATCTACCGTTGAGCGTGCATTTTCAGCAATGAAGTTGATAAAAACTGATTTGCGCAAAAGAATTAGTGATCCGTTTATGAATGATTGTTTAGTGTCGTACAATGATAGAGACATATCGGATGGTATTAGTAACGAGGACCTTATGACGAAATTTTAAAGTTTAAAACCTTGTCGAGTAGTATTGTAAAAGTTATTACTCTTTAAGAGTACTACTGTTATTCCATGTTTTTAAGTTTGCTTTTGTAACCCGACCAGTCGACCTCACTAGTTTTTTTCCCCGCCTCAACTAAATTATCATGACAATTTCAATGACTCCTATTAATTGAAATTATGGATCCTCCACGATTAGAAAATGATGACACTCAATTCTCAAGTTTTCCATTTAAGGAGTACATTGTCTCTTACCATTTACTGTTCTCAACTACTTCAAAATTCAATATGCATATAACGTAATACATGAATTAAATGAAAGATAATGTTTCTAATTTCCTTATTTATATCGACAAGTACTGTATGGCTATTTTTTTGTGTAACAAAACTACCAATATTCAAAGTTCATTTAAAAGGTAAACAAGATGCTAACTTTTAATGCATGCAACAACTACTACCACCAACCGGAAATACATAAAGAGTGTCTCAAAGCTATTATGTAAAAAAAAATATGTACATCATGATGAAAATTGACCCATTAACATTGTTTTTATGTATAACAACAAGAAGATTTTACCTCCCAAATCCTAATAATAATACATATACATACATACAAAATACAGAAATTTGCTTGCAGTTGAAGAACAACTCCCCTTCCTAACTCAGTGTTTACTTTGTTCATTGTCTTCTTTTATGGTCATTTCAATTCCTTCAACTGAACTAAATTGAGTCTCATTCGTGGTTATGCTTGATGTCGAGTCAAGCCCGGACCCTGCTTGAATCTCCTTAAACATCGTCATAACCTGGATCATCGTCGGCCGCTTCCAAGGCCGGTCATCGAGGCACGCACACGCCACTTTTAAGTGTTGTAAAAGCTCGATCTCTAACGTTGGATCTTCCTTCAACAACTCTCGATCGAAGACGTCGCTTACGCGCAATCTAGCGTGTTGTTTGACCCAACCGACTAGATTGTTGTCTCCGAAGTCTGGCGAGTCGGTAGGCTGCTTTCCCGTCAAGAGCTCGAGTAGGACCACACCGTAGCTGTAGACGTCACCTTTGGTTGAGCATCTAAAACTTTGGTAGTACTCGGGTGGGACATATCCTGGTGTCCCGGCTAATGTGCTGACGCTTAAATGAGTCTCCATTACGCTCATATGTCTTGCCATACCAAAATCAGACACGCGAGCTTCAAGATTGTCGTCTAGTAAAACGTTACTAGATTTCATATCGCGGTGGATGATATGTGGAATGCAGTTGTGATGAAGAAAAGCTAGCCCACGGGCTGACCCGATTGCAATCTTTCTTCTTGTTGCCCAGTTTAATTTGATGCCAATCTTTTTCCTGTCATGTAACACATCTTCTAAACTTCCAAACTTCATGTACTCGTAAACCAGTAGCCTTTCGTCTCCAACCTTGCAGTATCCCAACAACGAAACAAGGTTTCTGTGTTTTATTTTGCCAATGGTTTCCATTTCAGCAGTGAATTCTCGATCACCCTGTCCGCTAACTTGTATAAGTTTCTTTATCGCAACAACAGACTTATCTTTCAACTGAGCCCTGTAAACATCCCCAAACCCGCCTGAGCCAATGAGACTATTGTTGTCAAACCCGTTTGTGGCTTCAAGAAGGTCAGCAAAAGTGAGTCTTCTTAGTGGTTCATTGAACGCCGCAAGACTTATGCTTAAAGCCTCACGAGTGCTCGTGAATCTCCAAGCGGTGCTAGCATTACCATCACCCCGACCACCCGAATAGGAATTGCCACCACCGTCCATATACGCTTCCGAGGAAGCCGCAGCCTTCTTTCTCCTCCGTTTTCTCATCTCGACCAAAAGCAAGATCACCCCAAAGATGCAAAACAACGAGAACAACAAACCCATTGCTACACTTCCGGCGAGTGATGCTTCTCGTTTGTTAGACTTCCGGTGGCTGTTTGATTTTGCATTGTCTGCTCCACAAGGAGGGAGAGGATACCCACATAGCCCGGAATTGTTTGAGAACCGGTTAGGTGGAAAGGTATCAAACGGGGCTGCTACAGGGATCATTCCGGACAAATTATTGTAAGACAAATCAGCATCTCCAAGGCCCAGACCATTTAACGCATTTGGGATCGAGCCATTGAGCCTGTTATGTGACAAATCAAGAATCGCAACGTTTTTCAAACCACCAAGCTCATCAGGAATGGGTCCTGTAAGCTCATTATGACCTAAATTCAAAATGTTGAGATAGTACATTTTCCCTAGCTCCTTCGGAATTCCACCCTCCAACCTATTGTACGAAAGATCAAAAAAGATCATCGACCCGTTATGATTGAAATTCGGCTGAGTGATCCCTGAATATACTCTGGTGAAATTACACGGGTGTCTTGATGAAATCCGATCCAAATCCACTAACCGAATCCCCCCAAATTCCAACAAATTTCCAGCACCATGACATTGATCACTCCCATCATTCTTGATATATACATACGGTTTCCCGGTGAGAAAAGCAGCAGCAATATAACCAGATTGCTTAAAAAGATCAGGCGGAATTGTCCCACTTAACTGATTCGTATTCAAATCCAACCAAACCAAACTCTTACAATCCCCAAGCTCAGCTGGAATCTTACCCGAAAACGAGTTATTCCCAAGTTTAAGAATGGCAAGATTCGACAACTGCCCAAGGGCAGGCGGAATTTCACCCCCTAACTTATTATTCGATAGCGAAATCCAATTCAAGTTACTACAATTACTTAAACTAGCAGGAATTGAACCAGTTAAATAATTGAAATCAAGAATCAAATTCTCAAGTTCAGTAACATACATTAGCTCTTCAGGTATTTCGCCACTTAACAAGTTCATCCATATTATCAAATCTTGAAGTTTTGATAAATATCGAAAACTTTTGGGGATTTTACCAGTTAACAAATTAAAACTAAGGTCAAGTGAAACCAAATTCGAACAGTTACTAATAGATTCAGGAATTGTACCAGTAAGTTTATTGTTCTGAAGATACAAAACTTTCAACTTACTATCAACATTTTCACAAATTCCACCCGGAATTCCGCCGTTTATCTCGTTCGAACTCACATCGAATCGTTCGAGATTCGTAAACTCAAACAACATTTCTGGCAACTCCCCAACAAAGTTATTGAAACCCAAATTCAATACTTTCAAATTGGATAACCCAACAAGGTTACCCACAGGTAAAACCCCAGAGAAATTATTCTTAGAAATATCCAAAACTTGCAACAACAAACAGGATTTTAAGATATCGGGTACTGACCCGGATATATTATTACCCGAAACATTAAACTCCACAAGTTCACCACATCCTTCACTTAACATCCATGGAAATAAACCCGAACCCGATATCCGGTTATATGACAGATCAATCACTTGCGGTGAAACCCCAAATGGGGTTACACCACCATCACTAAAATCCAATAAATTTCTTGAAAAGTTGAAAGTTTTCAATAATGGACAACCAGAAAGTCCGGAAAGAGCGGAAACCGGACCAGATATCCGGTTTCCGCTCAGATCCACTTCTCTAAGTACCTCACTGCACTGAGATCTGGGGTTGCCAGAACCCCAGGTAGTAATAACAGTGCCAGTGAGGTTACTATTTTTGGAAATAAAAATTTCCAATGTAGGAATGGTGAGCAAATTTGAAGCAATTAAACTGAAGTCACAGCTCAAGTCATTATTGCTCAGATCTATAGATACAACTTTTTTGGTAATATTGTTACAAAAAACACCAGTGTAGTTACATGGGTGGTTTTTAGGTGACCAGTTGGGTAATAGGTTGGTGTTTTTTAAGGAGGATTTGAAGTTGACAAGGATATTTTTAGCTTCATCTACTCCTTCAGTAGTGAGATTATTATTATTGCAAACAAAACAAGAAAGTAAAGATAAGAAAATAAGATAAAAGGCTAAAAGATTTATCATCATATACATACATACATATATAATGAGAAGAAAAATGAGATGGTGATGATGATGATGTTAGATTTTTGTTTAGCTTTTGAGTGGATTTTTTTCAGGAGATTATTATTATGAGTAGGTTTTTTGCTTTCATCATATTATTATTATTATTTTTTTAATTTCTTGTTTGGTTTGTGGAGAGGAGAGGAGAGAGGGAGAGTGAGATTGGGTTTTTAGAGATAGAGAGAGAAAGTGAATGAATGAGGAAAGCAAGAGGAAGGAAAGAGAGTGAATGAATGAGGTATATTTGGGATGTGGAGACAGCTGTTTAGTCACATGGGCATGTGACCCATCTTTACTGTTGGTTTACCTGGAGATGGATGCAAAGTGGGGGAAAATTGAGAAAATTTTTTTTATATCGATCGAAGCAAGCAGTAGTCTGTAGTTGGTTTTTTTTTTTTTTTTGAACGACCAACAAAACATCAATTTTATTAAAAGACTACCAAGGGGATAGTCATCACCAAAATGTACAACAGTTAAATACAACACGTGATCACCGGATAGTGCTTACTATTACAATACCAAAAGTATTAGATAGTACCTAATTATTAGTCAAAACATTCCAGGTCGAAAAGTCTCCATCGGTAGGCACTTAGACCAACCACCCGCGACCTGCTTCTTATACATAAAAAAGACAGTTCCTTTGCTTCCTCTAGTTGGGGTTTTCAACTTTCCAAGTTTCAAACTTTATTCCGGTATTTGAAATCGATCATTATACAAATATATATTATTGGATCGTATTAAAAGGATGCACGCGTAATGCAACGGTGTAATCTAATGTCAGTGATAATGGTAGTTTGCAATGGTAACAGCTGACGGCGGTGATTGGTGATGGTGACAACAGCGACGAGTAATGTAATGAACTTTTGAAACAAATTCAATGTTAAAATTTAAAATTTAATAAAATGAGATTTGCTTTATAATATAATTCATATATATAAATTATTATAATTTAGTTTTATTAGAAACAAAATGATCATTATATCTGGTTATGAGTGTTTCTTTGTATTTTTTTAGGCTTAATTGTGAGTCTATCTTGCAATTAAAGTTATAATATACTCATAATTTTAATATACACTTCAAAAACATAAAACTTTTCAAATAGAAGTCAGTTAAAAATTAATCAAAATAAGCTACAGAAAATATTCTTTTAAGCTGAATTGAACATGAAAATTTTCGAAGATATACAAAATTTGATATAAAGATAGCGAAAGAAAATATATAAATATCTATGAAAGAATCGTGGGTATTAAAAAAGGGGGAAGGAATACAAGTAGGTTGTCTTAAAAGGAGTGTGTTTGTCTCTTCTTTACTTTCCCGTTATGCGTACGTGTGATTTATAAGGATAGATCCATCACTATCATATGTTATTTTTCTTAGATTCCATCTTTCCTTTTTTATTTTTCATTTAATTGTTTTTATTAGCTTTTTCATGACTTTCAATTCAATTAATCTAACATTAACTACTAGGAAATGTTATTTACGATAGGATAGGACTAGGATGCATGGTCCACTTCCCAAACATGTTGAATATAAATGACTTAAACCTTTTGTACTCTTACATAAAAGAAATAAAAGATGATTAAAGACAAAATTTATGGTATGCAATAAAATTCGTACATAATAAAATTTATGGTATGCAATGCCCTAAAGAGTTTGTTCTCCCATGTGTAGATGGGTATAACATTGCTAAGGTCCCCTCACCACATTTGCATGTGACAAGATTTGAACCCATGACCCCCTAGGAAGAAACCACAAAGTGGAAAACTCCCTAACCACTAGGCTATTACCCTATGACAATTTATTAGTGTAATGTACGTCTAAAAAATTATAGTATATAAATTAAACATGTTACGATAAATAATACTTTATAAATCATTTGCAATGTGTTTTGAAAAATCTATAATATAACTAAAATAGGAGGTTGGGGTACACTTGGCACCCATAATCCCCCTCCTTGAGCCTAATACTCTCTTCTCATTAATCATCTATTTTTTCTAATATTATTTATCTATGACCGACCTTTAGTTTTAATAAAAAAAACTTTATTATTATTATTATTATTTATCTATATATATATATATATATATATAAACCCAAAAACCTACAAAATTACCTACGTTCTACTTTTTGTTCGACTACCATGGTTTTTTTAATTTATATAATTTCTTCATATTAATCATTATTATTATTATGATTTAACATTTAATTCTTATGTTATTGTTATTATTATTTCTTTTAATTTAGTTTGTTGTCCATTGATGTGTGAAATCTAGTTTATAATTTATAACAAGATCTACCGCTAACTAACTACAACACACTTACGGGCAGTGTACCCGTTCGTATGTAATATAGCTAACTGGCAAGACCAGGATCGAACACAAGGACTGATTGTTGTACTAAAGGTTGTAAAAATGTAAATCAAGAGAAAGTTTGGTTTGTGACCGAATTGTCACTTTGCGTTTCTGAAAGCTATGTAATCACAAGTAAATTAAAGTACTCAACCGGCATCAATCGAGAGCACACGAAAATAGTTGGAGTTGTAACAAATAATTAAAAAGCATCTATGTCGAATCCGCTACGCAAATAGTCTAGGTTGCATATAGGTTAAGCCCAAAAATCATAAGTGTTGGTGATAATAATCGTGATAAGACAAGAACACAACCGGGTGCACTCCGTTTGTAAAATCGACTCAATCACCTATTCAATCCAATTTCTTGCAACAAGTGGTACCACCAACCCTATTACAATTCCTTGAACTAACTAGTTTGTTTGATTATTTAAATAACAATTTTTATCTTTGTCAAAGAAACGTGGTACCACCATCCGTTAAATCCACTTAACTAAGTAATTTTTATTAGACTTGTATTCTTTACTATCATACCATGACCTAAGCAATAGTTATTCATAGACAAACAACTAAAATAATTCTTGCATTCAACTAGTACCACTATCGAAGAACACAAATATCACCAAGAACACAAGTTTAAGTAGAAGAAATCACTTCATTAAGATCTTGACAAAAATGTTAAGTAAAACCAACTTGAATTCAAAATATTATGCAACCATAACTAATTGTTTCACTTCATCTTCATAGATGTATAGAGATTTAGCTACTCATAATGAAAATAACTAGAGATTCAAATAAAAAGGAGAACATAGTTACCAAATATGAAGTAATAATCCAAATCAAGGTTACAACCAAGCTACAATCAATAATCAAGAGCCAAAATTAATCTTCAAGTCTTCACAATAGTTTGGATGATGAAAAACCCTTGAAAAACCCTTAAAATCGGCTGGAGAAAGAGTGTGGAGGCTGGAGTGTCCAAGATTAGGTTTAGGGTTGAGTGGGGGTTTGTATTTATACCCAGGAGAGAGAAAATCCGTCAGACCAGCAATTTCTCGCGCCGCGACTTGCCATCCTCGCGCCGCGATTTCTTTCTCTGAGCAAAAATGGACCAAAACCTGCAAAACTCGCGCAGCGAGGAATGCTGCTCGCGCCGCGAGTTTCACTTGGATTCGTCGTTTCAGCTTCGTTTTCGACCATGCTTCATCCGTTAGTGCCTTTGGACCATTCCTAAGTCGTTTTCTACCATTTGTGAGTTAAATACCTGCCTTAGACCTGAAATCACTAGCAAATACCATAAAACACCATAAAACATGTATAAACGGCTATCAACCGTGCCTAAAACGTCCAAATAAGATGTGGGAAATATGTATATATTGAGACACATCAAACCTCCCCACACTTAAACCTTGCTTGCCCTCAAGCAAGTATGCACTTTAATCAATTCTCAATAACCCAACAAAATGTAACAAACAATTATTCTTAATCCGGAAGTTTCCAACCAAACGGTGTTGAATACCAAAAGCGAATGCATTTAAAAACTAATGAGCAAAGTTTAAGACGAAATCATAAAATTAGACTAGTCTAGGGCAAAACCATCTTTCGGTTACAATTAGAATCCTTCCTATGCTTGTGTTAACACCTCTTGAACATTTCTATCATTCCAATTGACCTTAGGCTCGTTCTTACTAAGCTATAATCTACTAGCAAGCATCAACATTATTATTGGCAACATAAGCAATATTCCATAATGATTATCGGTATAATTGTCCACTTAAACACTCACGCCATTGGTTTTCCATAAGGTTTTCATTACGTTATACTCATGAGTCTCTTGACAAAACATACTCCTACGGTCTAGAATTGCAACTCTATCCACACATCAGGTGATCATACGAAAGTGTACTTTAAGTGTCCGGCTAGCGGTTCGCTACGGATACGTGAGTATCGTTAAGAGACATACGCCAGAACTCAAGGTTGGGTTGCATATCCAGAGACCATGCTCTAAACACAAACACATGTGAGAATAAAAGTTTTATAATTTAACACCCGTGATTTTCGATGAGACCCGTGTAACGAACTTTCTGACAACTCATCCCAAGTTGGAAGCTTTAGGTGAGCTAGATAAAACGATGTTACCCCAAGGACTTACTTGTTCGAATCTCAAAGACCACATTAGCATTAGACTATTGGAAAAAGATTATGCGCATTCCCACATGTGCCACCCGTTTGATGCCGAAGCACCCCAGACACCCCGATATAAAGACCAAACATAATGACTAGAGTTACAACCTATAACATAAGAATTAAGGACCAGACCTCCGGTGTGCAAACCATATGTTAAGTCAAATTTCCACAAGCATATTTAATACATTTCGAGCTTTTTATGCACACAAGTTGCAAAATTCAAATGGAAAACCTCAAGCGGTGCCTACCAATACATCATCTAGTGAAGCTATTATTCATATTAGATTCATCATTAAGGTACAATTCGCAAGCAACCTAGATTATTTGAAGTTCGGAACAAGCCTATGACCCCTTGGAACGATGAAATGTCACAAGCACTGGGAAAGGAAAGCTAAAGGTAAACAATCTCAAGTCTTATCCTAGATTAGCAAAATTCAAAGTCCTCATTTCTCGTCTTTGCACAAAACCTATAGCCTCAAAATTTAAAAACATAACCAAAATGCTAGTAAAGGAAAGAAACTTCAAAAAATTTCATTTTTCCAATTTACCAATCCCCCTCCCCACACTTAAGTTGTACATTGTCCTCAATGGACGAATAACTAAGGCAAACAATGGGAAAAAGGGATAAATGCAAAATGTAGAAAGGAACAATGAAAAACCTCCGGGTGAAAGCAAGAATTCACCAATGCAAAGTTGAAGCCAAAATTCAAGTGGGTGCTGAACTGACTGTCAGCATAAACCCGCTTGTTTGTTCCAAAAATCCAAAAGCATTCTCTCACAATTCAACTTGCAAACGCGAATTAATCACCTGACAATCACCAAAAACAAAATACCCAAAACAACTACATAGTTCATAAATAAGGGAAATACGGAAAATACTACAAATGTATCATCGCCTAAACGGCGGAATTACAACCAAATCGAAAAGAAATAAAGTTCAAAGTTTCAAAAGTTTCAGAAGTTAGAAAAGAAAATAGTATAGATCAATCATCCTCCATGTCATGAGAAAAGGGAACACCGTCACCAGCATCAGGATCTGCCGGCTCACCAAATATGCCACGGTAAAAATCAAAACCAGGCCCTGAATAACGCTCTCCAGTGGTATGTCTATATGTCCCAAATTGGGCATATCCTGAGCGTCCCCTGTGGTCCCACTAGTACCTGCTGCGCTCGAACTCGGGCCTGCCCAACCGGGCTGCTGCTGCTGATCAGGATGTGGACAGAAAAATCCATAGGTGGTGCTGGCCGGCATGAAAATGGGAGGAGGACTGAATGCCTGAGTGGGCGGTGGTGGAGGTGGAGAGTCCGGTTGGATCCAATGGTTGATGTAGGGAGACCAATACTCGTTTTGGAAGCCCAGGCGGTTCACTTGGCTCCACATCGTCCTCTGCCCGTCCATCATCATGTCCTGAGTGTCCCTAAACTCCCTCTGATTACCCAGGATCTCATCAAGCTTGGTTCCCCAACCTGCAAAATCATAAGCCGGGTAAGGGTTAGGCTGCTGCTCCATCTGGGGTGGCGGCTCCACCCTCTGTCTCTGAGCCGGCGGCTCCTGCTCCTCATCCGAATGTAAATCCCTCGGGTTAGTACTCCTCATCAACTTTGACTTCTTCATCTCCGTAGTGTCAATCAGGGAGGTGTTCAAACAAAGAGTAATACCGACCTACCCGCGGGTGTGTCACAACCAAGCCTCTCCACCATCTGGGTCATAAAATGACCACACAAATACCTATGCTCCCGAGACTTATACATATGTCTAGCCAAAATATACGGAGCACACCCGAACCAACCAGAAGAAGGGAGCTCCTGAAACTGCCTAAGCAACCACAAATCATCAGAGGTGAGCTTATCGGTTGCATTTCCCCGATGGAGAAATGAATAGGTGATCATCTTGTGAAGAATCCTCAGTCTCTTGGACCTAATGTCCGACACCTTGCTAACCCCCGAATAAAACCTGTCCTTCCCAGAAATGCCCAGCTGTAACACCCGTCATTTAAAAATATGGGTTTTCAAAAACTTTCACCTAACGGTGTCAAATTGCGGAAGAAAAGACTTTAAAAGCCAAAACCGATAAAAACTGTTCGGTTTCTACGTTTAGTTGGTGTTACATGCAATACCATCAAATAGTTTAAGATGAAAACCCAACGGTTGCCCAACACAAAACAACCGTTCAACAATACTACATAAATTCGACATCAAGTACGAAATGTAAATAAATGTCTAAAGAGACAATCGTCTATGGGTAGCTAAGTCCTCCTGCATGCATCTACCCAACTCTCACTCTTATTCCTGCATCAACTAGTCCTTCAAGCTAAACCTGAGGGAACAACCACATTTAAGAAACAAGTGTTAACTAACGAATTAGCTAAGTAAGATAACACTATGTTATTAAAGCATTTGTCCAATTAAAACAATCTTCATTATTAGACAAGTTTATTCAGGCACAACACACATCACACATTCACACATAACTGCATATCAACTTCATATCAATTAGGGTGAATCCCCTAAATGTGCCTATCCTTCATTTTATTCACACATTATCACACATATCTTCGTTAACTGCATATAAGTGTAACATAAGTCACACCCGACTAGATGCTTCACCAAAAGGCTAATCATACTTCGTCGTTAAGGAATGGCAAGCCAATCCAAGAGTAATCCGTATGTGGAGGTTGGTCAAACCCCTCGTATTACTCGCCCTGCATTATAAAGACCATGTTGCAAGGAGCCACCCAAGCAACAACTACGTCAACGCACTCGTCCGGCTAAGACAAGTACGGGTTAAGCTTAACACTTTCCCTGCATTATATTTACGAGCTCGGTTTCACACATATGGTTTAGGTAACACACATTCCTAAACCGTCACACACATATAGTCTAGGTAACACACATCCCTAGATATTCACACACTTTATCTTCATTACGTTTGGATCCTTAAACGTGCAAGTGACATGGCAACCTACTAAGTCTAGTGAGCTAGGTGTACAAGCCATGTAAGCATGCATATATCACACATCAACTTCATTTCTACATTTCATGCATAAAAAGATACTTCGTAATACTACATAAACTGCATAACAATACAATACATTAAGCAATACTTCATTTCACTACATTAGGGACTGCATTTCAGGTATCATGGTCAACTTCATAACCCATAATACCATTACAAAGCATTTCAATCATTAATTACACCATATATGGCTTTAATCCATCAAAACCACTATTAATCTTCATTAAACGATTCCCCCATAATCCAATAATTAATCCTAATGACTTATAATATCAAAAGGACCAGAAAACAATGATTCAATACCTGCTATACTTGTAGATGATAAAAGGGATGCAATATTCTTGACAAATCACACCCGAATCACACACAAAGGGACTTTTCGGCTTGCAAATTGATGGAGGATGCTTTGGGACGGCTAGGGCTTGTTTAGGAGGAAGAAAATCTGCATAATGACTCTCTAAAGACAACCCCTAAGCCTCTAAACCCGTTTTTCACTTTGCCTCCATGTCAAAACTAGCCCCTAAGCTTCCTAATGCTTCATTATTGGTCACAAACTACTTTATTGACCATATACAACATTAATCCTTCATTAAATGTCACTACATAGACATTAATCTTCTTATTTCACACATTTATACTACATTAACATTTAGGCTTTCAAACTTCACACATAACACACATTAACTACATATATGCCTAAAATCTACAATAGACTTAACGACACACACAATATTGACTTAACGGCATTAGTCAACGTTACATAAAAAGTTTGGGATGTTACAATTACCTCCCCCTTAAGAGGATTCCGTCCCCGGAATCTCATCAGTAAGGAACAACTCCGGATACTTCTCCTTCATTACTGCTTCAGTTTCCCACGTTAAACTTTCTCCATGGTTATGCTTCCACTTTATCAACACAAGGTCAATCACTTTTCGGCGTAACTTCTTTTTCTTCCTTCCAAGTATCGCTACCGGTTCATCTACTATTCTCTTCATTGGGTCAATACTCACATCTTCAATGGGAATCACACTTGACTCATCGGCTAAGCATTTCCTCAAGTAGGATACATGAAAGGTGTTGTGATTCCATCCAATTCTGGAGGTAATTCCAACTGATATGCCACATCTTTAATGCGCTTCAGAACTTTAAAAGGTCCAATGAAACGTGGACTCAACTTTCCCTTCTTTCCAAATCTAATAACTCCTTTCCATGGTGATACTTTCAGCATCACTAAATCACCAACATTAAACTCAATCGGTCTCCTTTTCTTATCTGCATATGTTTTCTGTTTTTCTCTTGCCACACGTAAAGCTTCTTTAGCTACATTAACTTTCTCCGCTGAGATCTCTATAATTTCAGGACCCGTGATTTGCTTTTCACCGGGCTCCATCCAACAACTTGGAGTCCTACATCTCCTTCCATATAACATTTCAAATGGTGGCATTCCAATACTTGCATGGTGACTATTATTATAAGCAAATTCAATCAACTTCAAGTGTTCATCCCATGCTCCACCATACTCTAGTACACACGTCCTCAACATATCCTCCAATGTTTGAATAGTTCTCTCACTTTGCCCATCGGTTTGAGGATGATAGGCGGTACTCAATTTTATTCTACTACCCAATTCCCGTTGAAGACCCTTCCAAAAGTTGGACACAAATCTAGAGTCTCGATCCGAAACAATAGACAAAGGAACTCCATGCTTCGACACTACTTCATCAATGTAAATCTTTGCCATCTTCGTTAAAGGCACATCTTGTCGGGTAGCTAGAAAATGAGCACTCTTCGTCAATCCATCTACAATCACCCATATCATATCATTCCCTTTCGGCGTTTTAGGTAGCTTCGTTACAAAGTCCATGGTAATATGATCCCATTTCCACTCGGGAATGTCTAATTGATGCAACAAACCATACGGCTTTTGATGGCCCGTTTTCACACGTGCACACGTCAAACACTTTGCTACAAAATGAGCTACTTCTCCTTTAATATCCGGCCACCAATAAATCGGCTTCAAATCTGCATACATTTTGGTGACACCGGGATGAACCGAATATCTACTTCTATGGGCTTCCTCAAGGATCAATTCTCGGTTACCACCAAGCAATGGCACCCAAATTCGACCCTTGTAAGTTTTGAACCCACGGCTATTAGTCTCCATCACAAGACGTTTCTTCTTTCCAATGCTTTCTTTGTCAATGTTATCCTTCATTAAGGCCCTCGCTTGTGCTTCTTTAATTCGATCAAGTAGCCCCGACTTGGCTTGAACTTGCATGCTCATCAACTTACAAGAAGAACTTTGCACCTTCCTACTTAGTGCATCCGCCACTACATTGGCTTTTCCCGGATGGTATTTGATTTCACAATCGTAATCCTTAAGTAATTCCATCCACCTCCTTTGTCTCACGTTCATCTCCTTTTGATTAAAGACATACTGCAAACTTTTATGATCGGTAAACAAAGTGCATTTTGTACCATAAAGGTAATGTCTCCACAATTTCAATGCAAATACAACTGCTGTCAATTCAAGATCATGGGTAGGGTAATTCTTCTCATGTGGCTTCAACTGGCGTGAAGCATAGGTGATCACCTTGTCCCTCTGCATCAAGACACAACCCAAACCCGTAATAGATGCATCACTATACACGACCAAATCATCGGTACCTTCAGGCAAGGCAAGTATAGGAGCTTCACACAACTTCTTTTTCAATGTCTGAAAGGCATTCTCCTGCTTATCGGTCCACTCAAACTTTACTCCTTTCTTCGTTAGTTCAGTCATAGGCTTGGCTATTCGGGAGAAATCCTGAATGAATCTTCTATAATATCCAGCCAAACCAAGAAAACTTTTAATCTCAGTAGGAGTCTTTGGCTGCTCCCACTTTGAAGCAGCTTCAATCTTTGAAGGATCTACTTTAATACCTTCCGATGAAATAACATGACCAAGAAACTGCACTTCGCATTTAGAAAACTTGGCATACAACTTCTTCTCCCTCAACACCTCCAAAACTGCTTCCAAGTGCTCACGGTGCTCATCTTCTGACTTAGAATAGATCAAAATATCGTCAATAAACAATAACAAAATGATCTAGAAAGGGACGGCATACCCGATTCATAATCCATTTGACTAGACATTTTTTTAAAAATGCACGAAGATTCATACAAAATGAAGGTTACTACGTGAAACTAGACTCTCTTACGATTCCAACGATAGGTCATACGACTTATTTGGACTTACGGATCAAAAGTTA
>CM067169.1:70710387-70842325 GCA_034093135.1 Erigeron breviscapus
CCTCCCTTGCGCCGCGAGATTTGAGTTTCAGCTCCCTTTGTGTTCCAGAACTTTTCATCGCGCCGCGATATCCGACCCTCGCACCGCGATCCTCCTGCACTACTCGCGTCGCTAGATTTAACCCTCGTGTCGCGATTTCTGTCAGTTTACGCGTCAGTTTTCCAACGTTAATAACTTTTGATCCGTAAGTCCGTTTTAGACGTATGACCTATCGTTGGAATCTAGAGAGAGTCTACTTTCTCATGGTATCATCCTTTCGAAGTGAATCCATTTCCATTTCTAAAAATGTCTTGTCAAAGTGTCCTTGTTTATGTTCGGTTAAGTCAATAAGACGTTTAAGGGTTATGACATAACCAAATCGAGTCCCGATTGTCATCCAAAGTTGAATTACCCTTCTAAAGCTCCGATTAGGGTTTGACTTGTGATTGTAATATGTGTACTTGATAGGTGTTGCACACGAAGCGATCGTTGGACGTTTATAGTTTGACTTTAACTTCTCATTGCCGGTCAAGGTGAGTTTCGTAAACCCTCCCTACTCAATTGAGATTCGGGCTGAAAAGTGTACACATACGTGCTCGTTGGATTGTTTGATTGATTGTTTGGTGGTTAATGACTTGTTGGTCGCGCTTATGATATGCATTATGACTTTAGCATACATACGGTATATGTTGTGATATTGTGATTATTTAGGGTAGTCGTACATACATGGAAGTCGGTTATGCCTTCAAAGGGTTTTAGATGTGGTGGGAAGGCTGCGGGTGACCCTATATATAAGCATCTAGGACTCGTTGAAAGTAGAATCCTCCTAAGTGTATGTACGTATAGTTTGGATGAATTGTGGTATGATGGATTAGTGATTGAGATATGTTAGCGCATTATTCATTATGTAAGTCGCGCCGTTATTGAACGTTGCTAATTGTTATATGGAACCGTTGTTGTTAAACGTTGTCTCGTATTGATTTGTGAACGTAAATGTTTTGCTTTCCGTAAACGTATTTGTGAGTGTTTGTTGTGATCATGCCGTTGAAATATATGTAAGTCATGCCGTTGTTCATGCATTTGAAATATATGTAAGTCATGCCGTTGATCATGCATTTGGAATATATGTAAGTCATGCCGTTGATCATGCATTTGGAATATATGTAAGTCATGCCGATATGATCATGCATTTGGAATATATGTAAGTCATGCCGATATGTGTTGATTTGTGTTATGTGTTGATTTGTAATAACGTGAAACCTTTTAGGGTTTCCCTTGGAACGTGAATTGGTATTCTAATCCTCGTGTATCGTTAACGGTTGTTATCCCGACACTTGTTTTCCTATTACTTGTCCCTACGAACTCACCAACTTTATGTTGACCCGTTTTAGTACACTTTTCAGGTGAACAGGTTAGCTCCAAGACGTATTGAATGATTGTTGCTTGATTATGCTAGAATTGGACTTGGACCTTCTCATGGATCCGTGATTCATTTTCCCGATCAAGGGTTACTTTTATGTATGAGCCGATAATTGTATTCGTGAACGTTTTGTATGGATTATTTAATCCTAATTATGCATTTAGATTGTCTCTACTTAATTTCCATGTCGTGTTGTGCTATTGGTGTAACCCTCATGATTCCGCCTTGTTGGGGTGTTACAGAATCTTTAATAATGGCCAAATTATATCTTCTATTTCAAAACTCAAAAGCAAACAAGGACGAGAGGTTTTATATTGGAAAAATATTGTTTTTAAGGAGGTTTTGAGTCATTTATAACTCATTTTATATTTATATTTAATCTTTGTTTAATTTCAATCAATTGTACAACTTTTTTTTTTGTATTATAATATATCAAGTACCTTCATCTTTGTGGATATTTTATTATCGAATTTTTATGAACATCTTATTTTGATATATTTATTCACTTTTGAAATTATAAGATTCATTTAATTACAAGTCATTTATAAATAATTGATCTTTTAACAATGTAACTACCCTATGTTTAGTTTCAATTAATTTGCAATTTTTTATGTGTAATAAATACTAAATATCTTCATTTTGTGACTATTTTTATTGGTGAATCTATCTTTTTTTTTGGATACACATTATCTATTGTTTTCAGTGGCAGGGCATACAGTCAAGTATATATTACCTATTATTCTTGAGTTATTATATTGGATATATAGTTAAAAAAGTGTAAATTTATGATAAAAAACAAAAAAAAATGTAAATTACATTCAAAGTTGAAAACAAAAGTCAACTTGAAAAAATCAAGAGTTGTGATTGGTCAATAAATTATTATAGCAACTGCTTTTTAATATATAAAAAGATACTTATATTCTTTGATATTCAAAACTTGACAGTGAGGAGAAAGTTTATTTGAGTGTAGATTCAATATGTGAAAATGACAACGGATCTGATTTTCACGAAGAATTGTACACTCAAGATTTTCCGAATAGTATTAAAGTATCTAGCATACCACACCATCGCTTGATTCTAAAAGTAAGTGTACATGTTATATTACTTAAAAACATAGATCAACCAGGTCGATTATGTAACGACACCAAACAAAAAAAAAAAAAAAAAAAAAAAAAAAAAAAAAAAAAAAAAAAAAAAAAAAAAAAAAAAAAAAAAAAAAAAAAAAAAAAAAAAAAAAAAAAAAAAAAAAAAAAAAAAAAAAAAAAAAAAAAAAAAAAAAAAAAAAAAAAAAAAAAAAAAAAAAAAAAAAAAAAAAAAAAAAAAAAAAAAAAAAAAAAAAAAAAAAAAAAAAAAAAAAAAAAAAAAAAAAAAAAAAAAAAAAAAAAAAAAAAAAAAAAAAAAAAAAAAAAAAAAAAAAAAAAAAAAAAAAAAAAAAAAAAAAAAAAAAAAAAAAAAAAAAAAAAAAAAAAAAAAAAAAAAAAAAAAAAAAAAAAAAAAAAAAAAAAAAAAAAAAAAAAAAAAAAAAAAAAAAAAAAAAAAAAAAAAAAAAAAAAAAAAAAAAAAAAAAAAAAAAAAAAAAAAAAAAAAAAAAAAAAAAAAAAAAAAAAAAAAAAAAAAAAAAAAAAAAAAAAAAAAAAAAAAAAAAAAAAAAAAAAAAAAAAAAAAAAAAAAAAAAAAAAAAAAAAAAAAAAAAAAAAAAAAAAAAAAAAAAAAAAAATATATAGTTAAAAAAAATAAAAAAACAAAAAAAAATGTAAATTACATTCAAAGTTGAAAACAAAAGTCAACTTGAAAAAATCAAGAGTTGTGATTGGTCAATAAATTATTATAGCAACTGCTTTTTAATATATAAAAAGATACTTATATTCTTTGATATTCAAAACTTGACAGTGAGGAGAAAGTTTATTTGAGTGTAGATTCAATATGTGAAAATGACAACGGATCTGATTTTCACGAAGAATTGTACACTCAAGATTTTCCGAATAGTATTAAAGTATCTAGCATACCACACCATCGCTTGATTCTAAAAGTAAGTGTACCGATTTTATTACGTAAAAGCATAGATTAACCAGGTCGATTATGTAATGACATCAAACTTTCAGTAAGGAAACTTGGTGAGCGGGTTGACAAAGCTTGGATACTTTTTGGTAGCAATTAATACTCGGAAATTTATTTTCAACAATGATTATCAACAAGTTTTATGTTGCCTTTTCGATTGTCAAAAACAAACAGTCATTAGTCATTGATAGTTTTGATTTTGGACAGTGATGACAAACGTACGAGCATCACATAAAATGTTGTTTTTAAGAAGATTTTGAGTCATCTATAATTCCTTTTACATTTATATTTAATCATGATTTAGTTTCAACCAGTTTTGCAACTTTTCTTATGTAATAAATTCTAGGTACCTTCAATTTGTGGACGTCTTTATTACTGGTTTTTATTTTTAATTTTTTCAATCCATATGAAATGTCTGTTTACTATATACAACAATTCATTTTTTTATATTTATTCATCTATTATTTTTGATCAACATGCAAGTATTCTACAAGTTAAGGGTTTTAAATGGAAATGTTACCAAATGTTGGTTGGAGAAGTTCTCGCTAGACCAAGTAGTTGCGGCTTCTATTTAGCTTTTATTTTCATTAGTTTTAATAGGAAATCGTGACAAACCCAAATGTTGGTAGTGCAAGCGTCCCTGCGAACGATCATGTACTTACCACAACACTAGCTACATTCGATCGGGTTCTCTGCTCGTTAGTGTGTGTTTAGTTTGAGGTATTTACTTATACAACTTTTATAAATTCAAAACCAGTGTTTTCTTAATTAAAAATTTCTTTTCTAACTAAAAACACCCATTAAGGTTTTTGGCGCCGTTGCCGGGGATGCGTCGCATTCTTAGTTTAGTAGTGTAGTTCGATCCTTTCTTGTGTTTCGACACGAGAAAGTTAATTTTCAGTTTTAAGGTTTAATCATTTTAGGTTTAGTTTCTTTTAGTCTGGTGTAGGTTAGCTAGTATTTTCATTTTCTTTAAATTTTCAAAAATCCAAAAATATTTTTCTTTTTAATTTTTAGTTTAAGTAGTGTAATTTAGTTTTTCATTTCATTTTTATATTGGTGCGTTTGACGTTTTTCTTGAAGTTTTGAAATTTTACTTAGGTAATCAAGCTGGAGACCTACTCGAGAAATAAGAACACTGGGGCACCATCACCACAGAAAATTAGGTTACAACAATTAGAAGCAACCTCATTCGACCAAACCAAAACCTCACCTTTCGACCCACCTAAATCACCATCCGAACCGAATTCACCTAGACCAGAAATGGATGCTTTTGACCGACCCATGATCGAGAGAACGAGGGCCGTCCCACCTACACCGGGATCACCCATTTTACCCCCAAACCTAGGAGACCCGTTCTCAGTCAAAGGACACCACCTTAAGTTAATCCAAGACAACCAATATGACGGCCGAGCCAAATCCGACCACATAAGCATGTAAGCAGGTTCACTAGTTTGTGCAAAATGTTCAAATATGGAGGAGACGTCACCGATGACGATGTGAAACTTAGCTTATTTCCTTCGTCTCTCACGGAGAGGCGCGTGCTTGGTTCGATGAGCTCGATGAAGGTACCATCACTACATGGAATCAACTTCGCGAACAGTTTGTCTCGCGATTATTTCCCCCTAGGTTAGCAGGTAAAATGCTTCAGGACATCAAAGCTTTCAAGCAAGACGAGGGTGAATCACTAGTTGATGCATGGAAAAGTCTTAGGGAAATGATTAGGAATTGCCATGGGAATGGACTAGAAAAAGACGAGATCATGGAAATCTTCTTCTATGGTTTAACCAAGAGTTCCCAAAAGGATTTAGACCTATCCGGCGGTGGTAACTTTTTGTACAAGTCTACCAATGACGCGCAAAAAATGATGGAGGATATGGTGCAAGCTAGCTTAGCTCGTGACACGGATGATAACGACCGAGAAAGGAGGACGAGAAGAACCATGGCTAGCATTGAAAGCAGCTTTGACAATGAGGTAATTCATGAACTTAAAGCTTTATCTAACCGTTTTTCTGTTTTTGAAGATATGTTGGAGATTATGGACAAGGACCTCAAGGTGATTGCACACGGGTGCAACAATTGTGGAGGAATACACTATACGGAGGATTGTGAAGAGGAGGCTACCGAGGAAGGCAATTTTGTCCAGAACCAATACCGAGGAGGCTATTAAAGAGAACTATTCCAAAGAAACCCTGGTAATTCTAACTTTATTTCTAATTATTCTAGAAATAATTTTGGTTCTTTTCAAAATAGGTGGCAAAAGAGTAATGGTCAACAAGAGCAACCGAAAGCCGAGAGTGACGAGGATCCGATAGCCAAGCTCTCTACCATGATGGAGAAGTACATGGAAATGAATGACAAGAGGCACGACTCCTTAGGAAGCTACACAAAGTTGCTCAACGAGAAAATAAGCAATCTCAACCAAAAAGTGGACGAAGGAGCAAGAAATCAACAAGACGCAATCAAGGACCTGGAAAGGAGGATAGATAGATGGATTGAGCAGAATGCAAAGAAGGAAAATGCCACAAATCCAAAGCCAAACATCCAAGGCGGCTCAAGCTCAAGTCAAGGGACGAGTCAAAAGTACCAACCACCATCCGCGCGAAACGAGAATGTGAATGCAATATTCACTAAAGGTAATGACTCAACTGAGCTTTCTAATGATTCTTGTGAAGTGCCCAAACAGGTACAGGTCATACGGGAGCCAAACGGAGAAGAAACGGACAAAAACGCAAAAGTGGAATCTGTCCAGACTCAACCAGCGCCGATGGTGCCCAGATTCAGCGCCGCTGGAAGCCTCCAGGTCACACCTGAAGAGGCCCAGCGCCGCTGGAGACCCAGGTCCAGCGCCACTGGAGAGTCCGACAACCCATATTTTCGAGTAACTTCATTTTCAGCTGCTTTTCGAGGAGATATCGAGACCCAATTCTTAGGTTAATAATGTTTAGGTTAATAATGCTTAAACAATGAATCTAACGAGAATTTGTTTAAAGAGTAGTGTGAGTCTAACGACAACACTGCTTACATAGGCAAAGTGAATCTAACGAAAATTTGAGTCGTGCATAGGTTTTCCAACAGACTAGCAAGTAAATAGGATAGTATTCGGTCGTACCATGAGATCGGAGATGTCAAACAAGTATTTTAATATAATTACTGTTATTTGCTTTTCAACTTTACTTTTCAGATTAAGAGAAACTTCTCGCTAGACCAAGCGGTTGCGGCTTCTATTTAGCTTTTATTTTCATTAGTTTTAATAGGAAATCGTGACAACCCCGAACCGCTAGAATTACACATTATTATTAGACTAGGTAGTGCAAGCGTCCCTGCGAACGATCATGTACTTACCACAACACTAGCTACATTCGATCGGGTTCTCTGCTCGTTAGTGTGTGTTTAGTTTGAGGTATTTACTTGTACAACTTTTATAAATTTAAAACCAGTGTTTTCTTAATTAAAAATTTCTTGTCTAACTAAAAACACCCATCTGGCTCGTAATGGTTTTGTCTTTAATGGGTCACGACCACGCTCTGATCAAGTCATTCAAGAAATCAAATCGGTCGGATTTTTTTTGGTTGAAGGCGAGATTGAAACAAAAAAGGGAGACTGGATGGATTTCAATTTTTTTGGGTAGGTTGTAATGTTTCCTTTTGTTATTACTTGTAAGTAGAGGCGGATCTAGGAATTCGTATGAGTGGGTGCAAAAAAAAGTTACTTGATGTCCGATACGCATCATAAGAGCCATTAAGTAATAGTAAAAAAAGCTACAAAATTTCAACGAAATAGTCTCGAAACAGCCTCAAAATAACCACAAAATTAAAATAAAAAAAAAGCGAGTACTTTTTTTCTATGGAACAACTTACACAAGATTTCAAAAACTTAGCACTAATTCTTTTATAAATAATGTGTTGTTATTAGCTAATAAGAAACAAATTTAACAATTTAGAAAGAAACAAACAGAGCCTTTCAAACAGGGGATGCTTTGTTACTTCTTTTTTACTTTACATATTCTGTTGTTACTATGTAACATTAAAAGCAAATCAACAATTTAGACAATTAGTCATACAGATTACAGAGGGCATTAAAAAAAGTAGATTATTAGAATTGAAGGGATGGACTGAGGGCATTAAAAAATTGGGCTGAGGGCACTCTAATAAGATTTGGGTTTTTCACAAAAAATTTATATTAGTAAGTGCTATCTTTTTGGGCTCTATAGGGGGCATTACCCCCCGGTGATAGAAGTGTACATCCGCCCCTGCTTGTAAGGTGATAAAACTTGTATGCATGTACTTATATTGCATGTCGTAACATTTTGTTACACATGACAATCAATATATAAAATTTTTGGCCGTTCAAAAAAAAAAACAAAGTCCAACCTATTATTACAAAAGAAAAAAAAAATCCTATTTTTACAAAGCATTTAAATAGTTACCTTATTTCTATAAAAAAAAAAAAAACTCCAAGCAATATGCTAGTTCTTTTATAAGCGGTCTTGGGATTAATTTGCACTCTTTTGGTTGTTTTCCAACTTGAATAAGTTAAAACGGAAGCAATTTGGTTTAGAACACTCGTTTTTATTGGCAGTTTCCATATGGGTGATATAAAATTTCTCTTTCTAACATTGATAGGACTAAATGACTAATGAATAATGAATATAATTAACTTTTAATATATCGAAACATGTTAAAAAGTAATTATCATTTTAAATAAAATGTTGGAGGTGGCAAAGGCCCATCCATGGCCTATTACGTACTATCTCATCCAGATGCCTACATAAATTAATGGATGATCGCAATGGCCACGTTGAGGACTACAACTCTGAAATAATGTTTACGAATCCTACTACCTCGATATAAACAAACAAAAGCATAGATGATTAAAATAGTGCATTAGTGAACTTACAAAAAAGAAAGACAATGTATCAAAACTTTAAATATAGAAAACTACAACCATTTTATTCGTGAGATGTTTTCATTAAATCCGACATCATCTCTAGAAACAAATCTATCTTCATAAGGAAAATAAAAGATGGGACATTTAGGTATGGGTATGAAACTAGAAAAAAAATCAACAAAGTTAGTATTTAAAGAATGTGTATATTTTTTTGTTCATTTTTTTTGGTTCATGAGACATCAAAACTAAGTGGTTGGTGAATAGTGATATATATATTTAAAAGTAAATGTTTTATTGGAGATGATAACTTTGTAAGTTGGTAAATAACATTAAATGGTAGTAAAAGTTGTTGGTGGATCATCAAGTTTTATCTATACTTCTTTATCCAAAACAAACACACACAAAATATTCTCTCTTTCTCTATACCAAAACAACACACACACAAAATATTCTCTCTTTCTATATACCAAAACAACACACACACAAAATATTCTCTCTTTCTATATACCAAAACAACACACACACAAAATATTCTCTCTTTCTATATACCAAAACAACACACACACAAAATATTCTCTCTTTCTCTATACCAAAACAACACACACACAAAATATTCTCTCTTTCTATATACCAAAACAACACACACACAAAATATTCTCTCTTTCTATATACCAAAACAACACACACACAAAATATTCTCTCTTTCTATATACCAAAACAACACACACACAAAATATTCTCTCTTTCTATATACCAAAACAACACACACACAAAATATTCTCTCTTTCTATATACCAAAACAACACACACACAAAATATTCTCTCTTTCTATATACCAAAACAACACACACACAAAATATTCTCTCTTTCTATATACCAAAACAACACACACACAAAATATTCTCTCTTTCTATATACCAAAACAACACACACACAAAATATTCTCTCTTTCTATATACCAAAACAACACACACACAAAATATTCTCTCTTTCTATATACCAAAACAACACACACACAAAATATTCTCTCTTTCTATATACCAAAACAACACACACACAAAATATTCTCTCTTTCTATATACCAAAACAACACACACACAAAATATTCTCTCTTTCTCTCTGCCAAAACAACACACACACAAAATATTCTCTCTTTCTATATACCAAAACAACACACACCCCCTTTATTTCCGTCAATAACCACCGCCGTCGTCCATCATCACCAACACCCCGGCCACCGCCTTCTATGATATCCACCGCAACGCGCGGGTATCATGCTCGTTTTTAATAAAACATTTAAAAAACTACTTAAATCTATAAAATAAAATACTCACTCCAAGCATTATGCTAGTTCTTTCATAAGCGGTCATGAGATTAAGTTGCACTCTTTTGGTTGTTTTTCCAACTTGAATAACTTAAAAAAGCAATTTGGTTTGGAACACTCGTTTTCTTTAGTATTTTCCGTACAGATAATTTAGAATTTCTGGTTTCTAACTTTGATAGACTAATGAATAATGAATATAATTAACTTTTAATATATCTAAACATGTTAAAAAGTAATTATCATTTTAAATAAAATGTTGGTGGGGGACCATGTGAGTACGAGAGAGTCGACACTATCGTTGCACAAAATAAAATCTATACTCCTTTATAAAATTTATAGGATGGTGTTGAAAGTTTAGAATTTTTGAGACATGAAAAATTACCAACTTACCTTTCCCCTTAAAACAAAACACAAATATCTATTATCTCTTTCTCTCTGCCAAAACAACACACACACAAAATATTCTCTCTTTCTATATACCAAAACAACACACACCCCCTTTATTTCCGTCAATAACCACCGCCGTCGTCCATCATCACCAACACCCCGGCCACCGCCTTCTATGATATCCACCGCAACGCGCAGGTATCATGCTCGTTTTTAATAAAACATTTAAAAAACTACTTAAATCTATAAAATAAAATACTCACTCCAAGCATTATGCTAGTTCTTTCATAAGCGGTCATGAGATTAAGTTGCACTCTTTTGGTTGTTTTTCCAACTTGAATAACATTTAACTCACATTTCCTTCATCTCAGAAAAATCGAGTTGGCCCGTAAAGCCAAGGACCTAAAAGCAATTTGGTTTGGAACACTCGTTTTCTTTAGTATTTTCCGTACAGATAATTTAGAATTTCTGGTTTCTAACTTTGATAGACTAATGAATAATGAATATAATTAACTTTTAATATATCTAAACATGTTAAAAAGTAATTATCATTTTAAATAAAATGTTGTAGGTGAGTGGTGACAAAGGCCCATCCATGGCCTACTACGTAGAGGTGCAAAAAATAACCGGTTAACCTAACCGACCCGAAAGTTAACCGATAACCGAAACCGGTTAGTAACCGATAAGGTACAAACCGGTTATAGGTTACCATTAACCGCCAGTTAGTAATCGATTACATATTTCAAAACAAAAATCGGTTAATAACCGGTTAACCTATAACCGGTTATAAACATAATAATAACCGGTTAACCGGTTATATTATAATATATTATACTTATTCTATATCTAGCCCTTATATTATTGACACGCCGCTTCTCTTTCTAACCCATCCAGACCATTTATTATACCAATTCAATATAAATCAATTACAGCCACCATCCCTCGATTCCAGCCACCACTCATCGATTTATAATAACCCTTATTTTATGTCAATACCCAAAATCCCAAATCGATTCCAACCACCATCCTTTTCTTCATTCAATCATGATCATCACAAAATTCTTTTCTTCATTCAAATCGATTATTAATATTCACAAAAAACACTAACAAAAAAAAACCCAAATCGATTATTCTGAAGTTGCTCAAGATTGATCATTTTCTCCATCAAAAAAAAAAAAACCCTCACAAAAAAACTCTCAAAAATTACAACTCTCTATCTCTTCCTCTCTCTCGAACTCAATAGCTTTACAATTAACAAATGGCTTGTTTTTGTTCTGCTTGGTGCCTTGGTCTGCTTACTGATATTATTCTGCTTACTGCTCTTGGTCTGTTTAACAGTAAGCAGGCTAGTTTCTCTTGAATCCCAAACTTTTCTTTACTAGTTGACTAATGCCGTTAAGTCAATATTGTGTGTGTCGTTAAGTCTATTTTAGATTTAATGTTTATATGTAGCTATTGTGTGTTATGTGTGAGGCTTGTAAGCCTAAATGTTAATGTAGTATAAATGTGTGTAATATGAAGATCAATGTCTATGTAGTGACATTTAATGAAGGATTAATGATGTATATGGTCAATAGAGTAGTTTGTGACCAATAATGAAGGATTAGGAAGCTTAGGGGTTAGTTTTGACATGTGTGCAAAGTCAAAAACGGGTTTAGAGGTTTAAAGGTTGTCATTGAGAGCCTTATGCAGATTTTCTTCCTCTAAAACAAGCCCTAGTTGATCCCCTCCCTTCCCTTTCTAATTTCTCCCTAGATCTTATTCGTTTTGGAGCCGAATCGATCGTGTATTGCTTAGATCTTGGATCTTTATCACCAAATACAGGTAATATAGGTATTCCTCAGTTGAGAATTGATTGTGTGAGTCTTATATCAGTCTTAATCCAGGCCATAAGGGTTTGGGTTGGGTTATTTGATTAAACGTTCATCAATTTGATGTTACTCGAATGATTAAATGGTTGGTTTATGATGTTAATGATTAAAGGATTATAATATGGTTAAAGATGATGAAAGTGCAATTAAAAGGATTAATTTTAAGTCCCCAAGTTGGATTTGGGGTAGGGGTTCGTATGGAATTCGTTTAATCAAAGTGTAAAAGTTAGTTGCTGGTCTGCACCCCTGGTGCGACGCACCAAAGGGCTGGTGCGGCGCACCCATTATGGATATGAAGTTTCTGGAGAGTTGGTGCGACGCACAAGGGGGTGCGGCGCACCACTGGCCAGTTTGGTTTTTGGTACACCCCGATATGCGACGCACCAAAGGGCTGGTGCGGCGCACCTGTCTTTAATCTAAACTCCCTGGAGGATTTGTGCGACGCACCAAAGGGTAGGTGCGGCGCACCCTTTATTGATAAAAATTCCCTGGAAGATTGGTGCGACGCACCAAATGGAAAGTGCGGCGCACCATATGCCCAGATTTCACAAAATGTGTCGCTTAGCTTATATTTCGATCTTATACTTGTTCTAGGTTATTGGAGACACCTAGTCATCGTTGTATTGTGCTTGTAGCTTGTTGTTAAACCGTATCGAGGTAAGATACACTACTTTTGTCACGCTGAGGGTTCAACAAGCAAAGGTTTCATACTTATAACTTCCTTAACGGTAACTTATGATATATGTGGGTATCTCGGGTTACACGGGAGGTATTATGGGATATGTAGTTGACCATGAGACCTGAAATGCAGACCTTAATGTAGTGAAATGAAGTATTGTTCAATGTAGGGTATTGTTATGCAGTTTATGTAGATTTATGAAGTGTCTTATTATGTGTGAAATGTAGAAATGAAGTTGTTGTGTGACATATGCATACTACATGGCTTGTACACCTAGCTCACTAGACTTGGTAGGTTGCCATGTCACTTGCACGTTTAAGGGCCCAAACGAAATGAAGGTAATGTGTGATTATGTTTAGGTTATGTGTGTTTCCTAAACTATTATGTGTGGGATCGAGCTCGTAAATATAATGCAGGGAAAGTGTTAAGCTTAACCCGTACAAGTCTTAGCCGGACGAGTACGTTGACGTAGTTGTTGCTTGGGTGGCTCCTTGCAACATGGTCTTTTTAATGCAGGGCGAGTAATACGAGGGGTTTGACCAACCTCCACATACGGATTACTCAGGGATTGGCTTGCCATTCCTTAACGACGTACGATGATTAGTCTTTTGGTTGATCATCTAGTCGGGTGTGATGCAGGGCACACTTATATGCAGTAAACGAAGATATGTGTGACAATGTGTGAACTAATGCAGGATAGGCACATTTAGGATGATTATCCTAATTGATATGAAGTTGTTATGCAGTTATGTGTGTTGTGTGTTGTGCCTAATGAGTTTGTCTAATAATGAAGAAAGGTTTTAATTGGACAAATTGCTTTTAAATTAAGTGTGATCTTACTTAGCTATTCTTATAGCTAACACTTGTTTCTTTAATGTGGTTGTTCCCTCAGGTTTAGCTTGATGGACTAGTGACGCAGGACTTATGAGCTTGGGTAGATGCAATGAAGGAGCCTTAGCTACCCATAGTTGCTTATTATGGAGACTTTTGAATACATTTCATTTTGATGTCGAATTTATGTAATAATGTGTGAACGGTTGTTTAATGTTGGGCAACCGTTGGGTTTTCATTTGAACTAATGTTTGATATGGCATGTAACACCAACTAAACGCAGAAACCGAAATGTTTTGATCGGTTTTGACTTTTACGGTCTTTACTTCCGCAATTTAACACCGTTAGGTGAAAGATTTTTGAAAACCCATATTTTTAAACGTTGGGTGTTACAAGTTGGTATCAGAGAATTGGTTTAAGTGAACCAAAATTCGACTTATGCCGTAGGATTTTGGACTTAGACCGATGAGAAGTAGGTTAGGCTTAAGTAGGATGCCTAGCTAATGAGGTGGAATGCTCTAGGACGGGTTGGGGAGTGAGTGAGAGTGTGATTTAAGGCTTGTTATTGTGTGTGATAATGTAGTTATATGTAGTAGAGCCTTAACATATGTAGTCACTCTTTAATTCTTGCTAACCGTCGTCGTTGCTTTGTAGAATTAATGGCAAACACTAGAGCTAGTAACCAGAGAGCAGGAGGAAATGGTGGTGGTATTCCTCCTAATGGAAATGGTGCTGGAAATGAAGTAGAGCAAAGGCCACCCCGTGCACAAAATCGCCGTCTTGGTGATCCACCAACCGCCTCTGAAGTAGATAGGGCAAACCCGGTAATAGAGCAGGTTCCCAATCAAGCCCAATTACATGAAGAATTGAGAGCTATCCGAGCTCTCTTAATGAGAAATGAAGAGGAGTTAGCTCAATTGAGGGCTGAAAGAAATGCAGAAAGGATTGGGAGTGAACAAAGGGGTGAGCGTTCGGTAGGGAATTACTCTAATCCCTCCCAAAGTGTTGAACCATCCATGGCAGCCGTGGGTGTTAATGAAGTTAATGGTGGAGGACTTGGAGTTGTTAATGCACCTCGTGTTAATAACTTCAAATATGAAAGTTTTCAGAAATGTGGTGCCAAGGAGTTTGATGGTACCCAAAATGCAGTGGGTGCTATGGAGTGGATCGAGGACATTGAGGTAGTTTTTGCATCTTGCTATTGTCCGGATGATATGAAGGTTTTGTGTGCTAGTAGGATGTTGAAGAAGAATGCCCGTAATTGGTGGAGGGCTACTACAGTGTCTATGGCTCCTGAGGTACTTGCAGTTATGCCTTGGGGAACTTTTAAGGAGAAATTTCTGGAGGAGTATGTGGGAACGCGTGAGTTAAGGTTGATTGAAAAGGAGTTTAGATCGTTGGTTGCTAAACCCGGTGCAATTTCTGATTATGCACACTCGTTTATGGAGAAGTTGAAGTTTGTTGGACACTTGGTTCGAAGGCAGGAGGACCAAATTGAGGGCTGAAAGAAATGCAGAAAGGATTGGGAGTGAACAAAGGGGTGAGCGTTCGGTAGGGAATTACTCTAATCCCTCCCAAAGTGTTGAACCATCCATGGCAGCCGTGGGTGTTAATGAAGTTAATGGTGGAGGACTTGGAGTTGTTAATGCACCTCGTGTTAATAACTTCAAATATGAAAGTTTTCAGAAATGTGGTGCCAAGGAGTTTGATGGTACCCAAAATGCAGTGGGTGCTATGGAGTGGATCGAGGACATTGAGGTAGTTTTTGCATCTTGCTATTGTCCGGATGATATGAAGGTTTTGTGTGCTAGTAGGATGTTGAAGAAGAATGCCCGTAATTGGTGGAGGGCTACTACAGTGTCTATGGCTCCTGAGGTACTTGCAGTTATGCCTTGGGGAACTTTTAAGGAGAAATTTCTGGAGGAGTATGTGGGAACGCGTGAGTTAAGGTTGATTGAAAAGGAGTTTAGATCGTTGGTTGCTAAACCCGGTGCAATTTCTGATTATGCACACTCGTTTATGGAGAAGTTGAAGTTTGTTGGACACTTGGTTCGAAGGCAGGAGGACCAAATTGAGGCTTATTGTGATGGTCTTCCCGTTAGTTATCGTGGACTATGTAGGCAGCATGTGACTTTGTCGGCGGCTATTAAGGAGTCAAAGAGGTTGGATGATGACTTCAAGAGTGAGAAAGTTGTGGAGAAAGTTGATGACAGGAAAGCAGGGTTCAAAAGAAGGTCAAATTGGTCATCTAATAACAATAGCAACAATAATAAGAAGTTTCGTGGGAATTCTAGCTCAAGTGGTGACAAGATAAAAAGAAGAATGGGTCTTGGTGTGCTTTTTGCAAGAGTGTTCATGAAGGCCAATGTTCTGACAAGACAAGAAGGTGTCATAAGTGTGGAAAGTCGGGACATCTTGCAACAGAATGTAGGGACAAGGTTCGTTGTTACAAGTGTCAAGAAACGGGTCATCTTATTGCCGATTGCCCACAAATGAAGAATGACGGGAAGAAAGCAGCTACTTCAGCAACAAAAGTGAGAGCCTTGCAAATGACTGTTGATGATGCTAAGAACAACGACGAGGTGGTAAGTGGTACTTTCCTTGTTAATTCAAAACCTGCTTCTGTTTTATTTGATTCGGGTGCAAATAGGTCGTTTGTGTCTACTTTATTTGCTCCTAAGCTAGGAAGAGTCACTACCCCTTTAGATTGCTCGATAGAGGTGGAAATTGCTAATGGTACGGTTAGTGATATACGTGTGGGTTATGATGATTGTGACATTGAGATTGAAGGTCGTTTGTTTCCGGTCCAGTTATTGCCTACTACTTTAGCCGGTTTTGATGTAGTGATTGGTATGGATTGGTTGTCTAGAAATGAAGCTAATATTTTGTGTTCCCAAAAGATTATTCGGTTTCCTACATCCGATGGTAATGTGGTAACGGTTTATGGGGATAAGAAGAGAGGGGGAATAAAGATCATTAGTATGATGAAGGCTATTAAATGTATAAGGAAGAATAAGAGTCATTTCTTGGCCTATGTTATTGATGTGAGAAAGGAGAAGCCTTCTATTGCTAGTGTTGATGTAGTATCCGATTTTCCCGATGTGTTTCCCGAAGATCTTCCCGGTATTCCTCCTGATCGTGAAGTTACTTTTCAGATAGATCTTATTCCCGGTGCTACACCTGTTGCTAAAGCACCTTACCGATTAGCTCCTACAGAAATGAAAGAGTTAATGTCCCAACTTCAGGAATTACTTGACAAAGGTTTCATTCAACCTAGTTCCTCGCCTTGGGGAGCTCCGGTTCTCTTTGTTAAAAAGAAGGATGGAACTATGCGCATGTGCATAGACTACCGTGAGTTGAATAAGCGAACGGTTAAGAATAAATATCCTCTCCCGCGAATTGATGATCTCTTTGATCAACTACATGGTGCTTCATATTTTTCAAAGATAGATTTGCGGTCCGGTTATCATCAATTGAAGGTTAAGAAGGAGGATGTAGCAAAGACAGCTTTCCGGACTAGATATGGTCATTATGAGTTCTTGGTCATGTTATTTCATCGGAAGGTATTAAAGTAGATCCTTCAAAGATTGAAGCTGTTTCAAAGTGGGAGCAGCCAAAGACTCCTACTGAGATTAAAAGTTTTCTTGGTTTGGCTGGATATTATAGAAGGTTTCATTCAACCTAGTTCCTCGCCTTGGGGAGCTCCGGTTCTCTTTGTTAAAAAGAAGGATGGAACTATGCGCATGTGCATAGACTACCGTGAGTTGAATAAGCGAACGGTTAAGAATAAATATCCTCTCCCGCGAATTGATGATCTCTTTGATCAACTACATGGTGCTTCATATTTTTCAAAGATAGATTTGCGGTCCGGTTATCATCAATTGAAGGTTAAGAAGGAGGATGTAGCAAAGACAGCTTTCCGGACTAGATATGGTCATTATGAGTTCTTGGTCATGTTATTTCATCAGAAGGTATTAAAGTAGATCCTTCAAAGATTGAAGCTGTTTCAAAGTGGGAGCAGCCAAAGACTCCTACTGAGATTAAAAGTTTTCTTGGTTTGGCTGGATATTATAGAAGGTTTCATTCAACCTAGTTCCTCGCCTTGGGGAGCTCCGGTTCTCTTTGTTAAAAAGAAGGATGGAACTATGCGCATGTGCATAGACTACCGTGAGTTGAATAAGCGAACGGTTAAGAATAAATATCCTCTCCCGCGAATTGATGATCTCTTTGATCAACTACATGGTGCTTCATATTTTTCAAAGATAGATTTGCGGTCCGGTTATCATCAATTGAAGGTTAAGAAGGAGGATGTAGCAAAGACAGCTTTCCGGACTAGATATGGTCATTATGAGTTCTTGGTCATGTTATTTCATCGGAAGGTATTAAAGTAGATCCTTCAAAGATTGAAGCTGTTTCAAAGTGGAGCAGCCAAAGACTCCTACTGAGATTAAAAGTTTTCTTGGTTTGGCTGGATATTATAGAAGGTTCATTCAGGATTTCTCCCGAATAGCCAAGCCTATGACTGAACTAACAAAGAAAGGAGTAAAGTTTGAGTGGACCGATAAGCAGGAGAATGCATTTCAAACGTTGAAAAAGAAGTTGTGTGAAGCTCCTATACTTGCCTTGCCTGAAGGTACCGATGATTTGGTTGTGTATAGTGATGCATCTATCACGGGTTTGGGTTGTGTACTGATGCAGAAGGACAAGGTGATCGCCTATGCTTCCCGCCAGTTGAAACCACATGAGAAGAATTACCCTACCCATGATCTTGAATTGGCCGCAGTTGTATTTGCGTTGAAATTGTGGAGACATTACCTTTATGGTACAAAATGCACTTTGTTTACCGATCATAAAAGTTTGCAGTATGTCTTTAATCAAAAGGAGATGAACGTGAGACAAAGGAGGTGGATGGAATTACTTAAGGATTACGATTGTGAAATCAAATACCATCCGGGAAAAGCCAATGTAGTGGCGGATGCACTAAGTAGGAAGGTGCAAAGTTCTTCTTGTAAGTTGATGAGCATGCAGGTTCAAGCCAAGTCGGGGCTACTTGATCGAATTAAGGAAGCACAAGTGAGGGCATTGATGAAGGATAACATTGACAATGAAAGCATTGGGAAGAAGAAACGTCTTGTGATGGAGACTAATAGCCGTGGGTTCAAAACATACAAGGGTCGAATTTGGGTGCCATTGCTTGGTGGTAACCGAGAATTGATCCTTGAGGAAGCCCATAGAAGTAGATATTCGGTTCATCCCGGTGTCACCAAAATGTATGCAGATTTGAAACCTATTTATTGGTGGCCGGATATTAAAGGTGAAGTAGCTCATTTTGTAGCAAAGTGTTTGACTTGTGCACGTGTGAAAATGGACCATCAAAAGCCGTATGGTTTGTTGCATCAACTAGACATTCCCGAGTGGAAATGGGATCATATTACCATGGACTTTGTAACGAAGCTACCTAAAACGCCGAAAGGGAATGATATGATATGGGTAATTGTAGATAGATTGACGAAGAGTGCTCATTTTCTAGCTACCCGACAAGATGTGCCTTTAACGAAGATGGCGAAGATGTATATTGATGAAGTAGTTGCGAAACATGGAGTTCCTTTATCTATTGTTTCGGATCGAGACTCGAGGTTTGTGTCAAACTTTTGGAAGGGTCTCCAACGGGAGTTGGGTAGTAGAATAAATTTGAGTACCGCCTATCATCCCCAAACCGATGGGCAAAGTGAGAGAACCATTCAAACCTTGGAGGATATGTTGAGAACGTGTGTACTTGAATACGGTGGAGCATGGGATGATCATTTAAGGATGATTGAGTTTGCTTACAACAATAGTCACCATGCAAGCATTGGAATGCCACCATTTGAGATGTTATATGGAAGAAGGTGTAGGACCCCAAGTTGTTGGATGGAGCCCGGTGAAAAGCAGTTGACCGGTCCCGAAATTATTGAAATTACCTCTGAAAAGGTTAATGTAGCTAAAGAAGCTTTGCGTGTGGCAAGAGAAAGGCAGAAAACTTATGCAGATAAGAAAAGGAGACCGATTGAGTTTAATGTTGGTGATTTAGTGATGCTGAAAGTATCACCTTGGAAAGGAGTTATTCGATTTGGAAAGAAGGGAAAGTTGAGTCCACGTTTCATTGGACCTTTTAAAGTTGTGAAACGCATTAAAGACGTGGCATATCAGTTGGAATTACCTCCAGAATTGGATGGAATTCACAACACTTTCCATGTATCCTACTTGAGGAAATGTTTAGCTGAGGAGTCAAGTGTGATTCCTATTAAAGACGTGAGTATTGACCCAATGAAGAGAATAGTAGACGAACCAGTAGCGATACTTGGAAGAAAGCAAAAGAAGTTACGCTGAAAAGTGATTGACCTTGTGTTGATAAAGTGGAAGCATAATCATGGAGAAAGCTTAACGTGGGAAACTGAAGCAGTAATGAAGGAAAAGTATCCCGAGTTGTTCCTTAATGAAGAGATTCCGGGGACGGAATCCTCTTAAGGGGGAGGTAATTGTAACATCCCAAACTTTTCTATACTAGTTGACTAATGCCGTTAAGTCAATATTGTGTGTGTTGTTAAGTCTATTTTAGATTTAATGTTTATATGTAGCTATTGTGTGTTATGTGTGAGGCTTGTAAGCCTAAATGTTAATGTAGTATAAATGTGTGTAATATGAAGATCAATGTCTATGTAGTGACATTTAATGAAGGATTAATGATGTATATGGTCAATAGAGTAGTTTGTGACCAATAATGAAGGATTAGGAAGCTTAGGGGTTAGTTTTGACATGTGTGCAAAGTCAAAAACGGGTTTAGAGGTTAAAGGTTGTCATTGAGAGCCTTATGCAGATTTTCTTCCTCTAAAACAAGCCCTAGTTGATCCCCTCCCTTCCCTTTCTAATTTCTCCCTAGATCTTATTCGTTTTGGAGCCGAATCGATCGTGTATTGCTTAGATCTTGGATCTTTATCACCAAATACAGGTAATATAGGTATTCCTCAGTTGAGAATTGATTGTGTGAGTCTTATATCAGTCTTAATCCAGGCCATAAGGGTTTGGGTTGGGTTATTTGATTAAACGTTCATCAATTTGATGTTACTCGAATGATTAAATGGTTGGTTTATGATGTTAATGATTAAAGGATTATAATATGGTTAAAGATGATGAAAGTGCAATTAAAAGGATTAATTTTAAGTCCCCAAGTTGGATTTGGGGTAGGGGTTCGTATGGAATTCGTTTAATCAAAGTGTAAAAGTTAGTTGCTGGTCTGCACCCCTGGTGCGACGCACCAAAGGGCTGGTGCGGCGCACCCATTATGGATATGAAGTTTCTGGAGAGTTGGTGCGACGCACCATGTGGGAGGTGCGGCGCACCCATTATGGATATGAAGTTTCTGGAGAGTTGGTGCGACGCACCAAAGGGCTGGTGCGGCGCACCCATTATGGATATGAAGTTTCTGGAGAGTTGGTGCGACGCACCAAAGGGCTGGTGCGGCGCACCTGTCTTTAATCTAAACTCCCTGGAGGATTTGTGCGACGCACCAAAGGGTAGGTGCGGCGCACCCTTTATTGATAAAAATTCCCTGGAAGATTGGTGCGACGCACCACATGGGAGGTGCGGCGCACCCATTATGGATATGAAGTTTCTGGAGAGTTGGTGCGACGCACCAAAGGGCTGGTGCGGCGCACCCATTATGGATATGAAGTTTCTGGAGAGTTGGTGCGACGCACCAAAGGGCTGGTGCGGCGCACCCATTATGGATATGAAGTTTCTGGAGAGTTGGTGCGACGCACCAAAGGGCTGGTGCGGCGCACCCATTATGGATATGAAGTTTCTGGAGACTTGGTGCGACGCACCAAAGGGCTGGTGCGGCGCACCCATTATGGATATGAAGTTTCTGGAGAGTTGGTGCGACGCACAAGGTGGGAGGTGCGGCGCACCCCTTATGGATATGAAGTTTCTGGAGAGTTGGTGCGACGCACAAGGTGGGAGGTGCGGCGCACCCATATGGATTGGTTTCTGGCAGTTGGTGCGACGCACCAAAGGGCTGGTGCGGCGCACCCATTATGGATATGAAGTTTCTGGAGAGTTGGTGCGACGCACCAAAGGGCTGGTGCGGCGCACCCATTATGGATATGAAGTTTCTGGAGAGTTGGTGCGACGCACAACGTGGGAGGTGCGGCGCACCATTATGGGATATGTAGTTGACCATGAGACCTGAAATGCAGACCTTAATGTAGTGAAATGAAGTATTGTTCAATGTAGGGTATTGTTATGCAGTTATGTGTGTTGCCTAAACTATTATGTGTGGGATCGAGCTCGTAAATATAATGCAGGGAAAGTGTTAAGCTTAACCCGTACAAGTCTTAGCCGGACGAGTACGTTGACGTAGTTGTTGCTTGGGTGGCTCCTTGCAACATGGTCTTTATAATGCAGGGCGAGTAATACGAGGGGTTTGACCAACCTCCACATACGGATTACTCAGGGATTGGCTTGCCATTCCTTAACGACGTACGATGATTAGTCTTTTGGTTGATCATCTAGTCGGGTGTGATGCAGGGCACACTTATATGCAGTAAACGAAGATATGTGTGACAATGTGTGAACTAATGCAGGATAGGCACATTTAGGATGATTATCCTAATTGATATGAAGTTGTTATGCAGTTATGTGTGTTGTGTGTTGTGCCTAATGAGTTTGTCTAATAATGAAGAAAGGTTTTAATTGGACAAATTGCTTTTAAATTAAGTGTGATCTTACTTAGCTATTCTTATAGCTAACACTTGTTTCTTTAATGTGGTTGTTCCTCAGGTTTAGCTTGATGGACTAGTGACGCAGGACTTATGAGCTTGGGTAGATGCAATGAAGGAGCCTTAGCTACCCATAGTTGCTTATTATGGAGACTTTTGAATACATTTCATTTTGATGTCGAATTTATGTAATAATGTGTGAACGGTTGTTTAATGTTGGGCAACCGTTGGGTTTTCATTTGAACTAATGTTTGATATGGCATGTAACACCAACTAAACGCAGAAACCGAAATGTTTTGATCGGTTTTGACTTTTACGGTCTTTACTTCCGCAATTTAACACCGTTAGGTGAAAGATTTTTGAAAACCCATATTTTTAAAACGTCGGGTGTTACAGTTTCTCTTGAAGTTTGCTACTCATATTTGTTCTTGATAAGTTCCTGAAGTTTTTTCCGTAATTTCCAGTTTTCCAGTAGTCCACTGTCTGTAATTCGAGCAATCTGCCGCACAGGTTAATTTTAACCTATTTTCGGTTAATTGGTACCGGTTAACCGGTTAATATTAATCGAAACCGGTTACATAGGTTAGAGTTTTTATATGTCCAAACCGGTTATTAACCGGTACAGGTTAACCGTAATCGGTTTTTATTGTTTCAAAAAATAACCGGTTTCGGTTATTAAAATTAATAACCGAAATCGGTTAACCGTTTCTTGCACCTCTACTACTACGTACTATCTTTATTCTGATGCCTACATCAATTCATGGATGATCGCAATTGTCATGTCGAGTCGAGGACTACAACTCTTGAATAATGTTTACAATTCCTTTTAATTTCATTTACAAACATCACTACATATTTTTCAATTCATTTTTTATATCATCTCGATCCTATTACTAAAATTGTTAGAATACAGTATTAGGTGGAAAAAAAAATTCATGTATTAATGATTCAAGAACATATGAAAATCCTATCCTTGTATACGAACATACAACATACCATACAAAAGATATATACTAGATCACTAGTATTAGTTAGTTGATCCTTTATGATACACATGTTATTGTCGTTCAAAAATCTCTCTCTATATATATAAAGCTATATCGGAGAGCACTCGCTTGGCGCTCTCCTAGCCCGTCATGTCAGCAATTTCTGATGTGGCGTCACCAGAGCGATCTGAATGACACGTCACGATTATGGCTACGTCGCTGATGTAGCCTTGGCGCTCTCCTAGCCCGTCATGTCAGCAATTTCTGATGTGGCGTCACCAGAGCGATCTGAATGCCACGTCAACGATTTATGTGCTGACGTCGCTGATGTGTAGGGTCCACATAAGCAAGAAAGCTATAAATGTACCCTTTATATTAATAAAAAAATGTTGTTGTTTCGAACCCGCGACCTTCCGTTTAATCGCCACGCGTTTACCAGTTGGACCAACGAAGTTTTTGTTTATAATTGTCAAACTAACCATTAATAAACCATCTTTCAGATACTTTAGGAACCAGATCTTTCCCCGTTCCCATCGATGACAACCCCTACATCCTTTCCTATTTTCAATTTCCCCATATCCCTTCATATTTTCAATCCCCCAAATCCCTTCCTATTTTACATCCCTAAGAATTAGGATTTTTAAATAATACTGCTTTTTATCTCTACTACTTTATAAAGCATTAACCTTTTTTTTTGTTTGTATGAAGTCTGTTTTTCTTTACTTCAAACCATTGACAACATATCTGCTAACTTTTGGCTTATAGCTTGAGATTCACATGAATGCGATATATCTGCTATCTTTGGTTTCAATCTCAAAAAGGGGAAATAAGGTCATTTTGAAAGTTGAAGTGGCCACCGAAAGAAGGCTTTTATTTAAGGTTGGTTAAAGGCTTAAAGCTATCTTCTTCTCTTTTTTATTTTGGAACAAATTGTAATTATTTTTAGTTTAAAAAGGAACTGGACTTTAAGTATTAAGAATGACTAAATTGCCCTTATAAAACAATCAGAGACAACTTGAATCCCTTACACACAAGTCGTCGTCCCCCCTCCCTCTTTCAACCCCCCAAAATTCTTCACATCTTCGGCTTCAATCCACCAGTAGTTGTCCAATGGATTTGAATACATCGGTCATTGGAGGAGAAAGTCATCTTAATTTAATCCAGTCGATTTCAATCAACCGGTGTTGATGGCGTCGCCGCCCAACGGAATCCAACCGGTTTATTTCAAACCTGAATGGGTTTATTTCATTTGCAATCACCATCCGCAATTGGTAAATATTTGTGATTGATATTTTTTGCTTAACTTACTTGGATTTATGTATTTCCTCAAGGCTTCTTGCTATGATCAATATATATCTGGGAAACATCTCTTTGAACATTTTCAATAATCATCATCATAATTATTATCTTTATTCATCCATTGTTATTTCTACATGAATACAGCAACGTTTTAATATTTGATGGCTCAACTCCTTTGTCCTTACAAGTAATTTATTATTGATTAATGGCATATACTGTAAATATTTATGTAAACTCGGTTGATGTGCAGGTCAATCTTCGAAATCTTATGGAGATTTTGATGAGGTCGAGTAGGGTAAATTTTCATCCCCAAGTTCATATGCATAGGGTTTTAAATATTTAAGTTGGGTAATATTTTTAATGGATGTATAGGGTTTTAAATATTTTCATTTTAGCAATCTTATATTCGAGTTTATTTAATGGATGTAGCAATCTTATATTCGAGTTGATTCAATGGATGTAGCTTCTACTATCCGTTGATTCAATGGATGTAGTTTTAAATATTTTCATTTTAGCAATCTTATATTCGAGTTTATTTAATGGATGTATAGGGTTTTAAATATTTTCATTTTAGCAATCTTATATTCGAGTTTATTTAATGGATGTAGTTTTAAATATTTTCATTTTAGCAATCTTATATTCGAGTTTATTTAATGGATATAGTTTAAATATTTTCATTTTAGCAATCTTATATTCGAGTTTATTTAATGGATGTAGCAATCTTATATTCGAGTTGATTCAATGGATGTAGCTTCTACTATTTTCATTTTACAATTTATATTTAAGTTGGGTAATATTTTTAATGGATGTATAGGGTTTTAAATATTTTCATTTTAGCAATCTTATATTCGAGTTTATTTAATGGATGTAGCAATCTTATATTCGAGTTTATTTAATGGATGTAGTTTTAAATATTTTCATTTTAGCAATCTTATATTCGAGTTTATTTAATGGATGTAGTTTTAAATATTTTCATTTTAGCAATCTTATATTCGAGTTTATTTAATGGATGTAGTTTTAAATATTTTCATTTTAGCAATCTTATATTCGAGTTTATTTAATGGATGTAGTTTTAAATATTTTCATTTTAGCAATCTTATATTCGAGTTTATTTAATGGATGTAGTTTTAAATATTTTCATTTTAGCAATCTTATATTCGAGTTTATTTAATGGATATAGTTTAAATATTTTCATTTTAGCAATCTTATATTCGAGTTTATTTAATGGATGTAGCAATCTTATATTCGAGTTGATTCAATGGATGTAGCTTCTATATTTTCATTTTACAATTTATATTTAAGTTGGGTAATATTTTTAATGGATGTATAGGGTTTTAAATATTTTCATTTTAGCAATCTTATATTCGAGTTTATTTAATGGATGTAGCAATCTTATATTCGAGTTTATTTAATGGATGTAGTTTTAAATATTTTCATTTTAGCAATCTTATATTCGAGTTTATTTAATGGATATAGTTTAAATATTTTCATTTTAGCAATCTTATATTCGAGTTTATTTAATGGATGTAGCAATCTTATATTCGAGTTGATTCAATGGATGTAGCTTCTATATTCGAGTTTGATTCAATGGATGTAGTTTTAAATATTTTCATTTTAGCAATCTTATATTCGAGTTTATTTAATGGATGTAGCAATCTTATATTCGAGTTGATTCAATGGATGTAGCTTCTACTATGCATTGACAATGCATTTAAAGCAAGCTCAAGAAAGCAGTTCAGTGCCTCAAAAACACAGCTCACTGTTTTCCTCAAATCTAGGGGTGTTCAAAACTATCCGTATCCGAATCCGTTATCCGAAAATCCGAAAATCCGATCCGAATTTATCCGAAAAATCGGATACCCGAAATTTCGGATATCCGAACTTCGGATATCCGAAATTTCGGATTCGGATTCGGATAGTAATTTTTGAAAATTTCGGATATTTCGGATATCCGAAATATCCGAAAACCTTATTTTTTTAAATTTTTTCCAATATTTTACTTTTTATTATCCGAAACTATCCGAAATTATCCGAACAATATCCGAAACTTCGGATATCCGAATTCGGATATCCGAAATTTCGGATATCGAATTTCGGATATCCGAAATTTCGGATATCCGAAATTTCGGATATCCGAAGTTTCGGATATCCGAAATTTCGGATATCCGAAATTTCATATCGAAATTTCATATCCGAAATTTCGATATCCGAAATTTCGGATATCCGAACTTCGGATATCCGAAATTTCGGATATCCGAACTTCGGATATCCGAAATTTCGGATATCGATTCGGATATCCGAAATTTCGGATATCCGAAATTCGGATATCCGAAATTTCGGATATCCGACTTTGAACACCCCTACTGTTTCAAAGATACCGCTGCAACGCGCGGATACCCTTATCATGCATTTACCTAAGACGTCCTCTCAAAAGGTTTAAAGTAATTATTAGTATGGACGTGGAAATTAATTATGAATTTATTTCAAGTAGCAGCGTAAGTTGTATGATATACAGTCAAACTTTTATCACTATAAATAAATTCATTGTACACGTGTTGTATAGGTGTAATATTTTTTTAGTATATTTTTTGTATATATGTTGAATTGATGATCTCTGGTTTATGTAACATGTGAAGGAATATATGATGCTACTTTGATTTGGATCTCGAATCAATGGACTAATTTGAGCATCACTACATGGCCTCTTATCAAAAACAAGTTAATTTGGTTGATTCGGTCTTTTATTCTCTTCTTGATAGGTTGTAGTAAATATTTCTTGATATGCCAATTTGACTTTTAGTGTTTCCTTCTATTTGATTTGATTTTGGGTTACAGAAGGGTTGTTTTCGAAGCTTCAATTTTTTTTTGGGGGATAAACCCAGGTATCTGACCCGCTTTGCAAGGCGACTAATCTCAAGGTCTTGTGGTTATGTACGACTATTTCCTTGGAGCTCACTTAAACCATTTATTGGAGTTCTACATGCAGCAAGGTTCCAGCTTGCTAAAAGCTTCAATGGTTATACGTATGATCAATTGATCATTATCAAGTTATATATGGTTGTGATCACAATGGCTCATGTGTTTATCATATGTTGCATGAGTTGATTAACCAAGTATGATTAAAGAAAAAACCATGTTGATGTTGTACAGTGTACGTAATGAGACCAGCTTTTTCTTATTCAATAGATATAATGGGAACTATATGGGAAGTTGTTTCTGCTGGGATAAGAGGCCGGATAAGGATTCACACCATTGCTGAGAAACATATTCTGCAGTTTTCTCTACTGTTTCCGTTTAATGTTTATATCGTGCGGATTCTTAAGAATTCATCTTCACATTTTGTTTTAATGGTTTATAATGTTTTCGCTTTTTTGAATCAGGAGAATTTAGTTTTAATTTATTTGTTTAGTGTCTACGTAATTGTTTTCCTTCTAAATGTTTTGATGCACATATCTAGACCAATTAAGCAATTAGTATTATTCTAACAAAGTTTTGATATAACATACCATTGAAGCAAGCCACCTTGCCACAACATACATCTCCACTTAATTTTTGTTTTATATACGTAAGCAAATCTTTTTCTTTTCTTATATTTTTACTAGGACATGATTATTAGATCAATATAAATGTGAAATGTCTATCACAATTTACTTATTTTACATCATGTTGTGTGGTTGGTCAAAAGCCTCATTTTGAATAATTATTTATAGCACATTACTCGCGTAAAGCGGCGATGGTCGTGACAGTGACGGTGTGATAATGGGGGTGAGTGTTGGTGATAGAGGTGACGTCGAGTAATGTAGAAAATTGATGTAAAAGTAATTAATGTAAATGGTTAATGAATATATTTTAAAAGATAAATAATTGATAGTGTAATTTAATTATTGACGTTAAGGGTGTAATGTAGGTGAAAATATTTTAAGGGGCGCTAGGTAAAAATATTACACAACTTTTTAACACTTCCAAACATAAAAGGTTGTTTTTTTATTAGATAGTATTAATTATAAATTAGTGAAATTTTTTACGCATATATTTACATATATACCTATAGTAGTTACAATAGACTATTCAACTTTTTTTATTTTTCGATATCCCAAGTTAAATAAATTTATATTTCTTGAAGGTTTTGATTTTGGACAGTGATGAGAAGCCTTCAAACAACACAAAAAATTGTTTTGAATGAAGTTTTGACTTTTAAGTCATCTATAATTCTTTTTATACTTTTATTTAATATTTCTTTAATTCCAATCATTTTTACAACTTTTTCACTGTGAATAAATTAAGTACTTAAGTTTTGTGAACATTTTATTACTCAATCTTTTTATTGTTCAATCTATATAAACATTTATTTTATTACATATAAGTATTCATTTTTCGTTATAATAATTTTTTATTGCATGTCATTTAGAAAGAATTACGTAAAAAATAAAATAGACCGGTGCAACGCACGGGTTTCACTTATATATACGTATAAATTTGGATATACTTTAATGAGCTTTAGTAATGGACAATTCCATATCATGAAGCTAGAACTTCTAAGTTTTTCTTGCAACAGAGTCTAATAACACACGTACAACGGTTGGATCAAAAGAAATAATATATAAACATATATATGTGTAAGATCGATATATAGTACATCATAAGAAAAAATGGAGAACATTTAGATGATCACCCGCTGAAGCCCATCTGAGAGTAAATATCAATTCTATGCTTCTTATTGAAATTAGAGGTGATATTAGTATCATTACTTTTGATGAATATACCACAATGCATAAGTTTTACAGTTAATTGTACAAGTCAGTATGCATGAATATGCTATATTGATTAAAAGTGACGGTACAAATATCACTTTTTTGTGTGGTTGGTCAAAAGCCTCATTTTGAATAATTATTTATAGCACATTACTCGCGTAAAGCGGCGATGGTCGTGACAGTGACGGTGTGATAATGGGGGTGAGTGTTGGTGATAGAGGTGACGTCGAGTAATGTAGAAAATTGATGTAAAAGTAATTAATGTAAATGGTTAATGAATATATTTTAAAAGATAAATAATTGATAGTGTAATTTAATTATTGACGTTAAGGGTGTAATGTAGGTGAAAATATTTTAAGGGGCGCTAGGTAAAAATATTACACAACTTTTTAACACTTCCAAACATAAAAGGTTGTTTTTTTATTAGATAGTATTAATTATAAATTAGTGAAATTTTTTACGCATATATTTACATATATACCTATAGTAGTTACAATAGACTATTCAACTTTTTTTATTTTTTATTGTTCAATCTATATAAACATTTATTTTATTACATATAAGTATTCATTTTTCGTTATAATAATTTTTTATTGCATGTCATTTAGAAAGAATTACGTAAAAAATAAAATAGACCGGTGCAACGCACGGGTTTCACTTATATATACGTATAAATTTGGATATACTTTAATGAGCTTTAGTAATGGACAATTCCATATCATGAAGCTAGAACTTCTAAGTTTTTCTTGCAACAGAGTCTAATAACACACGTACAACGGTTGGATCAAAAGAAATAATATATAAACATATATATGTGTAAGATCGATATATAGTACATCATAAGAAAAAATGGAGAACATTTAGATGATCACCCGCTGAAGCCCATCTGAGAGTAAATATCAATTCTATGCTTCTTATTGAAATTAGAGGTGATATTAGTATCATTACTTTTGATGAATATACCACAATGCATAAGTTTTACAGTTAATTGTACAAGTCAGTATGCATGAATATGCTATATTGATTAAAAGTGACGGTACAAATATCACTTTTTTGTGTGGTTGGTCAAAAGCCTCATTTTGAATAATTATTTATAGCACATTACTCGCGTAAAGCGGCGATGGTCGTGACAGTGACGGTGTGATAATGGGGGTGAGTGTTGGTGATAGAGGTGACGTCGAGTAATGTAGAAAATTGATGTAAAAGTAATTAATGTAAATGGTTAATGAATATATTTTAAAAGATAAATAATTGATAGTGTAATTTAATTATTGACGTTAAGGGTGTAATGTAGGTGAAAATATTTTAAGGGGCGCTAGGTAAAAATATTACACAACTTTTTAACACTTCCAAACATAAAAGGTTGTTTTTTTATTAGATAGTATTAATTATAAATTAGTGAAATTTTTTACGCATATATTTACATATATACCTATAGTAGTTACAATAGACTATTCAACTTTTTTTATTTTTCGATATCCCAAGTTAAATAAATTTATATTTCTTGAAGGTTTTGATTTTGGACAGTGATGAGAAGCCTTCAAACAACACAAAAAATTTGTTTTAAGGAGGTTTTAGTTTATAATTTTTTTTTTATTTTTATTTTTTATCTTTATTTTTTATTTTTTATTTCTATTTTCTTTTAGTTATTGTTTTCTTTCTAAATAGTTTATACTTTTTCTATACATTATTCTATATATTACAAATGAAGCTAGCTCAACTGGCAGATGCATCCCTGGTTTTTCCCACAGGTCTTGGGTTCGACTCTTAGGAGTGACAAGTCTGTGGGTTTTTTTCCCTGAATCACTTGTAACGGCTTATGGTCTACATCTCGTAGTCTAAAGTACGTGCAGGGCTTCACCATTATACGGTGAGGTGTTCCCTGATGTCGAATACCGACTAACGGTTCAAAAAAAAAAATTCTACATATTAGAAAGGTTTTTTTCTTTTGTTTTTATCAAATAAATGTAGGAATCATAAACAATGTAATCTAAATGCTTATACTCTTTTCCAACTGAATTAGAATAGAATGAGATTAAATTGGAAAATGTTATTTCTCCATCTTATATACAAATTTGTAACAAATATTGTTTTTTGTTGAATTAACTTTAAAGAGAAAAGGATGTAAAGTTTTAACTATTGTTTCATTTCAAATTTTCCTTAGCGCAATTAAATGTAAAAAGAATAAATCTATAAGCTCAAAGAAAAATAAATTTTCCTTACTACCACCTATCACTGCTGTTGCATTATGCGAGTACCCCTATCTATCCTATAACTAAAAGAAAAAGTTGGGTGTACACTTGTCACCCCTTAAAGCTTTTTTTAGGCCTAAAACTTTTCCTAATTACTCTAGAGCTCTCTCTTTTTTTTTCTAGATTTTTTTTTTATTTTTTATTTGTTTATTAAATAGATAATTATATTTAAAACTCTATCATAAATCTTTTTTTATCAAAACAAATCTTTTTAAATTTTAAAGATATATAATATTCTTAAAACATACATTTTTTTGTATTATTGTTATTTTTCATCTCTTTTAATTTAGTTTGTTGTTAGTTATAGTTTGATTATGGCTTCTACTTCTACTACAAAAGCGTTTATTCTTTTAAATTTGTTTTGTTCATGTTTTGTTATTTTTCACATGTTTTGTTATTTATTATTTTGATTTCTACCTTTGATATATATATTTTGATACTATCCGTCCATTGGACGGACCTGAAGACTGTAGTTAATATATAACGACATGTAAAGTTTTAGAATATCCACAAAGACATCAATATATACTTGAGGCAGTTTGAATTTGTAAGTCCCAACTCAAGAGATGGTACTACTGAAGACACCTCTATGTCAATGGTGAGTTAACTTTGCAATACGTTCACTGATCTGGAGACGACCAGTTGCAGTGAACAGTATACCAGGTTATCTGGAGGATTACTTATTTAAGTGACAATACAAATAAGTAAATGACAATGCAAATATAAATTACTTATAAATAAATCTGGTGAGACAATATGTAATTTTCAAGTGTAATTTATTTATTTACTTAAATAAATTACAGGTTGTTGCGGAACCAAGATAATACAATAATGTAAATATCCTAACAACCTATGAAATACAACTGTACTTGGAAACTCTCTTGTCAATCGAAACACTTAAAGTTGTGAAATGTTCTTTTTGCGATTGAGAGAGTATTGCACAAGTTCACCAAGAATATGCAAAGTCTGATTATGCAAAAGTTATTTTCTTGGTTGTGCAAAGGCCTCTATTTATAGGCAAAGGTTGGTATTGGGATCCGAACTTTGCCGTACAAATATGGTTGAGAGCATTTAAGGAAGTGTATTGAATTCCTTTGAAATGCTTGATAAAGTAAGACATAAAGTCACTTTATCCAACCTGCTTTATGCACTTTTGTACTTTAATCATAGACAAATGCTATTGTCCGGATAATAGTACATAAAGCAAAAAGGTCTTCCTCGTAATCAGTGTAAAGCTTTGTAAGTACTTTACACCGATGCTCTCCAGTCTTGATCTGGACAGAATGTCCACTGGGCTTCGCTGCCATGGTCATTCTCTTTCTTCCACTTGTTGTCTTCGACTTCAACTGGAATGTCTTCAGGTTTATGATCAGATCTTAACTGGAGTGAAGCTCCAGTGACATCAACTGTACACTGGTCACTGGACTTCATATATTTATGGACAAATCTTCTGGTCTCCAGATGTAACTAGAGACGCTCCAGTTTTCACCAAAACTGGACCTAACAGAATTCCTTGATGATCTTAAATGTACGAAAAAATTAACTATTAACAATAAAGATAGATCATTAGTCATTCAAGTTTAGCCATTTAACAACAAACCTTTTGTTTGTAACACTAATACATGCTTTGCACGATGCAAAATAATAAACTTTTTGGTATATATGCAAATAAAAAGTTAAAAATATGCAATAATATGTTTTTCCAAAAAATGTTGCGGAAATTTCACCTGTCATTGGTAAAAATGATGAACAAATAACCTAAGTCATTACTACTTAAACGAACATTTGTTTTGTACAATCCATCTAATGACATTTTCGCCAATGGTTTAGACGCAACACGGTCTCCCTATAAATAAAAAAATTGAACATGTGGTTGTATTTCTTTTTTTTCTATGCACTACAAGATCAAAAAAATTAACCGTTTGGTTGTATTTTTTTTTATGCACTACAAGATCATCGTAGTGTTACGAAAATTTTACAACCCACGAGTTAATGTGATGTGTTTTTAGGTTGAAAAAAATGTTTCACCGACTATTTAGATTGAAATTGAATGTGTTTAGGATTGAGTTATAAAAAGATTATTTGATTATTGCGTTTACATATTGCAATTAATGGAAAAAAGTGTTTGACAAAAAAAGTAATTATCTGCTTTTTTGCAGATACAAGACGCAGCTTTAGAAAAACATGTTGAGACATGCTTTTTCAAAACGCAGTTTTTAAACGTAAAATCTTTTTTACATAATCTATCCCAAACACCTTAAGATTCCCAACCGGGAAATGATAAATCCTTCTAAAATTTCTCATAATATCCTAACTACTTCATTAATTCACTCTCCTAATTTTATGTTTAAAAAAAGTTTTTTAGGTCATTTAAATAAAATATGAACAAAAAAATAATATCGAAAGGAACAATCAAGTTGGGTCATGTATGAACCGGGTAAACTGTTTGACCCGCCTAGGGCTCTAAATTCTTCTAAAACCCCCAACCCATCTTGTCATTGCACAACCCAGTGACCCACCTCCAAAAACAGCTGAAAAAACGATGGCATGGAGGCAATCGCAACAGACATTATTAAATCGAAACCTGTTTTTTTCTTCATCATTATTTCCTTCCAAATCATTATCTGCTAACTTTTCTTCCAAATCAAATCATTATCCTGGTAAATTTTTATATCATAATCCATCCATTTCTCGTATTTTTCTTTTCTTTCTTTATATATATATATAGGGTGAGGATCCTGGAAGAAGGTGTCTTAAGGAGAGAAGGGAGAGAAGGTCCTATGGGCCAATCAAAACGCGACATGTGTCAAAATAAAAAAAATTGCGCGGTGGCATAATCGTAAATAAATTAAAATTTTGTGAAGCTTGGTCAGCTTAGGTTCTGGGTCAGCTTGGGTTGAGTCAGCTTGGTCAGCTGGGTTGGGTCAGCTTGGGTAGGGTCAGCTTGGTCAGTTGGGTTGGGTCAGCTTCGGGTTGGGTTGGGTCAGGTCAGCTTGGGGTTGGGTTGGGTCAGCACTTGGGGTCTGGATCAGCTTGGGGTTGGGTCAGGGTTGGGTCAGCTTGGGGTCTGGGTCAGGTTGGGTCAGCTTGGGGTCTGGTCAGGTTAGGTCAGCTTGGGTCAGCTTAGGGTTGGGTCAGTTTGGGGTCTGGGTCAGGTTGGGTCACGGTTGGGTCAGGTTGGAGTCTGGGTCAGGTTGGGGTCTGGGTCAGGTTGGGTCAGCTTGACACAATTTACACATAATCTACACAAAAAAGAGATTAATCTACACAAATGTAGATTATGGGTTTTGGGTCAGCTTGGGTTCTGGGTTGGGTCAGGTTGGGTCAGCTTGGGGTCTGGGTCAGGTTGGGTCAGCTTGACACAATTTACACATAATCTACACAAATGTAGATTATGGGTTTTGGGTCAGCTTGGGTTCTGGGTTGGGTCAGCTTGGGTCAGCTTGGGTCTGGGTCAGCTTGGGGTCTGGTCAGGTTGGGTCAGCTTGGGGTCTGGGTCAGGTTGGGTCAGCTTGGGGTCTGGGTCAGCTTGGGTCAGCTTGGGGTTGGGTTGGGTCAGCTTGGGGTTGGGTCAGCTTGGGCGGTCAGCTTGGGGTTGGGTCAGCTTGAGGTTGGGTCAGCTTGGGAGGTCAGCTTGGGGTTGGGTCAGCTTGGGGTGGGTTGGGTCAGCTTGGGTTTGAAGTCAAATTATTTACAAAAATGCCACCGCGTTTTTTTTTATAAAAAAGCCACATGTCACGTTCTGATTGGTTCATAGGACCTTCTCTCTCTTCTCTCCTTAAGACACCTTCTTATTTGATCTCTCTCCTATATATATATATATATATATATATTATATTATATATTATATATATATTAAATAAATATATAATATATATATATATATAGATATATATATATATATATATATATATATATTATATATATATATATATATATAATGAGATGTAATTGATTGTTGTTGTATGTAATCAGTGAAGGTAGGTATACCTGAGTTTCTAAACGGAATAGGGAACGGAGTGGAGACGTATGCCGAAAAACTCGAAGCCGAATTCGGCGATTTGCAGAATCTGTTAGTTGCTCGTTCTATGAAGCTTACGTTAGTTAATGGATGATCGCAATGGTCGTGTCGAGTTTAGGACTACAACTCTTAAATAATGTTTACAAATCCTTTTCATGTACAAACATCGCTACATATTTTTCAATTCATTTTTTATATCATCTCGATCTTATTACTTTAATTATTAAATTACAATGTTTAGTGAATTTTTTTTTCATGTATCAGTGGCTCAAGAACATATGAAAATCATATCTTGTATATGAACATACCATACAAACGGTATACAATTTATCACTAGTATCTTGCTAGTTGATCATTTATCTATACTATATTACAAATCAAAACTCATTTTTGTTGAATTTTATGTTTAACAATTCCCTAAAACCACATTAATTACATTGATAACCTACACTACTCGTCGTCGCAGACACCACCACCAGTCACCGCCGCCACCGCCGCATCCCCCGGTACCCTTCTAGTATACATAATACACATGTAAATGTCGTTTGAAAATTAAGTACAAACTTGGTTATACTTTAATGAGCCTTAGTAATGGACAATTTCATATCATGAAGCTAGGGCTTCTAAGTTTTTCATGCAATAATGAGTCTTATAACATATACACACATAACGGTTGGGATGAGAAGAAATAACATATATATAAGATCGATATGTAGTACATCATAAGAAAAAGAGTTAATTACATTTTTCGTCCCTGTGGTTTGCCCCACTTTCACAGACCGTCCCTGAGTATCCGAAATTACACGTTTCGTCCCTAAGTATGGAACTCCGTTAACATAAATGGTCCACAACCAAAACGTCCGTTAAGTATCCCATCACGTGAGAGGCACACCATGGGCAACTTCGTCTTTTCCCTTGTGAAACACCCTTTAATACCCCAACCACACAAAAATTATTCCAAAAAAAAAAAATCACGTGTGATGGATTCTCCCTCTCTCTCTCTCTTCCATCTATCTCTCTCTTCTTTATCTCTCCTCCATCTCCATCATCTGCTTTGTTCACCATCTACATCTACACCCTACAGTAAAAAAAGTAGGGCTTCGTATATAAGTGATAAATCATCATGGTTAATTGTTCATGTGGTTGTATAGCTATCATTCGGACCTCCTGGACCGATCGTAATCCAGGCAGAAGGTTTTATGCTTGTCCAAAAAGAGGATCGAATTGTAGGTTTATTGGTTGGTATGACCCAGTTATGTGTCCACGTTCGATTGAAATTATTTCTGGTCTTCTAAGGTCTAAGAATGGACTTGAGCATCTACTTAAAAAGAAGAATGATGAAAACAAGAAGTTAAAGATGTATCTATTTTTTTCATGTATTGTTATTGTAGTTGTTTTTTTGTTTTTCTAATTTAGAATAATGTGGTTTAGTGTAATCTGTATTTTGTGTAATGTAAGTTATTTTGTGCGTTGTAAGTATTCTGGTAATGAATGAAGAAAAAGGTTTCTGGTAATGAATGAAGAAAAAATTTTCTGGAATTGAAAAAGTTTTCTGGTAATGTAAGTTATATTTTGTGGTTTGTAATGTTGATTAAGTTGGTAAATAAATACATACACCATCTAGAGTAATTCAGAAGCAAATAACTAGAAATACATACAAAATAAATAACCAGAGAGTGGATTAAACACATACAAAAACCATCCAAAATCATACATAACTTAAACAAAGTCATACATCATAACATCTAAGCCATCCAAAAGTCATACAAAATATCAGAAAAGTCATAAGTTAAACACATTGGTAGTCTTCACTTCTTCACAGTCTTCGTGGTAGTCTTCTTGGCAGTCTTCTTTGAAGTTTGTATCCCCTTTTCAGCTGCAATTTGTTTCCTTGTGAACCTGACTGGTGACTAAGGCATTACTCTTTCCATTGGTTGAGATTGAGCTTGTGGCTGATTGGTTTGAGACTGGACTGGGGTGTGAGTTGGTGGTTGTGAGTAGGTTTGAGGTTGGGGCTGGACATTGGATTGAGTTGGTTGTGGTTGGGGTTGGGTTTGAGGTTGGGACTGGGACTGGGTTGGAGTTGCATTTGGTTGTGCTTGGGACTGGTTTTGTGATGCAGGCTGACTTGTTCCCATTCCTTGAGTCACTTGTTCACCTCCTTGTGCCCTCCTTCTTTTGCTACCTTGCCCTGCAGACTGACTTGTTCCACCCTGACCCTTACAACTTCTTGAGTTATGCCCTAAATTACCACATAATCCACAAGTAACAGACTTCAGCCTCCTAGACAAACTACTAGAACCCTTAACCATTGGTTCCTCATCAAATGCCCTCTTTCTTTTCTTCTTTGGTCTGCCAACAGGAGTATGATGCAGTGGAGGGGTGATGGATATTGTTGCTTGAGACCTAGGCCACATGGATGAGCCAGTAACACCTCTTATCTTGAAAGAATACACTTGTTTCCATGTAGATAGCCAATAACATGGATTAACCCATGTTTCAGGAATGCTAACAGTCATACTATTGGTGGACATGTTGTTGTGTGCAGCAATGGCATGCTTACATGGCATACCTGTTAACTCCCAATGCCTACAACTACAAACCCTTTCACTCACATCAACTACTTGTTGATCACCCCATGGACCACTGACTTGAAATCCTACTCCTCCATCCCAAATACAAGTATACCTAGTAGCATCTTTTTTGACAATCTCTAACATATTAGTGGCTGTGGGAGTTAATGGACCAGTACATTTGTCTATCTTTAATTGTACTATACTGTTCCTCTTCATCATGTATTCTCTAATGAACTCTAAGGATGTTATAATTGGACTCTCCCTAGCCTTAAGTAACCTTCTATTAAAAACCTCACAAAGGTTATTCAATAAAACATCACTTTTTGCCCTCCCTGTTACAAAAGTATATATAATTGTCACATAATATGATATGAAATGTAATAATATTCATCTTAACATACACTATATACCTGTGAAGTGGGATCTTGACCAATGCGTAGGATGGATTTTTGATAGCCACTCATAGCAAGGTTGGTTCAACCTCTTCAACTCTTCCATTGCCCTTGTAAAATGGGCTACTGTTGTGGCACTAGCAGCTCTCCATAGTAAATCCTTGAATGCTTTGCCCCTCCATTGCAACTTCATGTTCTCATGAATGTGTTTCAAGCAGTATCTATGCTCAGCACATGGGAACACCCTTGCAATTGCAGGTATAACACCCTGTAAATTAAACAACAATGTTATATAAACAAGTAACAACTATACAGTCCATATGTTTCTGTTATATAAGTGAAACAACAAAGTTAAAGATCTAACCTTTTGTCTATCTGTAATGAAGGTGAAGTTTGACTGTGGACACATATCCAAGTCTTCACCTAGACAAGTCAAGAACCAAACCCAAGACATTGTTGTCTCTGCTTCAACAATAGCATAAGCAAGGGGAAATATCCCATTATTTGGATCCAAACCTACTGCAGTTAGAACCCAACCAGGAAATGGACCCTTCATGAAGGCACCATCTAACCCAAGGATCTCTCTCTGTGTTGCCTTGAACCCCTCCTTACAAGCACCCAAACATACATATACCCTCTTGAACTGTCTGGTTTCAGAATTGGTGTCTGCAGGCCTCTCTAGATCTAGTCTAACAGTTGTGTTGGGATTGCACCTCCTTAACTCTTCTAAGTAATCTCTTAACATTGTATACTGATTACGATAGTCACCCCTTAGAATCTGCACAGCAGTTTGTTTAGCTCTGAATGCCTTCATCCATGATATCCCAACCTCTAATTCCCTAGACAGCTGCTCTTGAATAGCTCTTGGTGGGATTTCTGGGTTGCTTTCTAGTTGACCATATATTTCTTTAGCTAAAAAAGCTGATGTACAATGAGGGATTTTTCTAGATGGGAGACATTTATGTTCAGGAGTAAATGTCTTCACCATCCAAGTTTGTTGTGCTTTAAGCTTACTCACGTGTAAAGTCCAAGGGCATGTTGGAGAATTTCCAGGTTTGTCCCCACCATCTTTATTGGGAATCTTTTTTTGTTTTTTCTGTTTTTTCAAACTTTCAGATTGTAAAATATGGCCAATTGGTTCTGTTGGGCTACTTGGTTCTGTTGGGCCAATTGGTTCTGTTGGGGTACTTGGTTCTGTTGGACCAGTTGCAGACCCACTGCATCCATTTAACACACAAAAATCAAATTGTGGTATTGTCCCCATGCACACAACTCTAATTCTTTCCTTGCCATTCTTCACCATCTTTAACTGCCTTCTAGTCTTCACAGCATGGTTCTTGACCAGATCTTTTATTTCTTTAGAAGTCCCAAATGTTTGTGAAACCCAAAAGGTTGAGTTATCATCCTTCCTATGCATGTTTCTTAGCTCTCTTAACTTGCTAGCTCTAACACTTCTTATGTCCATTCCTTCCTCATCTGAAGCACTATTGAATTCATCATTGTCTATAACACCAAGATCATCATTTTGGACATCTACAGCAATGCCCTCATTACAAGTCTGTTGAATTGGTGTGTTACAACCCATGAACTCCACTTGGGGATCAATATGCAAGTTAAATTCCCTCATATCAACCTCAACCTCATCTATTTCATTATATTTATCAACTATATAATCACTATCATCACTGTCATCATCTCCACTGCCATCACTCTTATCATTTCCACTGCCCTCACTCTTATCATTTCCACTGCCCTCACTCTTATCATTTCCACTGCCCTCACTCTTATCATCTCCACTGCCCTCACTCTCCTCACTGTCATCATCCACTGCCCTCACTCTTATCATCTCCACTGCCCTCACTCTCCTCACTGTCATCATGACCACTGCCCTCACTCTCCTCACTCTCCACTGCCCTCACTCTTATCATCTCCACTGCCCTCACTCTCCTCACAAGTAACTGTTTCATTGACTACACCCTTCCCCTTATCAATTACTTCATTCACATTACATGTCTCATTAATATCATCAAATGTTATATCATTAAGATCCACATCCTCAAACCTAGAAGAACTACCCTTTTGGTTCACAACTGGTTCTTCCCAACCTAACATTAATCTACGAGAACTACCCTTTTTTTGTTTAGAATTGATTAAAGCAGCTTCTTCATCACCTATTTCTTCTATAGTCACTTTCCCCTTTTTAAATGGTGACAAGAATTCAGTGCTTAAATTAGTGAACCCATGTTCAATGTAAACCACAACCTGATACAATCTCAATGTAGAAACAAACTTATGTAAAACACGAACATCGTCATCAGTACTTAATGGATGTAAACCACTATCTAGGTCACCTTTTGGGACTAAAAAATGATAGTACATTATTTGACCCTTTTTGTAACCTAACTTCAACATCATCTCATCCAACTCCAATACTGAAAACAAATCAATATCGACAAAATCAACGAAAGTAACCTTACCATTGTAGTACGTTCTATCTGGCCACTCAGTAAACGACCCACCATGGTTAATTTGTAGTGCGAACAAACCAGGCTCATTTTCTGCAGAAAAAATAATATTATAAATATTAGGGTTTTATAATCTAAAAATAATATCATAAAATTAGGGCTTTTAATACTTCTGTAAATTTTCATAATTTTTAATAAATTTTGTAAATTTTCAAACTTACAATATTTGAAACACTTACCATACACAGGGTTTTAGGTTTATCATCTAAAAATAATTTCATAAGAACAGGGGTTTTAATAGTTTTTTTATATTTTCAGAATTTTTAAAACATAACAAATAGTTTTAGTAAATTTTCAAACTTACAATATTTGAAACACTTACCATACACAGGTGTGTAATCAACTCCATCTGTTATATCCTTATCTTCACGAATCCGCCACTCTGTTAGAACCATTTTGTTTTTCTTTATCAGTTTACCATGAGATCTGATGAATTAATGTAAGATCTTCCAAGGTTTTGGTTATGGAGGGAAAGGTTTAGAGAGATAAAGAAGAGAGAGAGTGGTAGGTTAAAAGTAAGGACGTGATTGATGACGAAGTTGCCCATGGTGTGCCTCTCACGTGACCATCTACTTAACGGACGTTTGGGTCGTGGACCAAACTTGTTAACAGAATTCCATACTTAGGGACGAAACTTGTAATTTCGGATACTTAGGGACGGTCTGTGAAAGTTGGTACAAACCACAGGGACGAAAAATGTAATTAACTCTAAGAAAAAATGGAAAACATTAAGATGATCACCCGTTGCAGCCTCATCCGAGAGTAAATACCAACTCTATGCTTCTTTTTGAAATGCATTCCAACTTTATGCTTCTTTTTGAGAAGCTAGACAAGTATATGCATGTTTGGCGACATGGTTTGAAACGTATGTTTTTGAATTATTTTTTAATAAAATATGTATTTCTTATCTCTTCTTACCTTTTAATTTTCTCTCATCTCTCTCGTCTCATTTTTTTTCTTCCTAGGTATTTTGTACTTCTTCTATATATTAGAAACTTTTTTTTGTTTTCATCAAATAAATATTAGACGGATGCCCGCGCGATGCAGCGATGATGGTGGTGGCGACAAAGGTGTGCAACGGCAGCAGTGGTGGCGGCGATGTGCGGCGGTGACGGTGGTGGTGGTGGCGTGGTGGTGAATGTAAATTAATTGATGTAAGAGGGGTTAATATGGTTCTTTAAGGGTTGGAGGATCTGTGTTGTAATTTATTTCATTAAGGATATTATAGGTAATAGGTGAAGATGTTTAAATTGGTGAATAAAGAAGATGGGTACTATGGTTATTTCAAAATCTTAATTACTTAAAGGGGGAAAGGTAGTTTGCTTTATAGAGTAGTATAGATAGGAAGCATGAACAATGTATTCTAAAAACTTAGACGCTTTTCCAACAGAATTAGAATAGAATGAGATTAAATGGAAAATGTTGTTTCTCCATTTAATATAAAAATTTATAACAAATATTAATTTTTGTTGAATAAAGTTTATAGAGGAAAGGATGTAAAGTGTTAAATCTATTGTTTTAATTTCAAACTTTCCTTGTAAAGAAAATGAATCTATAAGTTCCAATTTTTTTTTTTCTTTACCAACACATATTGACGTTGCTGCATTGCGTGGTACCCTTCTAATTAAGTTAATATATAGTGACATGTAAAGTTTTTGAATATCCACAAAGACATCGGTATATATTTGAGGCAATTTGAATTCCTTAATGATTTTAATTGTACGAAGAAAAGAAACTATTAACTATTGATCGGTTGAGTCATTCAATTTTAACCACTTAACAACAAACCGTTTGTTTGTAACACTAATATATATTTTCACAATGCAAAAGAATAAACTTTTGGTATATATGCAAATAAAAATATGCAATAATATGTTTTCCCAAAAAATGTTGCATACATCGATAATTTCCTCATATTAGTGAAAGGGGATAACTTAGATGATGTTAACATCATCTTTGTTAGATGATGTTGCTCTCACAAACCATAAAAATCATGGGGGCTTTTTGACATGTGTAAAATTGATGTTAGTGAGTATGTGAGAGCAACATCATAAATCATTTTCCCTTAGTGAAAATGATAAATAAATAATAAAAGTCATTACTACTTAAAAGAGCATTTGCCTTGTACAATCCAAGTTGTTCTAATCACATTTTCGTCAATGGTTTAAACGCAACACAATCTTCTTGTAAAGAAACAAATTAAAAAAAAATTAATCATTTGATTGTATTTCTTTTTTAATAGACTACAAGATCATAGTATAAGTGTTACAAAAATTGTATAACCTACGAGTCAATGTGATGGGTTTTTAGGCTGGAAAAAATGTTTCATCGACTATATCTAGATTGAATGGTTTTTAATGATTTTCCAAAATATGAAGAAAAAAAATGAAAATATAAAAAAGAACAATATAGTTGGGTCGGATAAATTATTTGACCCGCTCTAAATTCTTCTAATAAACCCCCAACTCATTTTCTCACTCATTCAACCTAATCAAAAAGATGGCATGGAGGCAGCAGACAATTTTTAATCGAAACCTGTTTTTTTCTTCTTCATTATTTTCTTCCAAATCATTTTCTGCTAATTTTTCTTCCAAATCAAATCCTTATCACGGTAATTGTTATATCCATTTCTCTCATTTTTCTTTTCTTTCTTTCTTTATTATAATATATATATATATATATATATATATATATATATATAATGAGATGTAATTGATTGTTGTTGTATGTAATCAGTGAAGGTAGGTATACCTGAGTTTCTAAACGGAATAGGGAACGGAGTGGAGACGTATGCCGAAAAACTCGAAGCCGAATTTGGCGATTTGCAGAATCTGTTAGTTGCTCGTTCTATGAAGCTTAAGAAACTTAATGTTGGTGCTGATCCTAAAGTTTGCAAACATGTAAGCAAACCTCATTTATATGTTTCATCATTATGTTTGATTGTTTTCTTCCAATTTTCGCTATATATTATTTTATGGTTAGTTTTAAATAGAAATATAATGAATGTTTGAAATTTAGTGGTTAAAGTAAGTGTGTGAATTAGGTGGATTAGAAAATGTGATAGTGGATGGAATTTTTGCGGGTTAAAAAAGACATTAAAATGCGGTGAATGTCAGTGCGAGTTAATTTCGTTTGTAGACAAATCATGGTGTTGCAAGTTAGAACAAGGTTTGTTTCAGATTGTTCTTGACAATATCTAAAGATGAAGCTTTTTGTTATTTGGGAATTAGGATAAAGTTTATGAAATCATACTTCTTTGAGTAAGAGGTAGATCTATGCATCTTTCTCTGCCTATTTAGTTCAAGATTTTTATTTTCGTTCAGACTGATACAAGTCTTCAAATTTTCATTTTTTGGCATGTTTGTTAAACTAATGTATGCTGAAATTACATCTTGTACTTGGGAATTGGGATATTATCAAGTTGATCTAGTCGCCTCCTATAGTTTAAGACTTTAGACTGATTTTCCCATCGCCTTGGACTTAAGTGGTTCCCTATTGTATTTGGTTAGTTAAGGCTTCTTGTTCACCTTGTCATAGCCTGCGCATTTGACTAGCAATAATTGATTAGTCCGAATTTTCATTGGATAATCGGAGATAAATCCCCCTATTGCTAACGTTTTGTTCCTCAAACAAGTTTTATGATTGGAATAATCTTTTGGGCCATTTGATTAAGAAAATAGTTTTTAGATATGATATTAGTGGACGGGGTTGACAATTAGTTACTCTGTTTTAAATTGGGGGGGGGGGGGGAGGAGGGTCTTTGTTTTCGTTTATTAAAAATATGTCATTAGGATAAAGCTTGTGCTCTATTTTATTAGTGAGGGAGTTAGAGTGGGACGATGGGTCGTATATCGAAAAGGATGATGAATTGCTCTTGTTAAGATTTTGAAGGCAAAGGTCAATTCTTTGATCAGGGAGAGTAGGTTGAAGTTAAGGATCTTTAATGGCTCATTTAAATTCAAATATGTGTACTTCAACAAATCACAAATGCTGATTTAAACTCTCCAACGTATCTATAGAATACTTTGAGGCATTTGCTTACCTATACTATATTATAAAGCAAAAAGCCTTTTTGTTGAATTTTAAGTTTCAACAATTCATCAAAACCACATTACATCAATAACCTACACTACTCGCCGTCGCCACCGCCACCACCACCGCCCCGCGCCACCACCACCCATCACCACCACCGTTGCTGCCGTTACTTAGCCACCGCCACCCAGAGGCGGATCCAAAATTATGGTGTGTAGGGGGCACAGGGAGAAAAGGTTCCAACATGAAAGAGATACATAACATGTCATAACGTATATGTTAAAAACGGGTCGGGTCACCATTGTCATAACTTTGGTTTCTAATGCAACAATAGATAGATGTTGATATTAATCATAAGTACACTTTTACAGTTCACTTAACTCTTTTCATATTACAATCTTTAAAAATTAAAAAGTTTTACAAGTCTTGTAAATGTTAATATGAAAAAGTACTATATATAATCACTATATTGCTTTGTAACAGTTTTATCTTTAATATAATATAATTTTTTTCTTGAACTGATAGACTGATATATATGAGTACGGTTATAGTCATTGTAAATATAGTTTGTTTCTTTAGTTAACCTAAACATAAAATATAGAAACAAAGGAGCTTTTCTAAGTGTCCCACATTGATGCATGACAAAACGTTTAGTAAAATCTTAATTTCAGTCCTTTATAAATTTTTTTATTAGTTTGAGAAGGGCATTGAATAAATGGGTTGAGGGCATCGAGAGTTTTGGGCCAGATTTACTTTTACAACTTATAGCAGTTGTATCAAAAGTTTCAAAGTTATGGGGGGCACTACCTTCCACTATAACTAATGTGGATCCGCCCCTGCCGCCACCACCGCTACCACCGCACGCCGCCTCCACTTGTCACCGCCACCACCACCACCACCGTCGCCATTACACCGGTACCCTTTTAATCGTAATATAAGACTGAGGCTGATGACCGAGTAAATAAAAAGCTCTTGAAGGGTTGTTTAAGATCTTGCTAAGTTGCTGCTGGTGCCGAAATGAAGTCTGTAGAACAAGTACAACAAGGTACCCAATCTCGGCATAAGTGGGGTATGGGGGAGGTGAGATGTAGACAATCTTAAATCTACCCCAAAAGTTCAGTCCTTCCAGCCAAATTGAGCTTTCAAGATTAATGATTATGTTAGTTATGTTGAGTACGAGTGATATCGGAACAGTGTAAATTTTATAGTCTAGAAAGAAAATTATCTTAAAGCAAAAAAGAAAATGATAAGGTTTAGTCTACTTCCAATTGTTGGATCCACAAAGTTACAGTCGATTTTTACTGAAAAAATACCCGAAAAGCAGCAGATTCACAAGAGTAGCAAAGACGGTCTGACTTAAAGGTCACCCATAATTCCAGATTGCAGAGTCATCATGGTAGTATAGTAATGTAGTGTTGATTTATACTTGTAAGAGTTATGTTTTTGTTCATGAAGGAAAATGTTTGGAACAAATATCGGTGTTGGCTAGTGTGTAAGACCTGTGAGGAAAATAAGTTTTCTCTTTTTAGCATAAGATATAGCCACCAACTAAATTAAAAATAGGGATATATTGCTCCAAAGAAATATAACGTATGGGCCAAGTAGATCTTTTCCCCCAGTCATATGGGTGCTTTTTTTTAATTTTAACTTCTAAGCATAAAAGGCAAGGGTAAAGGGTGATTTGGTCCAGTGATAATTAACTCAATGCCATTGTGTTTGTTCTGAACTCCATTATTAATGTACTAGTTCTTTTCACCCTTTTATAGGTTTGTTTTCTAAACTATTTTTCCAAAATAGATGGAATTTTAAGGAATAGAGTCTAAACAACACATGCTTATAGATTCTATCAAATTTGAGGCTTCTGACAGTTTGAAGTATAACCATGTAAATAACAAGCCGATAGAAGGCTTTGTAAGGGGTTAAGTTGAAGGAGGGCTTTATATGAATAAAGAAAATTAAAAAAGATGGGGTTAGGTATCTGATATGTGTTGGGTGTGAAGGCCTTACGGGCCTGAGTTTGGCCTTAGGGCTGTTTTAGTTGGCTGTTTAGGAAGCCCATTAGGTTTCTTTGTTCACCAAGCTAGAAACCCTAATCTATTCTCCTATAAATATATCCATCATATGTAGTTGTAATCGAATGGTTCAGAGCATCAACAAAACAACCTAGTTTGCTGCAGCTGGTGGATTAGGCCCCCCACTGGGGCCGAACCACGTTAAATCTCGTGTGTCGTTTATCTATTTTCTTGTTTTTTTCTTCTTAATTGCTTCCGCTGTGCTAAGGCTAAAGGCTGTTCCTAACAAGTGGCATCAGAGCTAGGTTTGATTCGAATCTGTTTATGCTCGTGGCTGCTGTTTTTCGCGATTAGGGTTCTATTTTGTTCCCTTGTTCGCTGATTTTCTACAGCCTGCCGACCTGCTGTTTTTTTTCCGGATCTGTTCCTGCTGATTTACTGCTGTCGTTTAGCTACTGTTTACAGCAACTGCTGCTGTTTTACAGCCGTGATCAGGATCTGTTCTAGCCACCGAACTGCTGCTGATCTGGTTGGCTGCTGTTGATCGCGATTAAGGGGCTGTTTGCTTCTTTGTTCACTGAATTGCTGCTGTTTTGCTTCTGTTGGTGCTGTTCGCTGCTGGAATTACTGCTAGTGCCCTTTCTTTCTTGTTCGATCAGTTTTTGGGCTTGGTTTGCAGTTGTGATTCGTTGCTGTTCCACCTGTTTCATTACCACCAATTGGAACTCGCATCAGATCTGAAATCTGTTCAAAACTTCTGCATAGTTGAATTTTTTGATTGATTTTCTTGATCAGTGGTGGCGTTTAGGGTTTCTGGAAATTGGGGTTTTGGTGTTATTGATCGATTGGAAAATGATGAAAGCACTGTTTCAGTTTTTCTTGTTCGGGAGGTATTAGCTATTGTTCTTGGTTACCACCGTGACCTTCTTGTTCGTCATTGATCAGAGGTTGAGGTATTGTCTCTGTTCAGTTTATTGTTTGAGTTGTATCTCGGGTTATTCTGATTCACGATTAGGGTGTGTTTTTGCGGGGTGGTTGTTACTAAGTTTGTTGCTGTGATATTACCTTGTTCGATTAGAAAAGGAAAGAAGATTAGTACCATTGTTTGAAGTCGGCCCATTGAAACAAGGTATTAGGTTGATTAGGGTTAAGCCTTTGTTCGACCGGGTATATACAGGTGTTTTGGAATGGTTTGGATTTCTGTTGGATGTGGTACTGTTTTTTTGAAGAAAATAGAGCTAGCAGGTTTGGAATGCTTTGTTTTTGAGTATTCCTGGTCCGGGGTTGCTAGTATCGACACGAGTGAAAGAAAAGTTAGTCAAGTCATGGAACTAACGCATGTTTTTTCTACTGGTTTGTTGTTAACTGGTCTGGAACCGTGGATATTCTTTGTTCAGTTTTGATCAGTGGTTTGACTTTTGAGTGGATCTTTGTACTGGTATTGGGTGAAGGTTTTCGCTGGTTGAATACGAGTGGAGGTTCGTCATCATGAAGTCTGGTTTAGCATGGGTTGGAATAACTGTGACAATGGGAGCTGTGCGTAGTTGATTTGTGGGGTTGCATGAGGTGCTCAGGGTTTTAGAATCGCCCGAGGTTGATAAAATTCTGCTTATGAGAATGTATCTGGGTTCATGCATTGGGATTTTGGGACTCATTGGAAGGCAGTGAAGACTCTTGTTATAGATTCTGGTTTGCTTCATTTTATGTTACCTACTGTAGTGTAGCACTGGTGAATCTGTTGATTAGACTTTTGGAGTGTGCAGATTACTGCGCTACCGGAAGAATTGAACCAACTTTCGGAGAAAAGTCTTGGCTCGTGGATTCGAGAGTTATACGAGTCTAGTACGCGGTAGAGGACTCTGGGACTCTGGGACTTTCAGGTAATCTGTTCGAGCGTATTCGGAGGTTTGAACTTAGACAAGATTTTGTAACAGTGGGAGCACGAGGAGTGTGTTGACATATGTTGAAATCGATGTTGAGTTCTGAAGACGAGGGTTCCGAATGAAATCTCTCCTGTGATGCTACCGCTAGTGGAGAGTGTTGTTGTTCCCCTGGAGTCTCTGGAGCCGGTATTTGAAATCAGTAGAAGCTGGTTGAGATTGAGGATGAGTCATTGGTGATCTTTGCCATGTTTGGGTCAGTTGGTGTGACTGTATTGGAGCGGTTCACAGCTTCAATGGGACTTTCAGGTGACTGATGAAAAGGGCCGCTGCAACTAGGTACATATGGGATGCATGGATTGAAGTTTGGTTTGTTCTTGGGAGCTGAACCTGTGACGACTTCTGTTTCTATCTGTTTTTATTGAAATCTTAGCTTGTTCATAGAGAACTGAAGACTTAGAAAACTTCTGTTTTGAAGTTTTAGTTTGTTCTTGGAACGGAAGCCTGGAAGGATTTCTGTTATCTGATGACTGGAGTTACCGTTTGATCGAGATATTGTTTGCTTGAATGGCGGGCTGAAGTTTTTGCAAGGCCTTCAAGTGGGAGATTGTTGGGTGTGAAGGCCTTAGGGCTGTTTTAGTTGGTTGTTTAGGAAGCCCATTAGGTTTCTTTGTTCACCAAGCTAGAAACCCTAATCTATTCTCCTATAAATATATCCATCATATGTAAATGGTTCAGAGCATCAATAAAACAACCTAGTATGCAGCCGGTGGATTAGGCCTTCCGCTGGGGCGAATCACGTTAAATCTCATGTGTGGTTTATCTATTTTATTGTTTTTATCTTCTTAATTGCTTCCGCTGTGCTAATGCGGCTGTTCCTAACAATATGAACCATGGGACACAACCAAATCTACCAAGTAAAACACTTGCTGCTTTGGTTCACACATACTTTTTTGAGCATGTGGTACCGAGGTAGATTTATGCATCCTTATCTGCCCTGTGATTTATCTCAGATTTTATTATTTTCATTGATCCATAAATTGGTTTGGTCATTTGGTGTACACTGTATGTGCATGTTTGCTAAACTAATATGTCAAAATAAATTAAAATGTATGAATAAAGTAGATATAAGTCATATAACACATACTCATAGTTCCAGTCATATTTAATTAAGTGAAAAATTAATAAAAATTTTGGCAGATGTACTTCAACTTATAAGTTGGCGTTTGAAATACTTCTATTTTTATGTAAAAATGGAACATATTATATTCCTTTATTATTAACTAGTAACATAGTATTAATGCTTAAATGTTCAATACTTCAACCTTGTATCACTGACTATATACATTACATTGCCACAACCATATCGTGAACCTGCACCTATGCTATATAAGGTGGCATTGATTTCACCCGTCTGATCTGCATGTCTTGAATTATTGATATTTATGCATTTGAAGCATTTTATTGATTGGTCAAGATGTCAAATAACTCTATAAATCTGAATTATTATGATGGTGTAAGGATTATGGGAATAGTTTTGTTTGGTGAATATCGAGCCACATGTTATCCTTGTTCTGGTGTAGTTGCATGATCAGTGACAGCGAGTATCTGTACTCTTTTTAGGAATTAGGATGTATTTACTTGATCCAGCCACCTGCATTAGTTCTATTTCAAGACTGATGTTTTCTCTTTAACCGACTTTAACTCTGTGTTTGATGCAACAGAGGAAGCTGATATTGAAGTATGCTCATAAGTACCGGCTTGGACTTTGGAGGCCACGAGTTGAAGTTCCGAAGGCCAATAAATGAGAGTGCACCTCTCTGTTCCCGGGCCTTAGAAATGTTTTTTTAGATAGTAATTGAGAATTTGAACTTGTTTGCAAGTAGCTAGACTTGTTTTGTTTTCTGTAACTCCTCCGTTAAGGGTTCTGGGATTTATAAAGTAGATTTTTTTGCAATATCCACAATTCTTGGAATTTATAAAGCAGCCTTGAGGGCGTTATGTGCTTTGCAATCATTAAATGGCTAGTGATATCCACATTATGCCAACTGGATAAATAGTTTGTGCACAAGTTCTTGTTTGGTGATTTTTATATACTCGTAATAGTTTGTGAAGTTAAATAAATATAAATTCTAGCTCACCAAACTCAGCGTGTTGAAGCCTCAGTCTAAATTGTTGTGTTTTCTTCATCACATCTCTCTTGTTAGTTTATGGTTCATTATGCTTGTTTCCGGTTGTAGCTTATTCCTGATGAAATACGATCAGGAAAAAAACAAAAAAATATATACGAGAAGCTTGAACAAGATTACGGAAAGACAATACTTTATGCTCTAAAGTTTGTTCGGCAGACTGCGGCGTGTGGCTGTCACCCGTCAGTTTAAGAAAAATTAGAATCATCAGTTATTATGTTTCATTTTAGTTTGTTTGTATGCTGAAGGTTATATAAAAGTTAGCTTCAATGATTATATATGTTGAGCAGCTTGTAATTGCTTGGTTTGCTGGAGGAATATGGGCATATAGCAGGCCACAACAAAGGACTAATTTATGTTCACTTATTGGCCATGAACCTTAGAGAGTGACCCTGTTAACCCCAGCGGCCATGATCGAGATCCTCATCCCGGCCACCTCCCCTCAAGGAATTCTTCCTTCATCCCCATATGTGGTGGACAAGGTGGCTTCCTTGATAAACAATTTGCAAATTAGCAGTATACTAATTCCATTTTAAGTTATTCTATTCCCAATAAGTATACCAATATTCAACACTGGAATATAAGCTCCCAACTTATTTATGTAAGTAGTATATATTTAAAATACTAAACAGTCGATCACGAGGACCCATTTGATCATTTAGATAACATGTTGCCTCCATACATACTTACGGAAAATATCGTAAACCATATACCTCAGCTCACTCATGAAATGAAAGTACACGATCCTCCATGTTCTGCTAACCATCAAAGGAGCCACAATGACCCAGAAACCAAATACTAATCCAACCACAATGCTCGTAATCAACCCCCAATCGTCTTCTTTTTGAACTTCTTCATGGGGTACTTCAGTTGGTAAACAACGTTTGAGTGGATCTCCACAAAGTTTGTTGTCAAAGAAGCTGGACTCATGGAAGCTCTGAAGTTGGGTACTTGTCGGAACCTTTCCTGTCAATTGATTCCAAGACACATTGAAGCTAAGCAAAAAAGTCAAGCTTGACAGGCTCAATGGAAGCTTCCCTGAAAGCTTGTTCAGTGATAAATCAAGAGTTTCAAGTGATTTCATGTCTCCGATCTTCTCGGGGATCCTTCCAGTCAATTGATTTATTGATAAGTTCAATGACTTCAACTCCCGCAGAGCCATTAGTTCACTTGGAATGTGCCCAACAAGATTGTTACTTGACAGGTCCAACAGCGTCACCAGTCCAAGAATAGTGTCATATGTGTCTTCTCGTCCTTTCATCACCAATGAATCACTACAGCTAACCTCTTTAAAAGAAATACTAAACCACACAAAATTATCAATGGAGATATTTTCTTTGCCAGAAAGGACACTAAAGTTGTTGAAACATCGTGGAATGTATCCTGATAGATCATTATGAGCAACATCCAATATTTGAATTTGTGTAAGATAACAAAGCTCATAAGGAATATTTCCGACAAGATTGTTATATCTAAGGTTGAGAAGCCTCAAAGAAGAGAAATTCCCAAACCATTTTGGAATGCTTCCAACAAGTTCATTCCTACCAATTTGTAGGATCCTCAATTCTTTCAAATTCTTTAGAGAAGCAGGTATTCTTCCCGAGAGCTTGTTTCCACGCATGCTTAGTGATCTTAACTGATGTAAAGAGCCCAATGTGCCCGGAATCTCACCAGTCAAACAATTATTTTCCAAGTTTAAATAAGCCAATTCCTTCCATTTATCCCAGCACTCAGGAATGAGTACACCCGACAAATGATTGTTTCCCAAATGAAGAGCAGTTTTGATAGGATTGTATTGGTACTTATTACGAGTAACACTTTTGGAGCACAACAAACGATGTACTGATCCCACAAAGTTATTACTCGAGAGATCCATCACATCTAGAAATGACCCCTTGGACAATTTTGGTAATTCCCCCCTAAACTCGTTATAACTTAGGTCTAGTATCCTAACTGTTGCAGGGATATCTAACAACATTCCCTGGATATGATTATGTGACATATCTAAAACCCTTAGATAAGGGAATGATTTCAAAAATAGGACAGGCATGGCTGAAGAAATGCCTGTTTTGCTTATGGACAAAGATGTTAATTGTGTTTGTGAATGCAACCACAATGGAAATTGAGGCCCTAAACTCCAAGAACTCAAGTCCAAGTACAACAACCGGAACGGGGGAATCCAGTTAGCAAGTCGTGGTCGTAGGGTTAAGTTGTTGCCTTTTCCATCTAGATATTTCAAACTCACTAGTTTGGCAAAATGAGCTTCTGTTACGACACCGGTAAGCAAATTGTTGGAAAAACTTAAGCTTTCTAGCTTGGAAAGATTAGCAAGGCCATCAGGAAGGCAACCATCCAGCCCATTATTCGAAAGCTCTAAATGCTCCAATGATGATAATCGTCCAATCCAGTGTGGAAAAGGACCAGAAATCCTATTCCCATCCATTGATAATCTCCTCATAGAAGTTAATTCCCCAATGAACTCTGGAATTGTACCTGAAATATTGCTAGCAGTGACATCTAACTCCTCTAACTGCAAAGAACGACCAATATGTGGTTCGCACTCGAGAAAACCTCCGAGAAGATCATTTAAATGGGTATTACCAAAATCGTTACTTGACAAATCAATATCTCTTAAGTTACAAATGTTTCCAAATGATTTAGGTATTCCCTTTGTAAGCTCATTTCTTGACAGGTCAAGGCTACGAAGGGAGGTTAAGTTGTGAAGTGAATTCAGAACTGAACTCGAAATACCACAACGAGCAATTTTTAATGACATGAGATTACTAGACAAACCTTTTAAAACTAATGAAGAATTCATAAAATCATTCCCGGACACGTGAAGCGACTTGAGAGAAGTCAAGTTACGGAAGCCATCGATATTGCGATTAATAAGGCTATGAAAATCACAATAAGTAAAATCCAAGGAAACCAAATTAGTCATACTAAATATCCATTGTGGCACGAAACTACTAATATCGTTATAAGAAAGATCGAGCAGGGAAATCGATGTGATATTAAGACTAGGAACATGTGGATGTATATCCATAAGATGACAATACGATAAATGTAGTTCGGTCAAAGAAGGAAGGGTGTTGATCACCTGAAACCAATCGATCGTGTTGCTAAGGTTCATAAAGCTCATATCCAGGTGACGCAACGAACGAAGACTTGACAACCATTGCATATTAATCATGCGTGTGTCTTCATATGGAACTTCGATATATTTACTTCCGACACTAAGGACGTGCAATCGAGAAAGATTCCCCAACTGAGGAGGGATAATCCCACTAAAGTAGGACTTTGATATGTTAAGATATCTCAAGTGTGTAAGGGAACCGATGAATTCTGGAACTTGGATGCCTCCAAAGTCGTTGCAGCTTAAGTCCAGATGTTTGAGTTGCTTCAGATGCAACAAGGATGAACTTAAATTCCCTCCCAACTGCCGTGTTAGGTCACAACCAGGAGAATTACCGCCCTGTAAATGAATCCCATGGACATGACCAGTGATGTTATCACAAACAATCCCAGCCCATCCGCAACAGTTTCTATCCTCACCGACCCACGAAGCAAGACGATCTGTTTGGTCAATGAGGCCTTGTTTGAACCGGAGAAGTGCTTGTCTCTCACCCTCCATGCATAATATATCATTATTATTATCAACATTTTGATTACAAATACATGAATGAGGCCAAGCCAGAACAAGAAGAGTACACAAGTAACAAGAATATGAAAACAGAGCACTCATTCTGGTTGATTTGTATGTATGGCGGGGAGAATAATCAATACATTAACACTCGATAACTTTTCTGTGTATAAAGTGGCAAGTTATTTAAAATTAAAATCTTACATTTCAATTCAACAAATTCTTCTATTGATCTTTGAAAAACAATCAAAACACTATTAGTTACTAACTGAAAAGTCCAAGTAAACTACCGTATAAATTAGTCGTCTTAAAAATTTCTAGATACAATTTTGATTGAATTACTTAAACCGTTCCTATTGTCCCCACTTACATAATTTCTTTCTCAATCGATCTACTTTATTGTTAGAATCACGAGTCGTGGGGTGACTCGGTCCGAGTCAGAACGCATGGGGACTCAGGCCGGGCATCCATCGAGATCACTGATTCTTTCTTTTGAGCATCGGCATCCATCCATAACATGGAATCAATTTTAATGGTGTTGTTTTGGTACAATCATTTTTTACTTCATAAGGAATATAAAAATCTTTACTTTTCAAGGGTATTTATATATGGAGTATATATCTTTCATAATGTAACGATTGCTCAATCTTTGAAAAATCAAAGTGATGGTCTCCATATATAGCTTAAAATTCCATGACCAGTTGTAGAAAATAATAACAATTAGGTGTAAAAATCAGACACTTCAACGCAATTAGTCTAAAGTTAGTCAATCTATAATTACCAACTGAAAATGACGACCCAATTAAGGCAATCAATCGTAAGATACATTTATTTTACGAGTTCATTTGAATACAATTATCATGTTGTCAGAACTTAGATTTTTTTTATTTATTTATTTTGAACAGCAGTATATATATTAAGAGAAACAAGCTAGAAGTTTAAATATACAAGAGAGTCTCAAGGAACAAAAGCCGATATAGGAGAAACTATCTATCTAACTCTATATTAAGAAAACACCTCTTTTTTCAATGGATTGATAATTAGTGACATGTAATTCATTTAACACATCTAATTTAACCTTAAATTGCAATTTAGTCCTCAAATTTTTAACTTTCCGCCCCACAACTAATATTTAATCTAGATTTCACCAACCAATTATTTTAAGAAAATGATATATGCTCTAAATAAAAGCCTAAAAATCTTCTTAAAACTATAGATGGCGACACATGAATTCCACTAACTCTCTTTCTTAATCTTTTCTTAATCTTGCCATTTGATTCTTCCACATAACTAATTCTCTTTCCTAATCTTGCCATTTGATTCTTCCACATATCTCAATCTAATAGTTAAGAGGATTTTTAGGCTATTATTTTTGAACAACTTATATATTTTAGCAACATATTTCGTTCATGAAATTATTATTCATATTTTCTTATTATCAACATAACAAAACTTTAAGACATAAAATTTAGTTATGTTTGATTTTTCTTTATATATGATTTATATAGTTATCACACGTAAAATTTCTTAATTGGCTAATTGCTCCATGTTAAAACTTATTTTATGTCTTCTTTTAATTACCATTTTTATTTAATATTTTTTCTTTTTTACTACATATTAACTAAATGCGAAAATATTTACATAGTGATTACTTTAAGGTGCCTGTGTGTTAATATAGGCCTTAGGGCATGTTTGTTTTTTTAACCATCTACCGATATATATATATAACAAGGTGCTAAATTCATTCCTAAACAAACAAGAACCCTTGGATGAATTTCATCTTTGATTTAGAGCCATTAGATCAAATTTAATTATTTTATCTTTCTTAAATGACAATATTAATACTTATACTTTTTATGATTATACAAAAAATACCCCTTTAAATTTAATTTACACTTTTTGGTTTTCCATCACAAATTTACACTTTTTACCCAATAATTTTAATCAAGAAATCAAAAATAATAGCTAATATATATATCCCTTTAAATTTAATTTACACTTTTTGGTTTTCCATCACAAATTTACACTTTTTACCCAATAATTTTAATCAAGAAATCAAAAATATAGCTAATATATATATAATTAAAATAATATAATATATATATAATAGAATAATAGTTAATATTATTTTTAATATATTATTATATTAATTGCTAATATATATCCTAACTAGATTAATATCCGCGTAATACACAAGAAACATATATAATTAATGACATGTTAAATTTTTATAATATCATAAGTTGACAAATATTTAACCAGGTAAGAATTAAACTACTAGAAAACATGAAGTTACATTAGTCATCGATTAGATTCCGCTTAACAGTGACCACACAGTTCGCTTTTAGGCATGAAGTTCGCTTTTGTAACAAACCTTAGTCATTGTTTCTCATATATATTTGTGTGTTATTTAACCACAGTTTTGAAAAATGAATACATCATCTATTAGAAGTCTCGCTAAGTAAGATTTCCGTTTCTTTGGATGTCTTCAATTCATCCGGATATGTCTGCATTGTCATTGCACTTGTGTTTTAACGTTTTCTCGAATAATTTAGTTATACACTAAAATTTCTAAACAATTTAATTATCAATCTATATATCGCATGTTGTGTTAATATAACTTGAAATTATGCATAATATCATTGAAATTTTCATACAATTATTTTTTTGATATATAATTGTCATAGCTTACTATAGACTCCATATTTGTTTTTTAGTTTTTTATTAAGAAGGCCGGTTTGACTCCGGTCCAGTTTTTAAAACATTGATTTAATAAAAATGTTATATGATAAAAATCCTATACAAAAATATAACTTAATATAAACGTATTACATTAAAAAAGAAAATTTTATTGTAATAACATTAAAAATTAATTTTATAGATAAAAAATGATGCAAAATATAAAAATATTAGTTTCCATAATTATATCATTAAAAACATTAATTATTAATGTCTACAAATTTAAATAAGGAAGTAATAATAACTTAAATTTAATAAAATTAAATTAAATCCAAAAAAGTTAAATAAGGTATATGACATCATCATTTGATCTAATGGCTCTAAATAAAAGTTAAAATTCATCTAAGGGTCCATACTTTTTCAATTATAAATTAAGATTTTTCTTTAATATATATTTAATGATAATAAAATAATACTTTATCTTATATCTTATCCAATAGAATAATAGTTAATATCATATAAAAAAAACAAAGCATATTTTAATTGAAATATTTAAGATATGTTTCATTTAAAATATATAGATCAATTTTCTATTGATAAAAATAGTAAGCTATATTTTAAACCATAATAAAGTAAAATTGAATATTAATAATGTCGTAACACCCTGTATCTACAATATATATATAATATATATATATAATAATGTCCGGTTTAGTCAAATTATCAACGGCAGTGTTGAGAAGGCCGAGTTTAGCTTAGGTGAGTGACAACTTTGGGAACATCAACCTTTAACATTGATCTGCAATTTTGGAGCATGTGGTGACAGAGAAGTTGCACTCTATTAAACAAAATAAAATAAATTATCGAAATTAATGATATATAATTTAGCTTGTAAATATGCATGACTATTGTGATTACTATTATAAAAGAATTTGAAAAAAAATATAACGTTTTTACATACAACTATATTATCAATGTACTGTACATTTACCCAAACAAAAAAAAACATTTTTCCAACCTCTTTTTTTTTGTTTCCTATTCTATTAAAAATCAAAACAACTCAAAATTTTTACTCTACCAATAGAGAGAGGTTTATCTCAAGACTAATGTTTCCAACCAAGTGATGTACTTTTAAAGAAGAGACTTATGACAACAAAGTCAATGTTTGTATGTATTTTTTATTTATTAATATTTTGTAGGAACAAAATTACAAATATACCCTTAAAAAAGTTTACATTGTACAAAAATTGGAATCGGACTCCATCCATGGTTATATTTCATAAATTTTGCAAAGTTATTATAGAATAAAATCTAAACTTAATACTAATGCGTTGCCTATGATGGATTCTAACTCGGCAATTCAAAGTATTTAGGATATATTATTTTTCTTTATTTCGATTGATAAAGATCACAATTTCATTTTATTTATTTTTTGTGTGGAAGGGGTAAGGGAGGGGGGTCGAACTCGAAAAATGAAATGTAATGGATTGACTGGAAGGCAATCGTCAGGTAAAAAAGTGGGTGGTTTAGGTTTTGGTGGTCTGGAGGCTCAAAATTTAGCATTGATATGTACAAATGGATATGACATGTGGTTCAAAACTTGGATGCCGTGAGGTTTAAAATCATCCATGTGATTCATGGTTCTGAGTTTGCGTTCCTATGTAAAACAAATGGTAATAATATATGGGCAAATATATGTTCTTCATTCTTTGAGGCACACTCGATTGCTAGCCCCCTTAAGATGTTATTAAAGATCAGTTGGGAGTGAAAATAAGACAAGATTCTGGAATGATCATTGGCTTAATGGTGGCAATCTTGCAACTCGGTTTAGAAGGTTGTATGCCTTGACACCATCTAAAGAATGTGTCATGTGTGATATTTTTTATGATATGACATGGAAATCCGAATGACATCGAGATATTTGTGATGACATGGATAAGCAATAACTTTTGGCATTGAATAATTTATTGAATCAGTAAGACTTAATGAACAACATAATAAATTTTTATGAAATTATCAAGGTCAAAAACACAAATGTTAATAAAGTGAAATTGAATATTTTAATTGAGATATTTAAGATATGTTTCATTTAAAATATATAGATCAATTTTCTATTGATAAAAATAGTAAGCTATATTTTAAACCATAATAAAGTAAAATTGAATATTAATAATGTCGTAACACCCTGTATCTACAATATATATATATATATATTATAATAATGTCCGGTTTAGTCAAATTATCAACGGCAGTGTTGAGAAGGCCGAGTTTAGCTTAGGTGAGTGACAACTTTGGGAACATCAACCTTTAACATTGATCTGCAATTTTGGAGCATGTGGTGACAGAGAAGTTGCACTCTATTAAACAAAATAAAATAAATTATCGAAATTAATGATATATAATTTAGCTTGTAAATATGCATGACTATTGTGATTACTATTATAAAAGAATTTGAAAAAAAATATAACGTTTTTACATACAACTATATTATCAATGTACTGTACATTTACCCAAACAAAAAAAAACATTTTTCCAACCTCTTTTTTTTTGTTTCCTATTCTATTAAAAATCAAAACAACTCAAAATTTTTACTCTACCAATAGAGAGAGGTTTATCTCAAGACTAATGTTTCCAACCAAGTGATGTACTTTTAAAGAAGAGACTTATGACAACAAAGTCAATGTTTGTATGTATTCTTTATTTATTAATATTTTGTAGGAACAAAATTACAAATATACCCTTAAAAAAGTTTACATTGTACAAAAATTGGAATCGGACTCCATCCATGGTTATATTTCATAAATTTTGCAAAGTTATTATAGAATAAAATCTAAACTTAATACTAATGCGTTGCCTATGATGGATTCTAACTCGGCAATTCAAAGTATTTAGGATATATTATTTTTCTTTATTTCGATTGATAAAGATCACAATTTCATTTTATTTATTTTTTGTGTGGAAGGGGTAAGGGAGGAGGGGGGTCGAACTCGGAAAATGAAATGTAATGGATTGACTGGAAGGCAATCGTCAGGTAAAAAAGTGGGTGGTTTAGGTTTTGGTGGTCTGGAGGCTCAAAATTTAGCATTGATATGTACAAATGGATATGACATGTGGTTCAAAACTTGGATGCCGTGAGGTTTAAAATCATCCATGTGATTCATGGTTCTGAGTTTGCGTTCATATGTAAAACAAATGGTAATAATATATGGGCAAATATATGTTCTTCATTCTTTGAGGCACACTCGATTGCTAGCCCCCTTAAGATGTTATTAAAGATCAGTTGGGAGTGAAAATAAGACAAGATTCTGGAATGATCATTGGCTTAATGGTGGCAATCTTGCAACTCGGTTTAGAAGGTTGTATGCCTTGACACCATCTAAAGAATGTGTCATGTGTGATATTTTTTATGATATGACATGGAAATCCGAATGACATCGAGATATTTGTGATGACATGGATAAGCAATAACTTTTGGCATTAAATAATTTATTGAATCAGTAAGACTTAATGAACAACACAATAAATTTTTGTGAAATTATCAAGGTCAAACAAATGTTAATAAAGTGAAATTGAATATTTTAATTCGTTAATTATTACTTAAGAAAATTGTATTTTTGATATATATAAGTATAAAAATATATTTACTCGCGTATTACGCGGGACAATAATTTAGTTAAGTGACTGAATTAATGAATAAATAATGTCTGTATGGATTAAGTCAATACAGTTGTTTTTTGTTTATTAAGTCATAAAAACAAACCCTTTTGATGACTTAATGGATTAAGTATTTTTAATTAAGTCATGACTTTTTCTATTAAGACATTAACAAACACCACCTTAATCTAGTTGAACATTGAACGATAACCAATTATCTCTACCTATTAAACATTGAACGATAACCAATTCCCTCCCAACTGCCATGTTGGGTCAAAATAATCCCCGGAGAATTACCCCGTAAATGAATCCCATGGACATGACCAGTGATGTTATCACAAACAATCCCTGCCCATCCACAACAGTTTCTATCCTCACTAACCCATGAAGCAAGACGATCCGTTTCGTCAATGAGGCCATATTTGAATTGGAGAAGTGCTCGTCTCTCACCCTCCATGCATAATAATCCATCATTATTATCAAGTATTTGATTAGATATGCATGAATGAGACAAGGCCAGAACGACAAGAAAACACAAGTAACAAGAGTATGAAAATTAATAAAGCAATCATTCTGCAGGTTTAGTATGCAGGGGCAAGTTAAAAAAAATATAATTAATTAGATTTCAATTTAAGGGTATATATCCTTCATAATGTAATGACTCTTTTTAAATGAATTTTTGAAAAAATATAAAAAGAGTCTTGGTTTTAGTGGGTAATTATCATGTCCATGTTATTGACCATACGAATATAAATTTTAATTCACCAAATTCGTTTGTTGAAGCTACAAAGTCTAAATTGTAGTGTTTTCTTTATCACATCTCTCTTGTAAACTGGGAAATGTGAAAATCATCGTTGCTGGCAATGTTTCAACACACAGACAGTTAGAGGCTACCCAATGCCCTCGTGTGGCTGCTCGTCCGACCTCCAGGGACGAGTCCACACCGTTGGGTGGGACTCGTCCCACACTCGTTCGCTCCATTCGTCCGGTGGATTAGTCCCTGCAGGGACGAGTCTTTGTATATGTTTTTTTTTTTAATCCTATATACAAAGAAGAAGACAAAAAAATTAGTGGGTCCAAGACTAGTCCTTGAGGGATGAGTCCATTGGGTAGCCTCTTAGAAGGAAAATGTTATTTCCCTCTAAAAATTCTTCAAATGAAACTTATATGAATTAGACAAAAGTGTGTGGCACCCACATGAAGTAAAATTTTATGGTTCATTATGCTTGTTTCGGGTTGTAGCTCATTCCAGATGAAATGGGATCTGGAAAAAACGACAAAGATATCTATCAGAAGCTTGAACAAGATTACGGGGAAGACAAAACTTTCTGCTCCAAAGTTTAATTGGCTTAGGTATGTGGCTGTCACCAGTTAGTTGAAGAAAAAATACCATCCGATTCAATGTTTCATTAACGTTATGGATGTTAAACAGTGAAAGGTAAGCTTCAATGATTATATATTTTTGGGCATATGGCAGTCACAGCTAAAGGACTAATGTATGTTCACTATATACCAATTAGACTGAAATACATCAAAGAATCAAACCAAAATTGAATCATATGTATATGAGGCTTTGCAAAGCAGGGTGATTCATTTCACAACTCTGCTCAAAAGTCATTCCCAACAACATGTAGACCAATTAATGTTCTTTAGGCCATCGGTCTACTTACTTTATACGAAACTTATTCAACACTGGATAGTCTTCTAAAATATAAGCTTGCAACTTTATTAAAGTCATTCCGAGCAAGTATACCAATAATATTCAACACTGGAATATAAGCTCCCAACTTATTTATGTAAGTAGTATATATTTAAAATACTAAACAGTCGATCACGAGGACCCATTTGATCATTTAGATAACATGTTGCCTCCATACATACTTACGGAAAATATCGTAAACCATATACCTCAGCTCACTCAGGAAATGAAAGTACACGATCCTCCATGTTCTGCTAACCATCAAAGGAGCCACAATGACCCAGAAACCAACAACTAATCCAACCACAACGCTCGTAATCAACCCCCAATCTGCACCTCCATGTGATACATCGTCTTCTTTTTGAACTTCTTCATTGGGTACTTCAGTTGGTAAACAACGTTTGAGTGGATCTCCACAAAGTTTGTTGCCGAAGAAGCTGGACTCATGGAAGCTCTGAAGCTGGGTACTTGTCGGAACCTTTCCTGTCAATTGATTCCAAGACACATTGAAGCTAAGCAAAAAAGTCAAGCTTGACAGGCTCAATGGTAGCTTCCCTGAAAGCTTGTTCAGTGATAAATCAAGAGTTTCAAGTGATTTCATGTCTCCGATCTTCTCGGGGATCCTTCCAGTCAATTGATTTCTTGATAAGTTCAAAGACTGTAACTCCCGGAGAGCCGTTAGTTCACTTGGAATGGGCCCAACAAGATTGTTACTTGAAAAGTCCAACAGCGTCACCATTCCAAGAATAGTGTCATATGTGTCTTCTCGTCCTTTCATCACCAATGAATCACTGGCACTAACCTCTTCAGAAGAAATACTAAACCCCGCAAAATTTAGAATGGAGAGATATTCTTTGCCAGAAAGGACACTAAAGTTGTTGAAACATCGTGGAATGTTTCCAGATAGATTATTATGAGCAACATCCAATATTTGGATTAATGTAAGATAACAAAGCTCATAAGGAATATTTCCCACAAGATTGTTGTATCTAAGGTTGAGATCTCTTAAATTAGAGAGGTTACCCAACCATTTTGGAATGCTTCCAACAAGTTCATTCCTACCAATTTGCAGGATCTCCAAATATTTGAGATTCATTAGAGAAGCAGGTATTCTCGAGAGCTTGTTCCCACGCAAGTTTAGTGATAGTAACTGATGTAGATGGCCCAATGTGCCCGGAATCTCACCAGTCAAACGATTATTCTCCAAGTTTAAATAATTCAATTCCCGCCATTTATCCCAGCACTCAGGAATGAGTACACCCGACAAATGATTGTTTCCCAAATTAAGAGCAGTTTGGATAGGATCGTCTGGGTTCTTATTAACACTTTTGGAGCACAACAAACGATGAACTGATCCCACAAAGTTATTACTCGAGAGATCCATCACATATAGAAATGACCCCTTAGACAATATTGGTAATTCCCCAATAAACTCGTTAAAACTTAGGTCTAGTACTCTAAGTGTTGCAGGGATCTCTAACAACATTCCCTGGATATGATTATGTGACACATCTAAAGACCATAGATTAGGGAATGATTTCAAAAATGCGACAGGCATTGCTGAAGAAATGCCTGTGTTTTTTATGTTCAAATCTATTAAATGGGTTTGTGATTGCAACCACAGTGGAAATTGAGGCCCTAAACCCCAAGAACTTAAATCCAACTCCCGCAACCGGAACGAGGGAATCCAGTTTGCAAGTCGTGGTCGTAGAGTTAACTTGTTACCTGTTCCATATAGATACTTCAAACTCTCTAGTTTGGCAAAGTGAGCTTCTGTTACGACACCGGTCAGCAAATTGTTAGAAAATGCTAACCATTCTAACTTGGAAAGATTACCAAGGCCATCAGGAAGGCAACCATCGAGCCCGTTATTTGAAAGCTCTAATTGCTCCAATGATGATAATCGTCCAATCCAGTGTGGAATTGGACCAGAAATGCTATTCCTACCGAGTAATAATCTCCTCATAGAAGTTAACTTCCCAATGAACTCTGGAATTGTACCAGAAATATTGCTATTAGTAACATCTAACTCCTCTAAGTGTGAAGATCGACCATTACGTGATTCGCACTGGTGAAAATCTCCAAGAAGATAACTCAAACTAATATTACCAAAATCGTTTGATGACAAATTAATATCTCTCAAATTACAAATGTTACCAACTGATTTAGGTATCTTATTTGTGAGTTCATTTACTGACAGGTCAAGGCTACGAAGGGAGGTTAGGTTGCAAAGCGAATTGAGAACTGAACTCGAAACACCACAAAAAGCCATCTCTAATGACACAAGATTACCACCTACAGTACTAGACAAGCCTTTTAAAACCAATGAAGAATTCATGAAATCGTTCCTTGAAACATGAAACGACTCGAGAGAAGTCAAGTTATGGAAGCTATCGATATTGCCATGAATAAGGCTATGAATATTACACCATGATAAATCCAAGGAAACCAAATTAGTTATACTGAATACCCATTGTGGCATGAAACTACTGAAATCATTATTAGAAAGATCGAGCAAGGAAAGGGATGTGATATTAAGACTAGGAACATGTGGATGTATATCAATAATATCACAATATGATAAATGTAGTTCGGTTAAAGAAGGAAGGGTGTTGATCACCTGAAACCAATCGATGGCTTTGCTGAGGTTCACACCGCTCAGATCGAGGTGGCGCAACAAACGAAGACTTGACAACCATTGCATATTCATTACGCGTGTTTTTTCATATGTTACATGAAAACTACTTCCAACACCAAGGACGTGCAATCGGGAAAGATTCCCCAATTGAGGAGGGATAATTCCACTAAAATACGACTTTGAGATGTTAAGATATCTTAAGTTTGTAAGGGAACCAATGAATTCCGGAACTTGGATTCCTCCAAAGTTGTTGCAGCTTAAGTCCAGATATCTGAGTTGCTTCAAATGCAACAAGGATGAACTTAAATTCCCTCCCAACTCCTCATATAGATCAGGAGAAGTAACGCCCTCTAAATGAATCCCATGGACATGACCAGTGATGTTATCACAAACAATCCCAGCCCATCTACAACAGTTTCTATCCTCACCGACCCACGAAGCAAGACGGTTTGTTTTGTCAATGAGGCCTTGTTTGAACTCGAGAAGTGCTTGTCTCTCACCCTCCATGCATAAAACATCCTTATTATTATCAAGTATTTGATTACAAATACATGAATGAGACAAGGCCAGAACAAGAAGAAAACACAAGTAACCATAAAATGAAAACAGGGCACTCATTCTCCTGGTTTAGTATATATAGGGAGAACAATACATCAACACTCGATCCTTTTTTCAGTTTACAAGGGGGCACGTTAAAACTAAATTCTTACATTTCAAGTATAAGGACTCCATTTATTTAATCTTTGAAAAAATAAAATTTATTATTAAAAAACCAATTACGTGAATTTAAAAAATGACAAAAGTCCAAGTAAACCATATACAACGACTTCAAACAAGTCCAAGTCAATGAAACAACAGACAAAATAAAAAGTTTACATATTTGTCTTAAATTACTCATAACTTGAAGGTTTATAATTACTAATACACCCCTATAACTTAAAAAACTAAGGTTATACTTGCCTTAAACGGTTTATAATGTTCTGCAAAATTTTGATAGTTCAATCTGAAACGGTTTATGTCCAAGTGTTACACTTCCAGAATTGATGTACATTTGCAACACCTTCTATCCTCACCAATCCACGAAGCAAGACGATTTGTTTCGTCAACGAGGCCTTGTTTAAACCGGAGAAGTGCTTGTCTCTCACCCTCCATGCATAATAATCCATCATTATTATCAACATTTTGATTACAAATACATGAATGAGACAAGGCCAGAACAACAAGTTAGAAAACACAAGTAAAACTTGATCACTTTTCAGTTTATTATAAAGGGACAAGTTATTATTTTAATCTTACATTTCAAGAATATTTATTTAAATCCTGTGACACTATCTAATCTTCGAAAATTATCAAAGTGTCTTAATTAGTCCCAACTTGTGAGTCAAGTAGCTCTCTACGTACTTAGACGTACTATAATATGGTTCCAGATCCTCTTTATATATGGACACTTTAAAAGTCGAGGTTGAAATACCGAAAATGCTAAACATGTATGCTAAACTTTTAAGTGTTTAACATCTATAGGTTTTGAAAATGGATTTGATTAAATAAAATAATAATAATAATAATACTTATTTAAATGTTATAATAAATTTGAATTTTAGAGTTCAAATAATCAGGGGCGCAGCTTTTAAGGGGCGGGAGGGGGCGCCCGACCCCCCGAATTTTTTTTTGCGATGTAGGGGTATATTGTTTTCGTGTAGAAAAATTTCGATATACTCGGTTTCGACCCCCATTTTGTAGAAATAGCGTTAGGGAAAAAAAAATTAGATCCCGACCCCCACTGAAAATTTTCAAGCTTCGCCACTGCAAATAATAGGAGTTTTTGAATTCGAAGTGTTTGAGCTTTAAAAGATAACTGGATACATTCATTTTGAAATTTCAACTTATATATATTAAGTTCATCGAGTTACCAATAGAAAAGATCAAATACCCTTAAAAGAATTACTAACAAAAAAAAAAAAAATTAAGACATTTAGGTGGATGCGAAAAGATGAAATATAAAGAAAGAAAAACCCAAACCATAGATGGTGTTGTAAGTTTTCAAATTAGGTAGTTTAATTTGAGTTGTCTTTCTTTGAAAATTAAAACTACTGTGGCTGTAGTTTGACAAAATACCCAAAATGGCAAAATCAACCCTTTGTGGTGCATATGTGTTTAGTGAGATGTCGTGATATTACAATTTTACTCGTATATATAAAGGCTATGTTTATAGTACATACTTTTAATAAGTATATGATGATGATGAGAGTTGTGTTCATATGAATCTTAAAAGAATGGTGAAACCTAATACACTAATCTAAGCCCTAGGATCAACAATAAGCAATATCAAGATAAAAAAAAAACCTACACATGGAAGGGTATTTCCGTCCACAACTTTTGATCATCTTCATCGTCGGCTGTAATCACCTCCGATTATCTTCCACCTTCATCTCCAGCCGTCGGCCGCCATCACCGGCGTGGCAGCGCCATCGCCGGTAACATCACCGGAAAACAGCGTTGTCGTCCTATCGACAATCAAACTTGATTGGCTACTCCGTCGTCGTCGTCGCCTTCATCGCCGTCGCCCTTCTCCGATCTAAAGGGGTTGTCACCGGACGCATATGAGAATGGTATGAATTTGATGGGCGGCGATCCAAGAGATGGTGGTGGTTGGATACGGTACGAGATCCGCCCTTGCCGCCGCCGTGGTTAGAAGAGGAGAGATATAGACAGATCGAGCGACTATTTGTGTTGTGTTCGTGGTGGTGGTCGGAGTTAATGGTGGTAATGGTGGTGGTGGTGGTGCGTCTCATCGCCGGAGGAGGAGGAGAGAGAGCGACTGGTGGTCGGAGATGATGGTAGTGGTGGTGGTGGTGGTGGTCTCGCCAGAGAAAGAGGATGAGAGAGAGAGAAATAGATAGAGATTGTGTGTGCTGTCTGTGTGTGTGAAGTGTGTTTTAGGGAAGAACATGAGGGGGAGAAAGGAGGGGTAGGAAACTAGGGATGTGTCAAATTTACGAGTATACCCCTGTGTGTTTCTTTTTAGAATTAAATGATGAAATCAATTTTAACCATTGATGACATAAAATCAACGGCCAGGATTTGACCTTTTGGTTTCAAGGAAAATTTAAGTTTTAAATGAACAAATACCGATGATGATATTCTATAAAAAGAAACTAGTTGCTAAAACATTCGCACTAGACACCTTATTACATAGACACCTTATTACATAGACACCTTATTACATGTGTCTATGTCACAACCACATGTGTTGGCGGATCCAGGATTCCGAGCAAGGTAGGTCCTGATCCTTGGCTTATCTAGATCGAAAAAGTGTGTATTAATTGGCCGGGTCGGGTCAACACGAACACCATCTATACCTGGATACATTTGTTATGAAAAATAAGACACAATTTAACTTAATAATAATAATATAATATAAATTTTCTCAAAATATAATGTTATGTTGAGATTTATATATAATTTTTTATTTAGTTAAAACAAGTTGTCAAACAATAAAAGATGGATTTTTAAGAAACAAAGTCAATATATGATTGCTAATTTGCTACTGTAAACATGTGAATTCATTTAAATATAATTTATTACTCTAATTTAAATTAAATAATCAATGAATTTGAAGCTTAAAAAGGAAAAGCTTTCTAACAAGAAAAACTTCAACTATATAAAATAAGTAAGTAAAGTAATACTAATTAATAGGATTATACTATTTGTTTCATTAAACTTTAGTCATATAGTTGTATTGTTGTATCAGCATATTCCTTAAAGGACATATATAGACATATAGTTAAATAAATAATAGCAAATCGACTATAAAGTATAAATCAGAAAGTCAAAGGGTCGAAATTGAACTTCTATAAATTAACAAGGTCAATATTGAAAGCTGTAATAAATAATGGTCGGCTCATCTTCTTGATTGTCTTCTTCAACATAGAGATCTGAAACTTACTCCATTACTCCATTGGAATAAACTTAGCAGCTTAATTTTCATCTTCAAATTTAGTTATAAACTAAAAAAGCCCGTCTATCTAAAAGAGTTTGTTATACATTTTCGGGCCGGAGGTCCCTCTCCACTTCGGTGGACCTGGAAGCAGCCTCTCTACCTTTGGGGTAGAGGTATGGTCTGTCTACATCGTACCTCCCCCATACCCCGGCTTATGCTGGGATTGGGTACTGTTGTTGCTGTTGTTGATGTATCTAAAAGAGTTTGTAAGGTAGGTCCTTGTTCAAATTCAAGGTAGTTCCTTGGTAAAATTATTACAGATTTTTAGAAAACTATACAAATGTAAGGTAGGTCCTAGGACCTATCTGGATCCGCCCTTATCAAGATACAGATGATACATGTTGGTATATATTGTTGTTGTTAATTGCTTTTAAGCTAATCAAGATCAAATTTTCCTTCACGGTAATCATCTTTAAGCAGATTCTCATATGTTATAGCGATGTTAGAATATGTACAAATTTTCGGTTGTGCCAAATAACAAGAACCGTGGTTGGATATTGTACAACCAAATTTGGTAACGTACATATAGCACTTTTCATATAATTCATTCAGAATTTATATAAACAAAAGCTAAATTTGACATGAGAAGGTTTGTTTATTGGCAGCTTACTCCATGATAGGATGAATGTCCATAAACCTCCGCAAATCTTATATATCTCCTATAAAGTGAGGAAACTAATTTCACGTGCTCTATTTTAAACTGGTCCTCAGTCTCCTCCGATGAACGGATAGTTTCAAAAACAGGTAAAAATAACAAAATATGAACAAAACAAATTTAAAAGAATAAACCCTTTAGTAATAAAAGAAGAAGTCATAATCAAGCTACAAGTGACAACAAACTAAATTAAAAGAGATGAAAAATAACAATAACATAACAATTTAATAGCAAATAATAAACAAACACGAACAAAATAATAAAAATAAAATTAAAGTGATATAAAAAACCGTATATTTTTTTGTTGAGAAATTTATAGAACATGATTTGTTTATTAAAAATAGGAAGAAGATGAATAATATGAATGAGAATGATTAATAAAAAGTTAGTTTATATATAATAATTTATTGAGAGAGTTTTAAGGATATTATATAACTTTAACATTTAAAAAGATTTGTTTTAATAAGCAAATAAAAGATAAAAAATCCAGAAAAGAGTAGAAAGCTCTAGAGTAATAGGAGAAAGTTTTAGGCCTAAAAAGAACTTTAAGGGGTGTCAAGTGTATCTGCAACCTCCTTTTTTAGTTAAAGCATACATAGATACGAGTAGTAAAACCAAATATTAAAATCAGGAACTCGATACAGAAAGTTGATAGTTGAGGGACCAAAAGTGGACATAATGGAATAGTCAAGACACCGTATGAAATTCTTGCATCAATTTTCTGTTTATAATAAAAATACATATATTTTCTTCACTCCATTAATCTCCTTCTTTTTCTTCGTCTACAATTTGCATTCGATTATCATCTGTTAATTCGGTAATATTTTATTATGATTTTTATTAGTATTATTATTATCTTCTACTTAAATTTGGATGTTAAACCTTAATGATTCTATATTAAATTATAGTTTAGGGATTTTTTAGGGCTTGTATATTGAAAAAATTATGCTACCTTATAACTAGGGTTAAGTGTACCAAATTTGGTATGTGTATCAAATTGTTTATTTTTTTATGTTTTTTAGTATATAAATAGGTGATAGTGGCACCGGTTTTGATGACGTGACAACTTATATAGCTGACATACTGAATTATTAATACATATAGTAGCAATGAATTAAAAGTTTGATAGATAGTTTCAAAATCAGATACGCGTAGTAATTATTAAATGGGACAAAGCAGATACATTTTCGTTCGTTTTTTTAGAAAGACTGTAAGGGTCTGTTGATGTTTATTGTTTTAGTGACTCTGGTTTTGAATTTTTATTTACGTTCGATATATGTTTAGGGTTACGTTGTCTTGAAATATGTCTGCGGAAGAGGAAGAAAATGCCGCCGAGCTCAAAATAGGCGAAGGTGGTGATTTTTTTTTTTCGGTTTTTGTTTTGTACTTTTCTGAATAAGTTGCGGCTTATGTGCTTGCCGTTGATCTTTTTGAGTTGTTGTTGATAAGAGTTTATTGGTTTTTCAGAGTTTTTGAAGGCCAAGTGTTTAATGAATTGTGAAGTCTCGTTGATTCTTGAACACAAATATGAACAGCTTCAGCAGATGTCTGAAGATCCGTTGAATCATGTTTCTCAGTGAGTATAAATTATAAATTCCGTTTCTGATACTGTTTTGCTTATAAAGTTGTTACCGAGTTAACAGAGTTATGGATAAGTTATAGGTGGCAGTTTTAACCCATTTACTTATGAATGAGTCAATTTGGGTTCTGTTGTGTCTCTTAGGGGCCAGATTAGAAAAACTTTTCAGATGGAACTGGTTAAAAGTTTGGATCGGGTTGAAAGAAGTCTTCTTTGTTAATGCACCTAACCTTCTAGATTGTGTTTTTAAAGATTTATATGATTATTGTGAAATGTTGGTTTTTTGTCACAAATACTACTACTTAAAAGTGACCCGTTTCACAAATACCTGCCCGTTTTGCCACATCTGTGATAAATTCTACCTCACTAATAATCTGAACCAACAGGCCATTTATAAGTAGTGTGTGATTTTGTATCATAAATCATGACAGCACTATGGGTGATTTCTCAAGTATGGATTCACATTCACCATATATATTCACATTCACCATAAATCCGTTCATTAATCCCTCATTATGACTGATATGGTTCCTTGATATTTGGGTTACCGACGACCATGCACGAGACATGGGGCTCATGCCATATACAGTTAGTTGATGATTTTTTTTCAAACTAGGTGACAAATATTGTTTACTCGATTCATATCTGTGTAGATTAAGTTTGCAGTCGCACTGTGATATGCTTTCTCTTAATCCCAGTATCAATAAGATATGTGTATGGTATTTGACTTTTACTGTTACTGGTCAGAGTGTTTGAGAAGTCACTGCAATATGTGAAGCGGTTCAGTCGCTACAAGAATCCAGATGCTGTTAGACAAGTTCGAGAGTATCCTTAGTTACTTAAATTAAAAATCTTGCTTTTACAACTCTCATCGTCTTTTGTAATGTCAATATTATGTTGTGAAAGCAGTTTTGTTCATCTTAACCAACTTGCAGACTACTGAGTGGATACCAGTTAGCAGAATTTGAGGTAATGTGCTTGTGCTTTTGAACTTTGATGACTGTTTTAGTATCTTTTCTCCCCTGTTATCTTGATTCTGAAACGGTATATGCACATTGTAATATAATTGGCATGCAGCTTTGTGTTCTTGGAAACCTTTGCCCTGAAACTGTGGAGGAAGCTATTGCTATGGTACCCACTATCAAGGTATTTGCTCCCTACCTTTACTTTTCACATTTTTATGTTGGATTGAAGTTTATCTGCTTATGTGTTGGGCATAGTCCTGCTGTCTAATCAGGGTCGTTTAGGTTTTAGCATACTTTAAGGAGATTGTTTGACTAGTTGTTGAAGCTTTTAACTTTTAAGTACCATAATCGAGGAATCTGTCGAATAAAACAATGATCAGTACCTAATTTCATATTATTTCTAGTGTTAATGTGAGGTTTTTCACAATAAAACCTTTTCAAAAAGATAAACATTGTAATATTTTTATGCCCATAAAGAAAGTGTTATTATTTGTTGTAGTGTTGTAAATCAAAATATAGCCTGGGTTGGAAAAGCATTATGTGTTCAAACTGATTGTTCTAAACGTAATCAATGTTATATTTAATTTAAGACAAGCTATTGTGGAATGAGCTATGTTTGTTGTTGCAAAGTTCCTTCGTATGCATGTTTCTTAATATATAGGGTGATTTTGTTCTTGCAGTCCAGAGGACGTGGACATGATGATGATGAAGCTATTGAGAAAATGCTTAACGACATGTCCATGATAAAGAAATTTGAGTAGTACCTGACACCTTTTCATTTCTGCTCCCTTATTATCAATGTCGCATGCAATGCAAGTGTTTTCTAGCGTCTATGTCGAAAACGTTGTTGATCAAACTCGAGTAAAATTTGTTGAATCCTAAACGGTCATGTATCTTGACTTGTATCAAGTGGATTACACGTTGATGTTAATCATGTGCATAGATCCTCATGACACCTGATCGTGATCACTTTGTCACCTTGTTCCAGTCTTATTTATCCATGACTATTATCTTCGACCGAATGTAGCTGAAAAACCTTTTTTTTGTTGTATGATACACATCTGAAGGAGTAATGAAAATTCGACACTTATCAACTTGTTTTCTTCGTATAGGTGGCACCTGTGATTAACCGACCATGTTGTATGGAGTAGGGTTATTTTTTTCTTCTGAAATGCTTATATGTGAAATTGTGAACAAATGAACAATACAAGTGAAGGAGATTTCTCTCGAAATAAATAGACAAGAACATACTGTCATCATTGATATTATATCATTAAATTTGTTGTCACAATCCTACCATCTTATATCCGGATATATAAAAGCACCCTAAGAAATTTGGGTCTACAAACAAATCAAAATTGCAAAATACAGTTTGGCATTACAGTCTAATGAAAGAAGTGGAGGACATTGCCATCATCAATTGCTTCTAAAGCACTGAGTAGACTGATTGTATGCGTCTTAACTTATACTCTATTCGGTTTGTACAACAACGGCTTCCTCAGCGACAGCCCAGCCATCACCTTCCTGCTTCGAAGACGGTGCACATCCCTTGAGAAAGATACAGAATGCAACACATTACACACGTTATTCAAGTCCACGTTAAGTGAAATATCAATAGCTGAAGATATAGATAAAGTTCAAAATGTTTTGTTTGCTGTGGAATACAAAGTCCAACTGCTAAGCGTGTTTGGAAGGCAGACTTGTATGGGACTAATAAAATTCACGAATACTTTATGTTCGAAATTTTTTGGTCGATTTTTGAACTCAAACCATAAAGACGAGGATGTCTCCTCGGAGTTTACTGTTTCTATATTGCAAAAGGAAGAGGATTAAAGGTGCAAAGATCCAGATAATCTATAAGATTAAAGGTGCCAGGGCCCGAGGGAGCATTTCTATGGGAAAAAAAACAAATATATCACATCTCTCGTCTTGGGCTTCCGCGGCCCAACATAAATTGCCCAGCTCTAAGTAGCCAATAAACAGTCGTAAAAAAGCAAAAGACAAATTATAAGTGCCCGTCACATAACTTGTATGAACGTACCTTGGAACAAGTATATACGATTACACTCATCCAGTCCCAGTTTTCCAGGGAATAGGTCTTTGTTGCTTCCTGAAGATAATATAACACCGGAGGCATTAGCTGCAATTCATAGTGCCTTGATTCACCACACAACATGCATCTTCCAGGATCTCCAGCTTTCGTTGTGGCCAAAAGTGGCTTCCCACCATATGAATATCTGCAGAAGAGATGACTCCCAAAATAAGAGGACAGAAACTCAAGTAAAATATTGAAATGGACAGTGTCTTTCGGACATTTTATAAGTGTCACTCTTCGCTTTAGTGCTTATTCATACTATCAAAAAACAGTGTATCATATAAAATAGAGGCGATTAGGAAGGAAAACTTCCTCTCCTCTCCCCTCTCCTTTCCTTTCCATCCTTAAGTTAACTAAACAATACAATGTTAGGACTTGATAAGTTTTTTTTAATAAATAAAAGTGGACAGAAAAGTCCTTGCGGGCCAGCCCTACCACGACCCATTTCGAACTTGTACTAAATCCCATTTTAACCTGACCCCGTTTGACCCATTATCCAACACGCACATTCTGCTCCCCCTCATGTAAGAACAGGAACCAGGAATATCGGCTGACCAACATAACCCCTTGCACAAGTCTAAGAAGAAACAGTACGTGTATTTGGTTCTTCATCCAACCAGAACAATAACAATACTGTCTTATGAAAAGCAACGAAAAGCCACTAGTGTGATAATTTATTACAAGGATTGGAATTTCTGCTGCCGTGTACCTGAAACATTGCTCTGGGTATACATCCAATCGTTTCTTGAACTTAAGATAGGTTCTGTCGGCATTGAGAGCTTTGTCATATTCATAACTTTCCCCTTCCCATGCTTCCTCTGGTGCATGCTCATCACCATCACTTTGGTTCTCTTTTATATGAAGAGAAGAGATGCTTGTAGAGACAGAGACAACATCCTTCGAATACTTCTCCTCTTGAGTATATAAATAAAAGCATGGTAATACTGCAACAAATAAAAACATATTTATATATAAATGGTACGGCACATCAATCAAGCATGCAAATCACGAAAGGATAAAGTTGAAGAGGATTACTAGGGGCAAGGGTGTAATCGGTTCTTTCCATTGGTTTGTCCGTCGGCACATCGGTTCCCTTACACCTTAGTTTTGGCAAAAATTGGCAAGGGGCGTCGGTAAGGATAAGCAATTGGAGTGAACATTGGGAGCATTTGATTGGATGTGGTTGTCAGCACTTTTTGGTAAGAATTGGTTCCACCACCCCCTTAAATTCAGTAGTTTTTGGCAAAGTTTGGTTTGGTTTTTGGGAGCGTGTGACCATTTGATTGGGTGTTGCTTGTGGCAAAATTTGGCACATCGGCATTACACCCTTGCCTCTTCAAAGTTATCAAAACAATACCTGTCGCTTTGTCATCGGCTGATCTATTTCTTAGGCTTATAGGTGAGCATCTGTCAACAGCATCTGAGCTAGTGGTCTGCTTTTTATCTTTTGAAGCAGAGGCCAAAGTTGTGGCTTTGGTAAGCGCCTTACCTAAATCATCTAGATTTATGTCATCATCTTCATCATCCAAGTCAAATGACCACGAGTCATCCAGGAACTCAGAGGTTAGGGGTGATACAGTAGAATCTTGGCTTAAAGGCTCTGATTGTTTATCATGGAAAGATCTTTGAAGACGAAGAGCACGCCAACTGTATATGAAGAAACATCATAGCACCAAAATATGAACTTAAGTTATGATGATTTCCAACAAGTGCTTGCTTGATACATAGCAACATAAATGACTAATAACAAACTTTTTGGCTTTTAGTTTTGTCCAAAATCAAATAAGCCTCTGGCTTTCCATAATCCAAATCGATATTGAGGTTTCACTTTAATAGTTTGGCATGTCTTTCTTTAAGGTCATCCATTAATATTTGAAAAATGAAAACCACTTAATACTATAAGAGCTCTAAGTTTGCAGCTATATAACATGGGAATGATAACTTCGAATATTATTTGGTGGATTATGGAACTTTACTTCCTGTGTACATCCTTGTGATTATTTACATACCAATAACAACAGAATGTATTTGAATAAGCTGCCTCATGTTCTTGCAAGTTGTTACAGAAGAAAATATATAAATTACACGATGTTAGAAACGGGAGCATAAATCTGTTAGATAAAGCAAACAAATAGATGTCACAATAATTAATTAAAACCATTTCAAATTCATATAAAGATCCCCAGGGTGAGAACTTCAACATAAGCATAATAACTATTCAACATTAACCTGAGCCACAAGACAAAGGTTGCCTCTGCAGGAATCACACCTAAGAAGATCAGGTTGTATAACCGATTCAGGACAAGGCCAATCCTGCAATAGGAAACATTGTGCTCGTTACTAATAAAAGTCACAACACAGTGGGTTGGTTGGGTTAGGTAACAGGTGAAAATGGTTTTGGTCAAAACAGGTAATTCTATGGCATGTCAAGTCGGGTTGGGTCGGCCCGATACACTCTTTGTCCAAAAAAGATTCATTTTTTACTGAATACATAGTATGCCCAAAAACTCTATTGATACAAGAATTTAACTATTTCTACCATTCCCTTTTATTTCATAACAAAATCATTTAGCGCGTTCAAAATACAGTTTGGGCGAATTTTGACCCGTTTAACCCATTTGATCTGCTCTTTCTTAAAAGCTATATTCTTTTTTACCCGTTTGTTCGTTTAAAAGCAAACGGGTCAAAACTGCCACCGCTATTCGTCATACAACAAAACAAGAAGAAAAATATCACACGAAATATTTTTCGATAAAATCGGAAAGACTTACAGGAAGTCCCCCAATTTTACTAGTGTAATGATCAGCTGCTTCAAAATTATCATCAGCCCAAGGCCCAGGCATTCCTAAAATTACTTCACCCATCCTTTCACCTACTAATAAACAAATCCCATATACAACAACAACAATATAAATATAAACATAATAAATACAAATATATATATATAGTCACACAATATGTATCTATACATAAATTTCAAATTATTTATATACAGATAAAAGTAATTAATGTTTAATTGAAACGATACCGTTTAACAGAATAGAATAAACGGAAAATGGATTAACGGCGGTGGCGGCTGCTATGCTGAACATGTGTGCGCCATTTTTTGGTCGCTCTAATTTTCTTTTACTTACGTAAAATGCTCCCTAAACTATTATATATTTACGTTTTCAGTCCTCGGTCATACAAATTATGTTTTTGAATTTGAAAACTGTATTTTTATTCATTTAACATCTATCCTTGGCGACTCGCACTCTACTAATGGATTTAAAGAGGACGCTACCCCTTCTTCGTCTTGCTAACTCCCGTAACTTTGCTTTATCTAGATTTACAAAACACCTTCCACGATACAAGGTCAAAGTTCGCCCGCCTTGTGGCATGGGTCCAGATAAACGAGAAGACCGTGAAAAGTGGTTCAATGGTGTTTTGGATTTTTGTGACGTAGATCGTTCAAAATTGGAGATGCATACGGTTGACGATGAATTTATGGTGTTTACTGCGCCTATATATAGTGTAAAGGAACTACGAAAGTTGGATGCATGCGTATCTGCAAGAGAAATAAAGCCATGTGTGGTCTTCCATTAAAAAATAAACTTGAAAAGGATCAGGGTTTTAATGGAACTTATTATGATGATTTGCTTATGATGTTAGGGCTATTATCAGTGGAGTTTTAAGGATTGTGATTTGGTTTGTTGTTATTTAAGACTTATGTATGCATATTAAGTGTTTGATAAAATTACTCAATGAATTTTTGGATTTTGATAACTCACATTGTATTTTGATATTTGGTTTTTGTTTGAAATTGCTAGAAAAAATGATAAAAAAAATAAAAAAATCAAGTATTAAACAAAAACAAATAAAATAAGATCATAACTTTTGAATTATGATAAATAATCCACGATAATTCATGCAATACAAGTATATACACTGATGCACGATGATTTTTATAACGTACCGATAATTTTTAGTGAAAAAAAATATGTTGTTTACTTGTTTTATTTTAACTAGAACCTAAATACAGTATGATAACTATGTCATAATGTTATATCATACAATTATACTGACACTGTACATTACAATGTATGTATTACTAAAATGAAGACCCGTGCGATGCACGACCGGGCCTCTTCGTTTGTATCCTGCTTTTGTTGAAGCTTGTCGGTTTTATATCGAGGCTTACGAACCATCTTAGGTAAAAACGTATAGTCAAATGTGGCGGGTTCCTTGTTGGAAGAAACAAATGATACATAAGGGTAGTTTTGGTTGTTGAATATATACATATGGTGACTGCGTGATTCTTGTATTATATACTATTTTTTTAGTTTTATGACTTGTTCATGTAAAGTATGTAAGGTGTATTATAATTTTTTTTTTGTAAAGGATGTGTGATGCATCTCATGTGAAGTCTGTTAATTATGTGTATTTGTATATTATCTCTCTCTTTTAAAGATTAATAATGAGATCGATAGTATAGAATATAGAAAGAGACATAATTCTTTATTTATCATAGAGCGAAGGCCCGTGCGATGCACGGCTTGATAATTGGAGGGAAAAAAACATTAAGGCTAAATCTGCCCATAACATTAGTTCAGAAAGCAAAAGGGGAAAAGTCATTTAAATTTTGTTCAAACATAACACATCAAAATTGGAAAAACTCGTGCCTCTCACAGCGCCTCTTCCCAACTCCGTTTTAGCAATGCATGTTACCTGTTTTGATGGTTCATTAATGAGAAATCATAGTATGAGTATGGGTATGGTTGAGGCCATTGTGAAAAAAAATCAAAAGACGGTCATCCATTTTTCCATGATCATATAAGATTGAAGAAATTTTTCCAACAATAATTACACTTATTAATGTTGATAACCTCACACCAACTCAACCGAAAACCTTCGTTCCTCTTTCTTTAGGACGATCTACACATTATTCATAGCTTTATCAGTCAAGTTGTATAGTCAGAATTCATTAATAAGATGTGAATGTGGATTCTTATCCTTTTTTTTTTCCATTTGATTTTGGTTTTGATATGTTGTAGGATAAATAGTTGCCTTCAGGTTTGATGCTATGTCTCAAACGACAGCCGAATGTTATGTTAAGGATTGTCGTTATTAGCATAGTTAGAATTTATTAAAAAGGGTGCCCACAACGAAATCTAATGCTTGGGATACAAATAGTAGTTGAATTGAGTTTGGCCATTATAAGATTGCATTCATAGAAGATTTAACTGGGGACTAAGTAGCAGTGTTTTACAAAATACTAATTACCAGGATGGTTTCATATTTGCAGCTATCCAATAACCTGTCGTACAAAGGAGCAGAGCGTTCTTTGATCCAAGCTTTCTAGCCACCGTAGAGGCAAACAGTGAAAGATGTATACACTATGCCAAGTGAGATCGTTCCAAGATCTCCATCCTACAATAACACAAAACATCTAACTATAGCATATAAATAGTTGGAACAACCAGTTGATATATGCAATACTACTAAACGATTGGCAAAAGTGTAAATGTATGTGTGTGGTTGATTCTAAAACGTCTGATATAGCCTGATTTATTAATCGCCATAATGTACAATAAAATGGTAGATATAGCATTTAGACCATGAGATCAAAGTAATATACTAATGGCAGAGAGGGTACACCTCTCCATTACACACAGTTAGGCTGCAATCATTCTTATTCCTCTCTCTCTATCCTACTACAACAACATTACTCTACTACATAGCTTCTAGAAAGAATATAACACAAAAGCACTGGAAGTACTTTGGCTAGCAAATCAACTTCTTTTTTTGGATCTCTCTTGCTGATTACTTCCGCGAACTCAAGTCGTGAGAATTTTCAAGCTTGAACTTTAATGAATCCTTCGTAAACCCAAAGGGGGAAGCCTAGCAATTGTAGTATAGATCATTAAACAACTGTGCATCAAAACATAAACTGGTATTTTCGTGCCAAAGGGATACTTTTAAGTTTGCGAGTAGTCGAGTACACGTCCAAGTGAGATTGTAACTAAAAACATATAACTGGTAAATATAAGCACAATGTTCATCAAAAATGTGTGCATTTTCAGTATAACTGAAATTTATCGACCTTACTTTATAGGTTCTATGATAGTGTACTAATTTGTAACATAAATGAGTGGTGAAGCAATGCATCATATAGTAACTACATAAGCCCAGACCCTCCCCCAAAATGTTTACTTTCTTAATAAGGTCGTATATAAAAGTGGAAATGTTACCTTGGGCAGGGTATAGGAAATATCGACATGACAACTACTGCACCCAAACTTGCCCCTCCTACGTGCAACACCCTTTCTAACAAAGCAACTTTGTCTGTCGGCTTATCCTTCCTCATTCCTTGATCCAAATCTATGATATCAATTTCCTCCCCTTTAACGTATAAAGTTCCCAAATGAAAAAGAAAAATCAAAAGACCAAAGTTCTTTTGACTATTGGAAATTAGGTGTACCTTGCCCTCCAGACTTAAACGCACAAGTTTGTGGTACCCAAATCAATTCCAATGATTTCATTATAATCTTAGTTACATCTTTAACTTACTTTAAGAAGGTAACTGTAACTATATATATAAATCAATGAAACTATAGAGATTTGAAGGATAGAAGTTCAAGGTAAAGCCCGAGAACAAATAAAAATGAGACCAGGTATGAAAACATTTAAAAAAAAGCGTGAGAAAAATAAACAAAACAACATACCATCTCCAAATTTTGGGTTTGAAAGCATCACAATAGAAACCATTGAATGTGTTTATCGGTCACAAATGCCCAAGTATCGTAAATGACCATAGTAGCAACTTTTCCTTAGTTGGAAATTTCATAGAATTTCTGTTTCACGTGTTAGAAAAACTGCTACGGCAAAGTCCTGATCCTTCTCTACCAACATATCACTCTTATCATACCTGCGCAACATAAAAGCGTTATAGAAGTTCCATCACTACATATATACAATAAAAAAACATAGAAGAATTCAGTAGTAGAAAGCTACTAAGGGCTGTTTGGTTATGCCAAGTTGTAAGTCGATCATTATCTTAAATGAATTAAGGGTGGAACTGTCAGTATCAAGCAACCCATGTCACCTCATTATTAGTATTATTATTATTTTATGTTAGAATTTAGATCAAAGATATATAATGATACAATCAGTCTTGAGTATTTATCAAGATAGGAAACAAAAATAGTTGATGTAAATCTAAAGATAAAAAGATCCGCGATGATGAAACTTTGCCTACGATATAGTCTCTTCAGATTGATTTTTTCCTAAGTACTATCCACTCTTGAATACCACCCAAATAAGGGATAGAAGCACGCAATCTCATCAGCGGATCAGCCCCGGTTGCTCAATACAGATATAGGATCATATCATTCAGTGTTGCATGTTCTAGCTCAACAGGGAAGATCACATAGGGTCATGATGCTACCGTCATAGTTAAGCAGAAAGAATTCAGAACATGTACCCGTATAAGTAGATAGACATGTGTAAGCAGGAGCACAAAGAACACACTTGAAAATAAAAAAGAAGATAGGGGTGCAACTTTGCTAGATCCAGCAACGGATGCTTGCTGCTCAGGGTCCTCAACCCATGAAGGTTGACGTAACCTCGAAATTCCATCATCAAATGCACTTGTGAGTTGTTTCTGTTTGAAGGCTGCATCTTGGGTTGCTCTTATGGACTCCATTTTCATAAGAGTCTCGTCGGGATCTTCTTAGTTCTGTTAGAGATCATAGAAAGTTCAATCTCTGTTGTTTCCGCTTAGCTTCACGAAGCTCCTGTTTGTGTTTAAGCAACTTCTTAGTCCTATTTCATAAGTCGTGAACAAAATAACTGTCAGAAGATAGATTTTTAGAGTATAACCTACAAAAACTATATAAATATTAATGATTAAGAATTAAGATAAAACCAGCCTTTTCATATTATCAGCTATTTCAAAAACTCATTTCTTCATTATAGTGAAAACCCTTGCTAATCTTGCATGTCAAACGGGATGGAAGGTTAACGGGTAAATAAAAATGAATTTTCTTTTGAGACCGGCGACAATAACAACATACGAAGGAAGCACACTGACCTGACGATCAACAAACTTGGGGTGTCATGGAACATGTCATATGTGGGGCCGACAACGGTCTTAAGAGTTCTCTCTATTGTCTCAACACCTGGTCTGAGCGGACCAGAGTTGTCCTTAGCAAACACATACACCTTTGATGCATATAGGATCGAATGGAGCACTTCCACAGTTGTCCTTTCCCATGTTCACTGCGATCAACAAATTCCATATAATTTCAAACCGGTCGCTTAAGTACAGAATATAAAAAATGATAAACTTTAGAAAAAGATGTATTCTGGTTGATAAGCAACACTAACATTGTTTAATTCCTTAATTAGAAGTTGTATAACTCCCAGCCAGCCCCATCACCCAGATCCAAAAACATGACACCCTCGAAAAACCGACACTTACCAATTATGGGTCATATTCAAAAATGGTTTGTAGTTCTTACTCTCTGGTAGCTGCAATATCAAGTTTAAAAGTACTATTTAACAACCTCTGCAAGTTCCAAAACAATAAGGAGGTGTTTGGTAGAGATGAATGGAAAGGAAAGAAATGGAATAAGTGGGATTTCTTTTGTTTGTTAGAAAGTAAGAATGGAAATGGAGAATGGAAAACTCATTCTCTTTCCACTTATTTCATTCCCACTAAAAAGTAAAGGAATGGAGGAGAATGAAAATTTTAAAAGGACCCCATTCTCTTTTTATTCCCGTGTGAATCACAAGAGACAATCAAAATTAAAGGGTATAAATATTTTTTAGCATGTGCAATGCACACATTATCCCAAATCAACAAAAGCTCCCTATACAGCTCTCTGGTGATTTCGGAAACCCTTTTTGCTTTGCTCATCTCCATCAACCTTATTCTTCTTTGTTGTTCATCCCTAACAAAGGTATTTCTGTCTTTACATCACAAAATGGAAGAACCCTTGAATTTTATTCGATTCTGAAACCCAATCTGATAATTTTGATCATTGATTATTATGAGTTTTGAATATTCGAATCATATGTTGCAGCACTTGATTTTTATTTTTTTTAGTGGGTTGCGATTTAGTTTTGAAATCTGTAATGGTAGAAGAAATTATAAAAGCTTTTTTTTTTTACCTTGAAGAAGATGATTATATGATTTGACATTGGATAGGTTTTTTTTTCTTTCTAGATCTCATTTTTTGGTTGCAAACTTGCAAAGCATCCATTTTATTTCGTAATTTGTGGTTCTATCATTTTAAATTCATGTAAGCATCCTGAGATCTATGTTTCTAATCTCATGGCAGTTTTGAAAATTTCAATGGTGGTATCTGCGAGGCTCTGGAAGTAACAAAAAAATATGGATATCACAATAAAATATAATGTCAGATTATATCTTTGCACTTTTGCAGGCATGACACATTTAATTTTTTTGCAAAATACTTTGTTCTGGTGTGTAATCCTATCAAACACGAGAATAATTCTCATGTTCGTTTCTCTATATCGATTGTCTTCTCACCAAACAATAGAATGGAATTTGTATTTCTAGGCTCATTCTTATTCTCTCCATTTCCATTCTTTACTATCATTCCATTCTCTATGATTCCCTCGTACCAAACGCCCCCTAACTATTTTACAGTATATAAAAGAGAAGGAAAAAAATAGTGGACCTAGAAGAAGTTAAGTGAAAACTTGCTTGCAATGAAAGGTTGTCCATTGTGCCTGCTTCATAAAATGAATGTAATAAGCTATTATAATGGGAAAACCCAAGTTTATACTTTGTTAAACAACAATCGTCCTGATATAAGTTGATGCATGATTGGTTTCATTTGGTTACTACGTTTTATTGGTTCTGGCCTACTATATATTGAGAAGTTGGTTTATTGTAATGATGTGTCTGTGTGCAACATATCGTTTGGTATATAAGTATATCATAACAAATTTATAATACATACCTCTGACTTCTCTATCTAAAAAACAGTAAATATAATTGACTTACCTTCATATGGCTCAACACTCAAGCTAGAATTTCCTGAACACATAGAGAAAATTATCATCTCATCAAATCATTGCATTATATCTTCCTTCTCGGATTACAGATTATAAATATCAAAAGGCAAAACTCATAAAGGTATACTCGTAAAATATAGTGGAAAATAAACTTACCCATCACGCATTTCATCAAACACCTTGTGTGTGATTCATCAAACACAAATTTGTGCGATTCAAACACAAATTTGGAATTAACAATCGGCTTAGAATCAAAACCCATGAACCTCCAAAAAATTACAACAGTATGAATTTGTTAAAAGCAAATAATAATAAAAGAATTCGGATTAAACAAATGAAACACATATATTTAATCTTGAAAAACCATATATGAGAATACCGATTGAACACCAAACGGGTTCACACAGATTTGATGATGATTAGATATAGGGAAATAGAAAACATACCTCTTTTTGAAGCAAAATTAATTGCTTGAGGATGATTAATATATGTTTCAACTGACTGTTGCTATCCCAACCGATTGTTTAACACCCAAAAAACTAATTATTACTTGGCAGATTGTTTAACACCATCCATTGAAGACACTAACCATATTTATTGCAGAATCCCAAACGTCATAAGACTTAATTCATAAACTGTGAATACATACATACATATATAGATGATTGAATGCCCAAATCGACCCAACTACATAATCAAATGTAATACAATTAAGCTCCTAATTAACCCCATTGATTATCCTAATAATTGAAGGGCTAAAGAAGCAACTTTGCTTCTACTTTATTATATATATAGATATAGATATAGATATAGATTATGGATTGATAAAAAGATTTGTTAGTTTTTTTATAACTCTTTCAAAATTATTTGTACATCTATACACTATATTGGGATCAAATCTTTTATCTTTTGATCAACTAATATGCAAAATCAAGGTCAATAAATTGTTTGATATTCATAACTAATCATGTAAAACCTAAAATTTAAGATTTCAAGAGTATCTAACCTCACTTTAACCAACATCGATCAAACTAACTAGCTTCATAAACTAGATGTGCTTCATAACAAATCCGATTACATATTTGTGTATAAAATTGATTCATGAATCTATCACCCTTATATATTTTTTCACGGGATTTAGGTAAACTTGAGTTATATGAGCTCAAATCGTTAAAAACTCGACTCGTCTTCATATGTTAGATTAAAAATTAAAAACAAGTTTAAAAAAATCACAACATTTAAGTTAACAGCGGTGACGGCCTTTTACCGAAAATCACAACATTTAGCTCCAACTATAAATAATATAATAATTTTTTATAGAAATCGATAAATAAAATAACTTATATACTTAAAATCAATCTAAAATGTTAAAAACCTGACACATTCTTTTATAATATCTTCCTTTATTTTTATTATTCAGTTTTTATCTACGGTCAAACAAAATTACCGAACACACAAAGTGTACCCGACCCGGCAATTTGTTTTGGAAGGGTTTTAGGCAAAATTACTTTGGTGACATAATAAACCCTAAAATTCATTCAATATCAATATCACCCTAAAATTCATTCAATATCAATATCAATATTAATAATTAGGATGTGAAAAAATGGCAGCAATCAGCAGCAGCAGGCGTAGTATAATCTTATTCAAATCATTAACTTCTAATCCATTATCAAATTATTATAATAATAAAAAATGGATATCAACAACAATTCATTTAAATCAATCATGGACGAATAAAATCAAAGGCGCCGGCGATAAGATCAAAGGCGTTTTCACCGGTCAAATATCGTCACCTTCTTCTAGCAATGACGTCACCTCACAGTCATTCACTCTTTTCAGTAAGTATTTTTTTCATTTCTTCACAATAATATTTCATTTCTATTTTTGTATATATAATACTCCGTAACACATATATACATATAATAGTATCTGAACATTTTGTGGATCACTGTAATCATAGTTGAATAGTGACAGCTGATAGAGCTGGAATTTGTGTATTTAAAAGAATTAAAAACAGAAAATGTGTTTTAATTGGATATTTTTAGGAAAATTTATCATAGTAGTGAACAGAAAGCACAATTATTGATTATATATATATGTATATATATATATATTATATATATATATATATATAGATTCGTGTATACTGACTTTTTATAGTTTTTAGCTATCTATGGATTTTCTTGTGATTTCTAAACCGTATAAGGAAATTATTTTTGAACGCGTTATCGAAGGTTTTAGTAGTTCGCTAGGATAAAAACACACATGCTATTATTTCGTAGAAAAATGGAGATGAAAATAAGGGATAGTGCCCTTAGTTTCTAATTTACATTTATTTGGCCGATGATGATTTCGTGGATCGGTGTAATCATAGCTGAATAGTAACGGTGAATTGAGCCAGAAATATGAAATTACACCTCAGTGTAAATATCTTTATTTATTTAAGTTCTGACGTGTGCAAAACTAGACTCGATACCAAAGTATATGAAATATAATTATTAATTTTGAATGTATATGACTAGTAATGATTTTGTGGATCTAATGTAATGTGTGTTTTAGTATGTATAATTTTATATGTGTGTAGTAGTTGATTTTTCATGTGTATGTTTGGTTTGTTGTTAATGTGTGCTTATTAGATGATAAGTGTTTGATAAAATGTAGAGTTTGCGGATGAGTTAAAAAATGCACGCAAGTTAGGTACTTTTAAACAGTACATGGTTGGTCGAAGCAGTGAAGCCACCTTCGCGGATGCATTCCAGAAGCAAGAGGCTATAATTCGGTTTCTTGGGGGTTTTGATAATACTGGAGAGGTTGTTCCTAATAGTTACTGTCACTTTGTGTTATTTATGTATGTTTTTGATACACAATATGTTATCTTTCGTCTTAGGTACTTGGATGTTTTTTGCAAGACGTCCTATAATTATGCGACTATGATTGTTTGTCTTGACTGCTTTGAGTTTGTATGTACTGTAAATGTAGAATATCCAACCTAGCCAAAAGCAAGAAGCTGCAAAAAAATTGAATTGCACTATAGCGGATGTTGAAAATACTTTAGCAAAGTTCACTTGGGCTAAAGAAGCTCAGAGGAAAATTGAAAAGCTGAAAGAAGAAGGAAAGCCGATGCCAAAGAGCTTAGGGGAGGTATTACTCAATTCTTTTAGCTAGCCAAGCTTATCTTGTATGTTTTATCGTTGAAATTTCACTGATGAATATGATGATAACTCATTCGTGATGTTAGCTAAAATACTACAGTAGACATGTTGGTGTATAGGCCTATAGGTCCTGTTTGTAAACTCCTTTTTTCTCGTCTGACCCTTAGATGACGACTCCTTCAGAAAAACGAAGTTATTCAAGTTCTTTTTCTCAAAGAAGTCCCCCTCTGACAGCCCAACCACTATTCTCGTTCATATGAATGTCATTTGATTTTTTTACTTCTATATATTAATCTACACAATATGAAGAAATAGAAAAGGCATGACTCTAGCGAACTTATTAGAAATGTGAAAGGGAAGTCGTCATTTAGTTAGAACCCTATTAATCTACACAATATGAAGAAATAGAAAAGGCATGACTCTAGCGAACTTATTAGAAATGTGAAAGGGAAGTTGTCAATTAGACAGAACCCAACTAACTTGGAATACTTATCGTTGATTTATGCAAGAGGTTTTAGTAGTTTGGTAGAACATACTTGCGTATATGCTTGAAACTTGAAATCAATAAGGAAGATGCTAGTTGACTGTATATTTGGAAGATTAATAGCACCAAGAGATAAAATAGAGATGTTTTAGTACGCAAGTCTCAAATTTAGGAGATTAAACTGATTCGTGAAGAATGCTTTCTTCTCAAGGCTTTGTTGAGGAACATTCTCAGATAGTTAGGATGGAACTAACGATATGATAGATAGTATAAATACAGTTTCAACAACAGTTCAAGATTGTTTGTGTATGGGTTTTTTTGTGTGTTTTACCTCGTTATTTGATGACTTTTCTGTTTTTTTTTTTGTGTTTTACCTCATTATTTGATGACTTTTCTGTTTTCTCAAGTGAACATTATTTTAGATAAATAATACACGATTTTTATTGATTGGACGTTTTTTTATTACTTTTTTGCACTTTGTAATTAACAAAGAACTTGTTTGCGTAAAAGTTATAGATTTAATTTCCTTACCAAAAATAATGCATATATATCTAAAAGTCATTAAATTTAAGTAGGAAACTAGGAACCTTTTATAAACTTTTTGAAGGTTAATGGAAAGCTGAAACGAGTTCATGAAGAGAAGGGTTTGTTGAATTGATGATGTAGCATGACTTTACATGATGAAATTGTTGACAAATAGTTGATCTGTAGTGTACAAACCTATTTATTGCTGCTGCACACCCCTCTTGTAGCCCTTTTTCTATTTTCATGCTCATGCTTATCGACAAAGATATTTTCTAATTCTTTACATATATGGTCAATTTATTGTGTTGAAGAAATGAGTCAACTGTAGTAATGGACATGCATGTCTACAAATTGAAGAACTTGTATAAGGTGTCTAAGATGTCGGATAAATCAATGATGCTTATTAAGAGGTGTTTTATATTATCAAGTACGTGTCTTATGTGCATCACTTGACTAAGGTGTGCTTGCGCACAAAACGCTTGGGACCTAAACTATCTATGTGATCTTTAAACAACCATAGTTGCATTGGCTTTTGAAATTATTGTTGTATACGATTGAAGGATTCTGCAGCTTTATTGTTATTGATGCCTCTTTTGTAGGTCCAAAAGTTAATGGGATCAACACCAATGGATGTTGCGCAGTCAAACATGGCTAAGAGTGGGCAAATAAGCAGAAATGCACTCTGTCCTTGTGGATCTAAAAAGCGATACAAGAGGTAATATTTCTTTCCACGTAGGAATTAGTTCTCTTTGGATGACTGGAAGCTATCATGGGTAGTTTTTAACGATCAAACATCTGTTCATCCTTGAACATATATATTTTTTGATCTGATCTGTGTCAATTCCCTAATTATATTTCTCAACAATCTATTTATGTGCTTAAGAATCTCAACTAAGGGCCTTATTTTAGTTCGAAATCTTAATCTAAGTTGTTTATAATTTGAAGGATGAAAGAGATGTACTTGATATGGTTATGAGAATTCCAGTATCGGTATGTTATTAAGAATTTGTTACCGACCAAGTGCATAGTCATAGAAATTTTAGGTGGACTTTCAATATTTTTTTCTTAGCATTTCTGTTGATTTATAGAGATGAAATTCGTACAAGATGTACAATGTTTCTGTTGTTAACACAAAGTTCGCGTATGCATCTGTTGTTCTGCTAATACGTTTTTTTCATATTGCTGGTTATGAAGGTGTTGTGGAGCTTAAGGATCACGTTTAAGGATACACGGCCATGTCTTGGAGCAAATACCTGATGGCAGGTTTCAAACTTGAATGTTTCTGACATTCAGGGTTTGCTGGGTACGTTCTGGATCCTTGTATTTTTCTATCTGCTGACAAGGATTAAAAGACAGGGTCATTAGACATACCCTAGTTAAGCAGCTGCTTGTTTGATGGCAAATGAAGTACAGATGGATTGCTAATTTATTTTGTATTGTTTTGAAATAATTTATCCGTGGCATTACACCTGCTGGCATGATACAATTGAGACAATTTATTTTTGTTGAACAGTTCAAACTTCAAAGATGGTATTGAACTATAAGCTTTTGAACATTGAACATTTCTTCCCATTTTGCACTCTTCATCTGCTCTCAGAGAGCTATCTACCATGCACAACTATACTACAATACTGCAGATTGTTGTCATGTGTAACTTGAGCATGGTGATAGCTACCCGTAATAGAGTTACCTCTACTTTTGGGCTAAGGGTGATATTGCAAATGAATAATGTTATAATTTCGTCTTCTATACTCGTGAATCGGTTGACTAGGGATATCTTCACATATATAATGCGTAAACTCGGGGTTAAAAAGAGAATCAATGGTCAATGGGTTGAAATGTCTAATTTTTCTTGCGTCTCCATAAGTGTTTTTATATAGAAAACCTTTGTAAACTGTTTGAATTGAAAAGAAGTATCGTATAATTTTACTAATCGTACAAGTATTCTTTTTCTTTTTTGGTCGACAAAAAACTTTTTGAGTCGCCAAACCTGTCGGGTGACAGTGACGTGATTTCGTCACAGCTTCATAAAAAAATGACCCATGTGTTTAGAATGGTAGAGAAAAAACACAAGTCATGTCTTAAGCATTGAATGCAGTATGCATATTTTGGGTATATATTTTAGGCACATAATGGTTATGTTAAAAAGTCATTATTTATTTTGAGATACAAGTCTTTTGTATGAAACATATCTTATTCCGATATTCATGGTACACCCCCAACCACCAAAAAAATACTAAAACATACAACATTTCTTGGCTAAAAAAAGTATGTCTATGTAGGGCCAAAAACACATCCAAGTGTTGATCATACAACCTTTTGCCATATCTTTTGATACCTATTTGTTATATTCCCATTCAATTCAATGTCTTTTCTATATGCACATTCTGCAAAAAACTTTTGAAATCTAGAGAGAATAAATTAGATATTTGTGAAGTGATAGTAGATTAGGCAAAACACAAACAAGATGAGCCAGGAACAACCTTTGAAACCCCAATTCGAGGAAGAAGTCCAGGAATCTCGTGATAACGTCCCCTCCCAGGTTCAAGAACACAAGTATCTTGAAGAATCTAGCAATGAAGGCCAGGTGAGCCGAGTTTGATGTATATGATAACATCCACACCATGTTGAACAGGCGCTTCGTTTGTTGTCATTGGTTCAAACTCTCATTGCCTTTTAAACGATGTTACATGTCTCCTTGGTTTCCTCTATTATCAATTTGAGACGAATAAATAGACGGATTGGATAACGGGTCAAAACGAGTAAATTTTCGTAAGGGCAAAAACATTTGCTAATTGCTTGTGACTTCATCTCTTGTCAAAGGAGGAGCCACTTAATCCTATCAATTTGGGATATACTCTAAATTTAACAGAGCTGTAAATTTAAATATATCTTACTGCAAGATAAATCGATAAGATGATTTAAAGTTTTAAACAAAACGTTTCCAAACATTTAAATCGTTTTCATATTAGAGAAAATTAGATCTCTATCTTGAGAAATGCTATAATGATTTTGGTGATATTATAGAATGGACAAAAAAATGGTTGACGGTTTAACCCAACCTGAAAACCATGTTCAAATATCTTAAGGAATTTAAGTTTAATCATAGATGTCTGCTACGAACCGTTATCCAACATGTCTGTTACGAATTGTTATCCAACATGTATGCCCCCACATGACTATGTTTTCGAGTCATAAAGACGTGTTTGATGCCCGTTTTACTACCTACTGCAAAACATTAGAACGTCCTGCCATTCACTATTCAAGGTTGGGTTGTCATCTGTAGATGCCACCATATATATTCGTAATTCGTGTCATGAAAACCTGCGCAAAACATGTAATGATTGTTCTAAAATGTACGTATTAAAACATAATTTGAGCCATTGCTTGTCAAGGTTGGCAGGCAAAACAATCAGCAAGCATCATCACCAGCAGCAGCATCAGAACAAACGTTTGAACGAGGGAACATCACCATAGGAGAAGCATTGGAAGCCACAGCTCTAACAGCAGGAAGTAGACCGGTTGATTACAGTGATGCTGCTGCTATTCAAGCGGCCGAAGTGAGGGCAACTGGACGGACCAACATTGTACCTGGTGGCGTCGCTGCGGCTGCTCAATCAGCTGCAACTCGAAATGCTAGGCTCACACGAGATGATGAAAAAACCAAGTTGAGCGAGATTTTAGCGGTACACTTACATAACTCTGGCTTTTTTATAATGTGTCATAAGGGTTACTTGTAAATGAGTGTTTAACTTAGTGTTGTCTTATAAAATTTAAAAATGCAAATTAATAACATTAACAATGTCAAAAAGAATCGTCATCTCCTAGTAATCTGTAAAAACAAAGAAAACCTCCCTTGTTTATGGCGACCCGCTATAAATTGGTTTCTAGTTTGGTCACCTAAAAAATCTTCAAAAATAGATGCATATGGTCAAGTTGTTTATTTTGGGCAAAAGGTCCCCCAAAAAAAGAAAGTCAACTGACTTGGACAATAGCAACTTGGATAAAGCAATCTTGAAATTTATGTCTTTTAGAAACTTTAACTTACAGTAAGTAAATAAGAATCTGAAAGCATCTGATGTTAAACAGGATGCAACTTCAAAACTACCAGCAGACAAGCCGGTGACACGTAGAGATGCAGAGGGTGTCATTGGAGCAGAGTTGAGAAACGATCCAAACCTGACCACTCGTCCTGGCGGCGTGGCAGCATCACTAGCTGCCGCGGCAAGGATAAACCAAGGTAACCAGAACACACAAAACAAGGAATGAATACTAACTATAATACAATAACTGTTGGTGCCATTTTTTCTCTTTCTAATAACAATTAAAGTTAAATGTATCTTCGTATTTGTGTATTGAAATACAATGTATATACTTTATATGAATAGAAGGATTTGTTTGTATTGACTATAGTTACGATGGAGTGGCAAGAGTAATTTGATCTAGTTGATATGGATTTCGCAATGTTTTAACACGAAATTATCGAAGTTAGCTATAAAAGAAATAAAAGTAGTCTAAAATGTATCTAATCTTCACACACATTCAAATTGGTTCATGTAGAATAGTGATTTCAATATCTTTAGCAATATATTCCAAGAGATGCCAACACAGGTAGGATTCAAGCACCAACCTGTCACGTAGGGGACGCCATATGATGCCGACCCCATACGGTATTCTCTAACCCTAAAACAACCCGAACACAACCACCACTCTCATCTAAGAGCACCCCCAATGGGAGTGTATTGGGAATGTATTGGGGGTGTATTCACTTGAACACCATTGGGAGGAGAGTGTATTGGGAGAAATTGTGGTGGTGACCACGGAGTGTATTGGATTTTTTTTTTTTTTTTTTATTCCTTGTCTCACAAACATATATTTATTAATTTAAATGATGGGTATTGGAATTGGAAAATGATTCTAAATAATAGGCCTAACTATGTGCCTAAAAATTTAGAGTTGACATGTGGCATAATAAAAGGTGTAGATTGGGAAAGAAAATGTGTGTTATCCATGTCATTTATTTGAATTATTAGGCATGTTTTTAGGCCTATATTTTAGGCATATGTATCACTTTTTTTTTAGAACGGCGTGTTAGTTGGTTAGTGGTTCGAACCATAGCAGTGACATCCAAGCGGGCAGTATGCTAGCGGTTGGAACCCGAAAGCACCCCTGGAGACCAAGGGTGCGATAACACGGCCCGCACGCGTCTGAAGAGGTAAATGCCCGAAACCATGGGGAATTGAGATTCGATCCCTGGTCTCCAAGCCAACATCCCTCCCCCAGAACCCCCAAAGAGGGCCTCAGGTGGCCACTTGATCTAAGACCAAGTGGTTCATATCATTACTCGTTGGAATTTATTAGATGTATTGGGTATTGGGTGGGGAATGTATTGGAAAAGAGACTTTGCTGTGACAGTGTATTGGGTGTATTGGGTGCACCCATTGGGAGTGCTCTTATATTCTATGATGTTATACTTTCATTCGTCTCAAAATATGTTTGATTTTGTCTTACTATAGCATCTGATTTTTTGAACGCTAACAAATACAAAACCCAGACTTCCATCCGGGATAGTTCAATGGCCAAAAGCTACCACTATTGTTGGTCGAAACCCACAGCTGGCCACTATTTCACAGTTGAATGAAAGCTTGGACCCAGTTGAATGAAAGCTCGGACCCACCAAGATATACCAATTTTAGGAAAAACTCCATAAAGACCAAGCCAAATATTGAACCTCCGCCTAGTGAGTATAACCTGGATTTCTCTTCAACTTTGATCATTGGCAATATATCTTTAAATATTATTTTATTAAACAAATCTTCTTATTGATATTTAAGTATTTAACAAAAGAAAATAAATGATTTTGGTTTTAATAAAGTATACAATGCTCTGCTAAGCATGATTAAATTATAACTTTCTTTATGGATACAGCCAAATCTTTATTAACTTTCATATGGCTAAGTTTTTATAGTTTAATCAAGTATTCCCCATATGCATTAAAATACAAAGTACTCATAATTTAAGCATTATATATGATGATTAATTATTATATTTTCATGGCCTCACCAACAATTATTTATGCATTTAGATCACATAAACTTTTCTTTCCTACTTTCTACATGTTATCAACTACTTTCCTCCTAATCCGTCATAAAAAATCAATACTTTTTTTTAAAATCTGATATATGCATCTCATTTGTGTTTAATTAATTAAAAAAGTTATATTTTTTTAATGAATATTATAATTAGGATTTTGCGAATAAGGCTATGGTTATGGTTAAAACTTAAAACGTGGTAAAATATTGTAATAGAAATAATCGTTAAGGTAAACATAATTTTTACTGTGAATTTAACCATATCCTTAGAGGGTACCCAATGGGTTCGTCCCTGCGCTCGTCCGGTGTAGAGGGACGAGTCCACACCATTGGGTGGGACTCGTCCCTGGCTCGTTCGCGTCATTCGTCCCACAGATTCGTTCCTCCAGGGACGAAGCAATGTTGAATATTTTTTATTTTTTTTTAATCTAAACGGCTAGTTTGGCCAAGGAAGGAGACAAAAGACAAGTTTCAGCATTTGGCAAAACAGGCCCTTCCAAAAAGTGTCACTTTTAGTCCTTAACGGCTAGTTTTTCAAAATGGCTATATATACACTTCAATTGAACCACCATATCACACCACTCTTCCATATATTCAGATATATTATACCAAAACACACTTTTGTATACACAAATCATCATGAACAACATGTTTCCTTCGAGTGTACCAACGTACATGAGACCGGATTTGTTTCCTAATGAAGACGATGATGTACGCGTGTGTTATATTGCATAACATGAAGGTTGAAGACGCGGGGTACGCCATAAGCTCACTGGAGGAAGGAGACGACAACGATCCAATCGTCTTACCTGAGCGTACGTTCGAGGAAAGGATGGCACTTCACCAACGAACCGGCAAGGAGCTTCGAGATCGACATGTGCATCATGCTCTTCGTCATGATCTTACGGAGCATATATGGCGCCTCCCGTCTTAATGTGTGTTTTTTTAAAATAAAGTATTGTAATGTTTTTTTTTTATGTGTGTTTTCTTTAGTTCAAGTATTGTAATGTTTTTTTTATGTGTTTTTTTTATAAATAAATTGTGTAATGTTTTATTTTTAATGAAGTGTTTTTTATTTGTGTATGTTTTAGTTTGTTTTAATTTTGAAGGGTTAAAAGTGTAAAGTTTAGATAAAATGGTAGAATTAAATAATTGGTGGGTCCAAGACTAGTCCTTGAGGGATGAGTGTATTAAGTGTTTTGGGGAGATTAGTCCTTGGAGTGTTTTTTACTGATGTGGCGCTGGCAGGGACTAGTCCTTGAGGGATGAGTCTAAGTGATTAGGTAGCCTCTTATAAACTATGGTTAACACACTTCTATAAAATGATCTCAGAAAAAAAATAAAAAAATATGACTATACTGAAAGTCAAAGAGATGTCACATGTGCAGTCCAAACCCTTGTAGAAAAAGTAGAAAGAAAAAAAAATGTATGTATATGTATATGTATATTATATAGAACATGTACCAAAAATTATGTTGGGAACGTATAATTTTGATAATTTACAATACATGCAAGTCCAAGTGACATGCATAAATATTAAATAATGAACAAAAGTATAATATAAACTTGGAAAACTTATATGCTTTGTCCTTAGGACTAAAAAAAACTACACAACACAGGCACAGCAAGAGAGCATTTCTCTAGCAAACCTAAAGAATTTGAATGAGCAAGTGAACACCAAAAAATAATATGTATAAACCTATAACAAAAACATTTCACCTTTGAGATTGGTTCATTTCTATTTCTGCATTTCTTGAATCTATTAAATTCCCATATTTTTCTGCCTCCCTCGCAATTTGAATGTCGCTCGGTTTGTAATGTTGCACCAATGTCTTTATAACTAAGCGTGGAATCAAGGAAGCGACAATGATACCAATCAGGCAAAACCAGAACAACCCGTCGCCTGCAATATGAAATATTGCCCTGCAAGCGTACAACAAAATAATGGTGAATATGAGTTTAGATAATCAGCTGTAATAAAACGGGGCCATAAAAGTTGGTTAAGGACTTATTATGAAGCAAAGGAGACATTGAGTCTTCTGACTCGGGTTAGAATATATGCAGCTGGTATGAAACTTATTATCAGAAACTGATTATTTGAAACTAAAGGGAAGAGATTATGCATACCAATATCCAGGTAACATTGGAATAGCGTCGATGATGATAACGCATATAATAGTTGCAACAATGGAGCCCCATATGGACGCGTGAATGATCCAAGTCCATGTGATGACATCCATGGCTAAGTGAAGGTTAACCAGAAAGACGACAGCTAGTGTCCAAAGATCACCTATGCTTGAACCATCAATATCGGATTTCCAGTATGCTAGTAGAGGAACAAAGAAAGCTACTACACTTTGCCACAATGTGTCTGCTATTGTAAGCCAAAACAGTTTCCCATTGTAGCCTTCTTGTCTTTGTCCAGCTCCGTAAAGCTGAGGGTATTTCAGTAGAGAATCTCTACCTAGATCCTTGTCAAGAATTCCAACAAGTATTGTTGGTATCGCTGTATAGATTACAGAATATAAAACGCTGTTCCATTCGTTAATTGCAGTTGACAAGGTGAAGGCGGTAAAGAGTGCATACCTGGATAGACACATGTAAAGATTAGAATTTAGAAAAAGAGTGAGTTTTTTTAATACAAGTGGCAATTTTGACCCATTTACTTATGAATGGGTCATTTTGGGTTATGTTTTTCGGTAAAGGCCGTCACCCCTGGTTCATATATTAAAAGAGAAAATAAAGTTCAGGCACTCTATCTGGATGATAGAATGACATAGAACAACGACCTCGCAACATGCGACAACCACATAAGAGCGACATAACCCTCCTAGAACCCACCTAAACATATAAATGGTACAAAAAAATACATGAGATATACGGATTAACTAACTACTCGCTAATAAAACCGGAAGATCCCATGCTGTCAAGAATGAGAATCTAAGATGATAACGGTCTCATTTTATGATTGGAGACCGAGAAGCTTACCAAAACAACACAAGAACAAACACTGCATTTCTGTAAAAATTGTAGAGTATCATGTAGCCCATCCGTTGATAATTCCAATGTCCATGAACCAACAAAAGAGGAACAAGGAACCGGAACTGTGCCATAGCAAAATCTGATGCCATCACAGCTTGGCGACCCTCTTGACCACTGATGCCAATTCCTACATCAGCCTTTTGGATCATGGAAACATCATTGGCACCTGGAATATACATTGGTTTCAGAAACTCTACTAACATATGGAGGCAAGTAGATAAACTAACTCATATAAGTAGAATGCAAAAATGGTGCTTACCATCGCCAATAGCAAGGGTCAAGTCATTTGTTCTTTTCCTTATCAGCATAACAATTCCAGCTTTTTGCAATGGAGCCACTCGACAACACAGAACCACAGCACATTTACTGGCTAACTCGAATAGCTGGTACAAACAAAATTTTCAGAAATGCAGAATATACAAACTAGATATGAAAATTCTACCCATCTACTAATAAACGGGCTAAAAAGGTCAAAAGTCTCCTAAATCATTCTATTCGCCAAATTAAAACAATATGTCTTTTGTAATGAACATTAGTTTTTTCCCTTAAATCTAGATTTTGGACAAAAAGTGTTTTGGGTCAAACTGACCTGGCCCATTTTGACTTGTACCACAGGATATCCCTTATGGACCCTAACCCACTTTGAACTATTACCCAACCCACCCATCTTGCTACTTCTAATACAAACTCAGATAGAGGAAACTCGAGGGTTCCAAGAATATTTACCTGTTGTTCAAGTTCAGTATCAAGGATATATACAAGGCTTGTTCCATCGATGATCAAGGCAAGCGAAGTTGCCTTATCTCCAGAAGTGATGGCTTTACGAGACATAATCAACGCATCTTCCAAGCTCCTTCTGCATGATTCTGTAGAGTTCTTGTTTATTACAATCTGGGTCATCTTGCTTGTTAAGAGCTTTGAAGAATATCCAATTGAAATAGCCGTTTCTTGCTTGTCACCAGTTAAAACCCATACTTTTATGTTCGCAATTCTTAAAGACTCGATTGCTTCTGGTACGCCTTGTTGCAACTTATCCTCAATCCCAGAAGCTCCCAAAATGCTGATGCCGGTCTCTAAATTAATGGCAACTTTTCTTAGTAAACGGGCTCTACCCATTAAAGCATTGGTTGCAGACTCATAAGATGACCGCCATTGCTCAAACTCATGAGAACTCATTCCCCTCATGCCTATAACTAGGGTTCTTAAACCAACAGAAGAATACGAATGCAGGTGGCTTTCGGTTGCTTTTATAACTTCTGGGTCCATTGATTTATCTATGACATTAAACATGGTCGTGTCGGCACCTTTAACAAAGACTCTAACAGTGCCGTCAGGAGATCCTAATATGACAGACATCCTTTTTCGCTCACTATCAAATTCATGCATTCCAAGAACATTAAACCTGTGATGTCATGATCCGAATTCATCAATTAGTATGAAAGTAGACTGACCAGGAACATGATCAGTTTTTATAACATAAGTTTGATCATTATTACATAGTACATTTTCCACAGAGAGAAGTTTTTCTACATACCTTTGTATATCTCCATGAATATCAATAACTATGTGGCCAGATGTTCTTTCGATAAGCATAAAACCATAAGCAGCAGCAGCATAAACGAGTGCCTGTTCATCAGGAGATTCGCCTTGGTAATCTACCAACTTCTCAACAGGATCAGAAGTGTCCTCCACAATAGGCACGATTGTATTGCAAGCAGCCAACGCAAGGAAGAAATCATAAATCTGTTTTCTGACTTTTGTATCACTGCCGGTTTTAGCTAAACGAACTAGTTCCCTATCAACCTGCACCTTCATCTTTGGCCTCAAAGCCTGCCCGTCCACTGAAAAAACACAAGAACGCAAAGACTAGTTAAGTTTTACTAAAAATGACTTGACTGATCTACGAAAATCTATAAATAGAATGAAATATATATTACCTTTAGCATAATATCCTCCTTGGTCATCATAAAATTCTGTTTTCTCCCCACCATAATCTACACCTGAAATGCTAGCAAACTGAAATTCCATCTTGTTTTCAGTCAACGTACCGGTTTTATCAGAGAATACATACTTCACTTGTCCTAAATCCTCATTCATATTCAACGCTCGACACTGGAATTTTGAATCTGTTGATTCATGATACATGTTTTCATCGTTGATCATAAAGTAAGCCTGACCAATACGAACAAGCTCCATGGATATATACAAAGCAATGGGTATCATAATTTGGAACACAATCACCGACATAAGAAACGTGAATAAAATCTCCAACCCCCACCCATAATACTTGTAATTATCTACTTCTTCCCCACTGTAATCCTTCCTTCTATAAAACTGCATGATATCTAGCTCGTCTCTATGGCGCCTCAACCAAACAGCAGCACAAATAGACACAATTGAGCATAACCCAATAAGGAAAAACGATAAAAAGATAATCTCTCTGTTCATTCGGGCCTCAAGATTACTCCTTTTGGACTGTGCACCAGAGTTATTCAACATAACTTTAGTTTCCATTCCAGTATACACCACAACACCTACTGCCCAACTCGTGTTCTTGAGCACACATCCACGAAGAACAATATTTGACGGGCCAAGTGACACCCGTTTCTTATCAACCTCCATTGTAGCCAAAAACCCATATATATTCCTATTAGGCTTTTCACACTTAATAACCCCATCATACTTATCATTCTCACTACTTCTTAAAAGCGTTTCCTGTTTAGCATACCGTGTTTTTAAATTAGACTCGCCGTCTAAATTAATAGTTTGGATGTATGCAACCCCAGTCGGGTCACTAGTCGAAAGCAACACAATATCACAAGGAATGGTTTCATTTGCAGAAATCTTAATAATCTCTCCTACTTGAATATCTTTCCATTTCTTACAGCAAATAAACCATTTACTAAAACAGACGATAAACGACTGTTTTCAATCCTATCTGACCTATGCCTTCTCCAATCCTCATAACCATCTTTAACAGCACTAACTAACAATACCATAGTTAAAGGCAATAAAGAAGCAAATCTACCAAAAACCGCAAGCTGTGGGAGTTGATTAAGAATAACTAGAATAAGGAAATAAATATATGCAACTCTATGAAACTGTTCAAACAAATTTCTTGGCAAGAAAGTTAAAACAGAATACTTGCTTGTTCTAATAGAATTACCAGCAACTTCAAACGAATATTCTTCGTTAGTCTTTATCGGGTCGTTTATGTAAATAAGTCTTGAATCCTCATCACTTATTTCTCTTTGTGACATGGACATACTTCCCATACTACCCGAACCACCTCCTTTTCGAGATTCGTAACCAGAACCTCCTCCTCCTCTTTGTGATCCATACTTACTTCCCAACTCAATAAAACCGACTTCTTTTATAGAATTTGCACGTATCGACGAAATGCTTTTGATAGAAGAATCGACACTCTTGAATTCGTCCGAGTTCATTTCGGTCGTAGATGATGAATGATCAGAAGTCATGATATCTTATTAACATATCACACAACAAGAACTACTTACACAAACAAATGACTTTGTTTTTAGTACTTGGTTTATGATAATTATGGTTGAAAACAAAAACAAAAAAAGTTGGTTTTGGTAAGTTTTTTTTTAATGAAAATCTAATGTTCTTGAAAAGAAAATGAAGCTAATAATATGATGATACAATTAAATAACAATGGAAATGATCTTGAAAAAGTCAAAGAAAGTATTCTAGCTAGATATAGAAATTAATATATGATGGCTATGAAATGTGGAATTGTATTAATGTTGAAATATGAAATTTAAGCAAAAATATATAATTTAATTATAATATAATAATAATTATACATAATTAATTAATCATTATTGTCATGACATTCTGGAAAGGTGAAACAAGACATGTTTTTATATATTTATTTCCCACGAGTTAGTTTTCAAACAAAATGGTTTTGGAGGTTAAAATAATAGGGAGTGGGGTCAACAATTGGATGAAGCCACATGGAACCAATGACTCATTAGTTGTTCAACATTGACTTTGAAGAAAACATATTTGTAAAGAAGAATCTTCTATGGATTCATATAAGGTCTCAATAATCTTAATCTATTTTCTTTCCTTTCACAATCTCAATCACACACAAATATACGGTATGAAGTATCGTGGGATATACTTTAACCAAACATCATCTTAATTTTTTTTTGAGTAATTACTTTTTTCGTCCTTAAAGTTGGCACGTTTTTTACTTTCAATCCCTGAAATAAAAAAATATCAATTTGCATCCCTAAAGTTGGCTAATTTTTTCAATTAAGGTCCTAGCGCTAACGACGTCCAAAATTTTCCGTTAACTCACCCCACGTGACCAACACGTGAGGGTATAAGCGTCATTTACTCCTTGACAGGGACGAAAAGTGCAAAACGTGACAACTTGGGGGACGAAAATTGAAATTTACTCTTTTAATGCTTTTGTAAATTAAAATATATTAAGTGATGATGCAAAAACTGGATTTTTGTTAATAACCCACCCACTGTTATCAACAACAATATACCTCTGCATAATGTCCACGTACATTTTCCAAACAATCTTGTTCCTAAATTTGATGGGAACAATGAATCTTTTATCACGTGGAAAGCATGCATGTTGAAGTATATTGCTGGTGTAATTTACGTATTTTGGTACCGGTTTGGAGTTTTAATTTGAAGAAACGGACAAGAAATCGTGAATTTTTTTTTTCGGCGAAGCTTTTTGAACAGAAAAATAGGCAAGAGTTTGTGCGGAATTCAATTCTGAACATTTTGGTACTGGTTTCATGTTCCGATTCGAAGCAACGAGAGAGAAATCGTGATTTTCAGTTTTTTGGCAACTTTTCCGGCTGCCGCGAATAGGTGGTGGCACTGTTGTGCTTCAGGTGGTGCGAATAGGGCTGTTGGGTGGTGGCCAGCGATGGTTGTGGCTGGAGTTAAATGAATATTTCTATTTTTGAGTTACAATTTGACATTTGCTCGCCGAATTTTTTTTTGTTGCCGGAGATGTGTCGGAAATTAGCCGGAAAAGATGACCGGAATAAAAGTCGCCGGTTGAATTTAGATGAGATGAAGATGATGATAATAGATAAAGTAAATTGCAATTTTCGTCCCTGAACATGTCACGTTTTGCATTTTCAGTCCCTCAAGTGTAAAAGGGGAAAAGACATTAATGCCCTCACGTGTTTAGCACGTGCGTATGTTAACGGTCAAAAACCAACGCCGTCTATGGAAAGGACCACGATTGCAAATTTTTGCCAACTTTAGGGATGCAAATTGATATTTTTTTACTTCAGGGATTGAAAGTAAAAAACGTGCCAACTTCAGGGACGAAAAATGTAATTTACTCTAGTTTTTTAACCTTTTTAACTAATACTTAGTAGTTTTGTTTTAACTGTGAATTACTTGTAAATATCATAAAGTTTTTAGCATACACTATCTTAACCGGATCCGAACTAGAAAACCCCTCGTGGAATAGATCCTTAATTTAAACTTTTCGATAAAAAATCTATATCACCCAAAGACAACGTATGTTAGACCTCCCGCTGTCGAATCGCGACACGAAGTTTCTAGCGAAATTCACCTTTCAAAAAAAAAGAGAGTAAGTAGGTAACGTTCGATATTGTTTCCAACAATATTGTTTTCAACAAGTTATGAGTCCCAATATTATCTATAACGATATTTGAAAAATATTGAGATATAGACAACTTTATTTATACCTAAAATTGTGATGGTGTTTTCATATTACAATTAAGGTGAAAAAGGAATTTCGACTTGCAAGGAGTTAAAAAACACATGTATTAACCACTTGACTTACGTCTGACTCGTTATATAACTAATTTGTTAAACGAAACCTTAAGAGCTTTCATTAAGATGCATTAAATAGTTGTACATTTACCATAAAATTCAGGGGTGGACTTTTAATATGGAAACGTACAACTTTTTCATGCCGGTTAAGTGAAGCCCTAAGGGCTATAGACAATAAATTTTAGTCATGCGCAATGGGTATAAATGTATAATTATGTAGGTTTTAGATAAAATAAAACAAGTATTAAAGTAAAACAAATACAACCTCTAATTATGTAAATATCATTGTCATATCACCTTCCTACACAGACACGAGATGTGTTTATCTATTACGAACAATGATCTAAATTAAAAGCAAACTTTTTCCATTATATCTTTTGAACCATTCTATTTGTTCGGATTGTATCTAAGGAGTATACTTTTTAAAACTTGTCTCTTTTTAACCATTGTTTCACTCAAACAGACGGTAAAATCTTGTTTAATATATAACATTTAGTAGTTAAAATTACGAAGAAGATTCAATACAATTTAGTTTCCCAAAGTGACTTGTAATCAATTTTTTCAGACATTACAACTAAAGTTGCGCAGTTAGCTGGTTGTCACCAATACTTATCAAATGAGAAGTGATAAATCTACTATATTTTTTTATTATTTTACCGTTTCTATAAAACATGTATAAGTCAATATTGTGTATATATATATATATGGTATAAGTATATTAATAGGATTATATTTATAGGAATACCATGGTAGGGATATCGGCTTCCCACTTGGGTCAGTGATCATATAGTTTCCATGTCACATGAGTTTATCAATGGGTTCGAATGACATTATTCAACTTATTTTTGTAACGAGAGAAAGGTACCCGTGCGTTGCGGCGGTGATGGAGGTGGCGGCGGTGGTGGTGATGTAATGGCGTGGGCAGTGGCGGATCTAGGAATGAAAATCACGTGTGTCCAAATTTAGTTTGGCCAATTTTTTTTTTTTCTCGTATTCAATAAAGGGTCGGGTCGGGTTTTCACGAATTATCATATATATTAAATTGAATTTTTTCCCTCAAAACGAGTTCTTTCTCAAAGTATCTATTAACAATTAAGTGAAATTCTCATAAGATTCTCTAGTTCTATCTTGCGATAACATTAATTCAACATTTATTACGACCACTATTTAACTACGAAGAAATGAAATATGTTTTTATTATTGTACAATTCTTACTATAGGACTTGATTTTTGGCAAAATTTTGTTTGGTTCCTCCTTCTTCCCGATTTCAAGCTTCCTTCCACGACCACCTTTAAATCTTGCTAAGTTATTTGTTGGGGGTATCATTATTACACAATAGTACTCGAAAAAATCTTTGATAAATTAGTGTTATGAAGATGAGACATTTTGAATTAGAAATGAAAAAAGAGTGTCTTAAACTCTTAAAGTTTGGTGTTATGCTACTAATGAACCATTAGATTTAGAAGAAGAACTCATGTATCTTTCTAAATTGTTTTATTTTATAACTAACGGATCTAGGAACAAAAACTACATGCATCTAATTATAATAATTTACATCAAATGTTTTAAAAGATTTACTTTATAATTTACCTAGGTCCAAACTCTTGGATAACATGTGTCTAATTATAATTTTCTATATGCTTACTGAAAAAAGTTCTGATCTAACGTAGGTTCGTGGACCTACTTTATATACACATAGAACCACCCTTGGGTGGAGGTGGTGGCGATGACGGGCGGTGGTGGCGAGCGGCGGTAGCGGCCGGCAGAGATTGGTGGTGGTAGCGGTAGTGCCGGTGAGTAGTGGAAGTTATTGATGTAATGTGGCTATGATATATGGTACATTATGCATTAGAATGTGTATATTGTTGAAACTTAAAATCAATATTGAAATTTTAAGTTTAATGTTGAAAATCCAAAGTAGATTTTGCTTTATAATATAGATAGATAATTAGATTGTGGTTTGACGATAGATTTGTGTGGATTGAAATTGTTAGGGGTATTTTGGGTACATTTAATGGATGGTTGAGAAAAAGGTTGAATTTGTGAGGGTAATTTGGGTATTTCAAAATCTTAATTAAGTAAGGAGGGAGGTTGGGTTTGTTTTATAAGGGATAGACGGATGCCTGCGCGATGCGGCAGTGATTGTGGTAGCGACGAAGATGTGGCGACGGCGGCAGTGGTGGCGGCGATGTGCGGCGGTGACGGTGGTGGTGGCGTGGTGGTGAATGTAAATTAATTGATGTAAGAGGGGTTAATATGGTTCTTTAAGGGTTAGAGGATCTATGTTGTAATTTATTTCATTAAGGGTATTATAGGTAAATATGTGAAGATGTTTAAATTAGTGAATAAAGAAGTGGGGTAATATGGTCATTTCAAAATCTTAATTACTTAAAGGGGAGGGGTAGTTTGCTTTATAGAGTAGTATACATATAGATTATAGATGATATTTCAAAGCTTATAAAAATTCAGATTGAGAAGCTTCAACTGAAAATCTTTACCATTCTCGAAAATCCAGACGCTTCATATTTTGAACAATGCGTTTTTGACACAAGTCACATACATAGTCTTATAATGTTGGCCAAAGACCTTAAATTGTTTGATAGAATTGGAAATAGTCAAGATATATCTAGTCTAATCTAGAATGATAAATTTGATTCAAAAACCTTTAGAATTATTATCTTTTAAAGCATCACAATATCACAAAAGAGGCTTTGTTTGATTAAATAAATTATATTAGACAAACGTCAACTTCGAAGGTTTATTAAGTTATAAGTTGTTTCTACCAAACGAATATATTAAATTAAAATTAACTATAAATATATTATGATAACCCACAAATATCAACAGGAAATAGAAAACAGACTACACGTACGCATGAACAATTTTAATAATAAAAGGATTGTCGAGCGTTTATAATCCAAACATAAATATTCATAACAAATGGCATATACGATATATAAAATATTTAAAATAATGCCGTATGTGTTTAATTTTGTAATTTGATCAGTAGGCCTATGTACATGCCTAAAAATCCCGCCCTTTCTCAAATGACACGACTTTTTATTAAGGATGAACAAAAACCAAACCGAAAAACCGAAAAAAACAAACTAAACCGTTGGGTTTGGTTTTCTAAAAACTGAACGGATGGGTTCGGGTTTCGGTTTCATATGCAAAAACCGACTGTCAAAACCGAACCGAACCGAAAACCATATATATATTTATTTTATTATTTATATTTATACATTTTTATCATTTATTTTTATATTTGTTATTAGTTTATTTTTTTACGTCAATGTTGTTTCGATTTTTTACATATAACTCATAACAGTAGTATTTTGCGTTAATGGGTGTTGGCTTATTGCAGCAAACTATGCTTTTGGAATCCTTATTAACAACCAACAAAGTTTGGAAGCTTTTAATAAAAATAAAAAATAAAAAATTGTGTTGCTGTCACACAGATTAACAACAAGCATGCTATATCTGACTATTTTATGGGATTGGGCTACATCATATATAAATATATACAACTACATCACTAACAAAAAAAAATCATGCTCATTTTATAACCTCCAAGTGGCTAGATATTTCTTCAAAATTTTGTCTTCTAAAAACCGAAACAAACCGAAAACCAGCTTAAACCGAACCGAAAAACTGACAAGTCGAACCGAACCCAACGGTTTTAGTTTTCTAAATACCGAATGGATCAAAAAATTACCCAAACCGACCCATGCTCACCCCTACTTTTTATATACACTTTCTCTTCAAAACTTAAATCAATGTTAGTTTTTTCAATTACCTCCTGGTAATTAAACAACCGGCTCCCTTTAATAACAAATCATGAGTCCAATACTGTATGTACCATAAGCTAAAAGAAAAATCATCAAAAGAAACAAAAAAGCAAAACACCAATACGATTCAAACAATAGCTGGCATTTAGCAATGTTTATTAGGGGACAAATGGAATAATCCAACAATGCTAAAATGAATGGAAAATAAAAACTGTTACTAAAAAATGCTTGAACTAATCAATGATAAAACTAACTAGCTAGTGACCAACCTTGGTCTAAATTGTGGTGACAGATTAATTTAAAGATATCTAAAGCGGATGAAGTTTTTCTTATGACAATTGGTAGTTGATTTTAACCATTTTCTTGGCTACCTTAATTTATTTGTCTATAATGAAAGTCAAACTTAAAAGTTTCTGTGAAGAAATAAGATTTGCCTATAAACCTTTGGTGATGATTAATTTAAGCATAACTAGTAGTGTTTATTACTCGTATTAGTTTGACCAGTTGGACTTCTTAAACGTGGTTATCTTGTTCGACTCCATGGAAATATTTGTTTCTTTTTAAGACAAAGAAAATCTATTATAATGAATCTAAGAATATACATAATGAACTCAAAGAAGAAATAAGGGATTCAAAGGTGAATGCTTGCATGGTTAAGAGACAAAGCACCAAGATGAAAGAGATGTTGTTTACTTGTATTTCATATTGTGGCAAAATGTAATTAATTAAGTTCTAGTTTACTTTTGTAGTATTTGATAGTTAAGGGGGTCTTTATGTAAATTGTGGAAGAGTTAGTTAGGAGGCGGTTAATGATTTGTTTTATATACACATTTTGTAATTGTTTTGAATTAATAAAATGAAAATATAATTTCCTCCCAAAATCTATTTCTCTCTCAGACTTCTTTATGGTATCAGAGACTTTACCGGTGGCGATCGTCGGAATCCGCCATTAACATCGGAAACTTTCTTCATCAAATCTATTCTACTTCCTCTCCTCTATCGTCCGATATAAAAATCTCACTACCCTAAGCACTTTCAGTCAAAATCCCCAAATTTCTCTCACAAACCCTAATTTCTTGAAAATCACAAAATAATTCAATTAAATCAAGTTTGAAGATGACGATTGAAACTGTTACACAACAAACAACAACAACAAATCCAGAATCCATTACTGATGTGGATTCAGTCCATCATCCACTCTATCTTCATCAAACTGATCATCCAGGTCTCATTCTTATCTCCAAGAAATACTCATGTAGCATCATTAATACCAGTAATCGATCGATTACCAGAGGGGTTCAGGCCCACCACTGTTTATGATGAGCCTGTAACTCCAAGGCCAATATTTTCCCAGTTCAATCCCCAGAGGTTAAGACTGGAGCATTCCAGATGACTGCTCCAGTTAAAGAGGTTTATCGGAATAAACCTTTGCCTCAGACTAATCCCCTACCTAAGCCTAGAACTGGAAAGGCTAAGGTATCATCTGATGAAAATGTTTTGTCAAGGTTAGAGAGCCAGATTAAACTACTGACTCGTCAATTTCAGAGTTTTAATGCAAGATTAAACTTTATTGAGGGTACTTCATCTGGCCCTAGACAAAATACAAAACCTTTTGCAAAGAAAGATAAATCTATTTCTCCAGTTGAGAAAAAGAAAAAGGTTTCAAAACTATCAACCCCAGTGGTCTTTTCAACTAAGACCACTGTTGAAGAAAGTGAACTAAACCAGATTGCCCCAGGGACCTATAAGGGAGGGTCCAGTGAACCCATCAGTCGATGGGTTCCCAAATCTAACTGATAATATCTGGTGGATGTGCAGGGCGATCGAAAGAAATATATCTGGTATCTTGACAGTGCAGCTGGCAGGACGATGACCGGATGTAAGACCCTGCTGGAGGAGTTCACCATTTCTGATGGACCCTCCATTACTTTTGGAAATGATGGTTGTGGAAAGACTGAGGGATACGGTGTTCTGAACAATGGACAAGTCAAGTTTAGACGTGTTGCATTTGTGAATGGTTTGAAATATAACCTGATCAGTGTAAGCCAACTGTGTGATGATGGCTATCAAGTTTTATTCAATATTGCTCAGGGTATCGTATTCAACAAGGACTGGAAGGTAGTGTTGATTGCTCCCAGAAAAGGGAATGTGTACGTGATGGATATGGAAAGCTCTCCTTCAGAGCAGTGTTTCTATACTCAAGCTGATAAAGACACAAACTGGTTATGGCACAAAAGGTTATCCCATTTAAATTTCAAGAATATTAATAAGTTGTCCAGAAAATAACTTGCAGATGGGATACCTTCAGTTTCCTTCAAAAAGGAAAGGCCATGTCCAGGATGTGAGATGGGTAAGCAGAAACGTACCAGTTTCAAGACCAGACAGAATTTCAGCATATCTGAACCTCTTTGGTCCAGTGAATGTTCAGACTCGTGCTGGTAAAAGATACACCCTGGTAATAGTAGATGAATTTTCCAGATATTGTTGGGTTATCTTTCTCAGGTCTAAAAGTGAAGTTGCTGCTGAAATCATCAGTCTTATCAAGCAAATTGAGCTCAAGTACAGTCAAAAAGTATGTCAGTTAAGAAGTGACAATGGAACAGAATTCCAGAATGCAACTCTGGAGTCATTCTGTACTGACACTGGCATCTCCCAGAATTTCTCATCAGCCCGCTCTCCAGAACAGAATAGAGTGGTGGAAAGGAAGAATCGAACGCTGATAGAAGCTGCCAGGAGTATGCTTGCTGAATCTGGTCTGTCTACCAGTTTCTGGGCTGAAGCAATTGCTACTGCTTGCCACACCCAGAACCGGTCAGTGTATGTAAAGCGACACAAAAAGACAGCCTATGAAGTCTTAAGAAATAGAAAACCAAATATTGGTTATCTTCACGTTTTTGGATGTCCAGTTTACATCCTGAACGACTCCAGTCAGTTAGGCAAATTTGATGCCAAAGTGATGAAGGGTATTTCTTAGGCTATTCAGCCATTCGCAAGGCCTTCAGAGTCTACAACAAGAGACTGGAGAAGGTCCATGAGTCAATTCATGTCACATTTAATGAATCAAATGCTGCAATCAACAAGAAGCCAGCCCTTGACACTCCCTAGTAACTCCAATTGTCTTCTGTGAATCTGATCCTATCAACTACAATAAAGAAGATTCAGAAGACACAGTTTCTAGTCATCCTGATCTGGAACCTGTTCAGAAAAAGAAACGCTCCAGTGGTACTCCATTCTATCCTTCTATTATTTTCAAACTACCCTCTGAAATTAATATTGGATCAGATGTTCGTACTACTCCCCCAGTATCAGTGTCAGTTGAGAATATACCAGAAATGTCTTCTTATGAAGAATTCCAAACTGAACCAGTACTTCAAGAAATGCCTTCAAATGAAGAATTTCATGATGCAAATCGTGATTTAAATGACTCAGATGAAGATGCTGAAGTAGTCTGGCAAGATCCTCCCCCTGAAGCAACTCCAGAGGAGACTCAACTGAATTCTTGCACTGATATTGTTGTCAGTAACAATCTTGGTCAGTACTCCAGATGGACAAAAGCTCATCTTATTGATCAGATCATAGGTGACTCCAGTAGAGGAGTTCAGACCAGAAGAGCCTCCAGTAATCAATGCTTATATGTTAGTTTTCTATCATTGATGGAACCAAAGAAGATTGACGAGGCTATGGAAGATCCAAGCTGGGTGACTGCTATGCAAGAAGAGCTTCACCAGTTTGAAAGGAACAAGGTCTGGTATCTGGTTCCTTTCCCAGTTGGAAAGAAAGAACCAATTGGAACAAGATGGGTCTTCAGGAACAAGGTAGATGAAGATGGCCACGTAATCAGAAACAAGGCCAGACTGGTAGCACAAGGCTACTGCCAGTCAGATGTCGATTTTGATGAATCATTTGCTCCAGTGGCTAGACTTGAAGCGATCAGAATATTCTTAGCATTCGCTGCTTATCATCAGTTCAAGGTCTACCAGATGGATGTAAAAAGTGCTTTCTTGAATGGAAAGCTTGAAGAAGAAGTTTATGTCAGACAACCACCAGGTTTCGTTGATGAAAAGCATCCACATTGGGTATATCATCTGGACAAAGCGCTTTATGGCCTCAGACAAGCCCCACGTGCTGGTATGACACTCTGACTAAACATTTATTGAAAAATGGTTTCAAAAGAGGTGCAATTGACAATACCTTATTTATTCTTTATGAAAAAGGTAATCTGTTAATGGTACAAATTTATGTTGATGATATTATTTTTGGGTCTACTGATGAAAACATGTGCAAGAAATTTTCGAAAATAATGTCAACTGAATATGAAATGAGTTTGATGGGTGAATTAACGTATTTTCTTGGACTCCAGATTAAACAAAACAAAGATGGCATTTTTATTAATCAGGAAAAATATGTTAGAGATCTTTTAAAGAAATATGATATGAACTCTTCACCATCTAAACCAACTCCAATTTCTGCACCACTGACACTGGACTCCGATCCAGATGGTAAACCAGTGAACACCACTGTCTATAGAGGCATGGTTGGTTCACTGATGTATTTAACTGCCAGTAGACCAGTTATTATGTTTTCAACATGTTTATGTGCCAGATATCAGTCTAATCCAAAGGAATCTCATATGCTTGCTGTAAAGCGCATACTGAAGTACCTTAAGGGTTTCCCCAGTTTGGGTCTTTGGTATCCCAAAGGCTCAGGCATGGATCTAATGGGTTATTCAGATTCAGATCATGCAGGTTGTAAGATAGACAGGAAATCCAATACTGGTGGATGTCATTTCCTTGGTGGAAAACAACCCAAAAACAAAAATATTCAATTCAGATCATGCATTTGTAAGATAAAATAATGGTGGATGTCATTTCCTTGGTGGCAAACTGGTCAGCTGGACCAGTAAGAAGCAAACTTCAGTTTCATTATCCACTGCTGAAGCTGAATACGTGTCTGCAGCCAGTTGTTGTGCTCAGATACCCTGGATGAAGAACCAGTTGCTTGATTATGGTATTAAGTACTCAAAGACCCCAATCTTTTGTGATAATACCAGTGCCATTGCTATCTCGAACAATCCAGTCATGCACTCCAAGATGAAGCACATTGATCTCAGGTATCACTTCATTCGTGATCATATTATGAAAAACAACATTGAACTCCATTTTATTCCCACTAACAAACAACTCGCTGACATTTTTACTAAACCTCTGGATGTCAAAACTTTTGAATATCTTGTTGGTGAGTTGGGAATGTTAAACCCTTAAATCTGGAACCTTGGTATTGAACGCCATTGTGTACTACTGAGGATCTTTGATTTAAAGATTTATAAATTTATGACTGCTCAGATATTGAACGCCGTTGTGTACTATCTTTGCATTAATAGATTTCTGGATCAACATTCCAGGGGGAAAGACTTGAAAGATATTTTTGTTCTTAAAAATGTTTTATTCAGGGGGAATTTATTAATTTATTTTCTCACTGGACAAATTCTTCAGAAAATATTACTGGTACTTTGTAAATATGTCTCTCTCACTGGTAATTAGACAGGTTGAAGTGCGTGTTTGAGGTGACTTTTGTCTCCTTGTAAATGTGTCCCTCTCATTTGTCTGTATTAGTTGACGTGCATGTTTGAAGTCACCAGTCTCTTTCAAATGGTTTTCACTGGTACTTTACTGGAGTGTCCCTCCAGTGTACCATCAGTACATGCGTCACTGGACTAATCCACCAGTGATACTGGAGTGTCCAGTCAACCTCCAGATGCACTGAAATGAGTCATAATATTTTTTTTTAAATACTTGGTCATTGTGCGTGCCACGTAAGCAAACTTTTTAAAGATATTTATCTTATAATCCTACGTGGCATGTAATTTTTTCAAAGAAATGATGGTGTTTTTACCTTGGGAAAACAAAAAGTGCAACTTGATACTGTTTGTGGGTTGTAAACCGTCACACATTTATGTGTGATGTGATGTAATTAATGCGGATCTCAGAACCTCGATCAAAATTATATTTGATAATTTCAAATAAACCGGTTGAGTTCCACATTCTCTCTCCTATATATACCCACTTTCAATTTCATTTGCATTTACTTCGAACATATTTACTCCCAAATCTTTCAAATTCCTTCATTATTTCTTCATTCAATTTCCAATCATAATCATCTCTCATATTTACTCCATTTCCATTCAATTCTTCATCAAATCTTCATCAAAACCCTAAATTTTCAATTTCATCTTCATCTATTCATATTCAAATGGCACCAAGACAATCTAAATCTCCTAAAAATCTGCTCGCCGCTGAATATGCTCCGACTGAAAATGTTGAAAGGGCACCTCATATCACATTAGAGGCAAAAGCTATAAGAATAAACATGAATAACTGGATGGCCAGACTTTCACTTTCCAGTGTTCATAATGCCCAATCCGTTATTGGGAGATTAAACACTTTTTTTCTCTCATGTCCATTATATGGTGCTTTGACATTAAATCCAGGGAGGATGTACCATGACTATCTTTGTGAATTCTGGTACACTGCACAATATGATGATGCAACTTCATCAATTACTTATTCTCTGAAGCAAGGTACCAGATCCTTGGGTTTCACTGTTAGTTTACTGATATCGCCTATTTTATACATATTATTTTACGCGATATCATTTCGTTTATGTTTAGATTTTGCTTAATTTTATGGACTTTTGATACTTAATTGATGATTTATTTGAATTATAGGTCCATATGGGTGAAGTCTAATAAAAGGCTTAAATTAAGTTCTTTTTGCTGAAGTTTTATTCCAACATTGCAAAATAGATGGAAACACATAAATATTCAAGTTGAAAAGGGGAGTCGCATAAATAGAAGCCTGTACGAATAAACTTGATGGGCCAATGTTGAGCTCTAGTTCAACAAAAGAAAAGAAGAAAAGCCCACAATCATTTCTATGAGGCTCGGTTGGATTTGCAAGGAAACAAGAAGTCAAGAACTATATATTTTCATTATAAGGTAAAAGAGTGTGTCTCGTGTGTTGGCAGCCGCCAAACTCAGAAAGAATACAATTAGGAGGAGTTCTGGGCGTGAGGTTGGCAGCCGCAAAGAAGACCTCACTTTTGGGAGGTTCTCGTGAGGTGAGGAGCCGCCAAAACAAAAGGGCCAAAATTCCTTTTGGTTTTGTTCCATCACAAACAGCAGCCGCAAGCTACTGCCATAATCTTTTCTTTACCATCGGATTGTTTATATTTTCTCATTGGGTAAAATATTGTTGCATCAAGTTTCAACCATTGTTTTTATTTTAGATTATCATTTAGCATTCGGTAACTTCATGAATTCATTTACATTCAGTTTTGCTATTGCTATTTTTAATCTAGTTATGGGCTAAGTTTTGTCGTTTACTAGATGACGTGAAGTAACTATGTGATGGTTGTGATATATTAGTTGGTACACTTAATGTTTTGTCGTGATCTTGATGAATTAATTTCTTGCTATTTGTTATTATTATTGTTGGTGATATATGTGTGCTTCGTTGGTGGTACCAGTTGTATGCATATGTGATTTTAATTGTTTGTCTATGAACAATTAGCACTAGTTCATGGTATGATAGTGAACAATATAATAGTAATAGGAATTAATCTGTTAAGTGGGATTAGCGGTTGGTGGTACCACGTTACCCCACATTAGGCAAAGTTATTATTTAAATAACCAAACAAACTAACTAATTAGGAAAACTATAAACGGAAAGGGTGGTACTCACGGTTATAGTGGAACTCTTTGGTTATGGGTTTTAGGTAGAGGATACGGACTTGCTAGCGGTTGGTGGTACCACGTGAACTTGTCTAGTGATTTGCTTGATGCCCGGTTATTGTATCAACTATTTTAAATGCAACCTGAACTGTTATGGATCTGATTCGAAGTAGATGATGCTTTTAATTTTTGTTGTTTTTAAATTAAAATCTTTTCTGTGTTTCTTCTGAAGCAACCTGCCCCGGTAATACCGGATTCCATTGTCTTTTATTATTATTAGTTTAAGCATCGTGACAACTCGGTCACAAAACCCCCCATCTTCTATAATTACATTAAACTCACATTTTTCCTAAATAAATAGTCCCTGTGTTCGATCCTGACTTACCATTTTCTATACTATACACGAACGGGTCCACTGCCCGAGAGTGTGCTTTAGTTAATTAATTGGTATATCTTGTTTATAAATTTAAGACTCGATTTTGCACATCATTTACTCAGGTCTGTTCTACAGTTGAATTATTTTGAACAGAATGAGTTGCCCATTGAACTTCCCTCTGGTATCAATACAAGGGAAGTGTGCAGACTGATGGGGCACACAGATATTGTGGATGAGCATGGCCAGCTATCCAGGAAGGGAACAGTCTACATGAGCAAACTGACAGACTCAAGGAGATTCTTCTTCACACATATCGTTGAATGTTTGGGAGGCAGTTCTGGAGGGTTAGACCAGATAAATCAAACTCATCTCCAGATTGCCTACTGCCTCTGGTTTGGACTCAGAGTGGATTTTGCTCAGATCCTATTTGATGATCTGGTAGAGCGTCTTAGAGTGAAAGGTAGAAAAGCCTTTGTTCCATATATCCGTTTTCTTTCACTGATGTTTAAAAGAGCTCTTGGAGACCAGTACGATTTTGAAACTACTCACTTTTCTGTGAGTGAGTATATGAGGGATCTGACCAACCTTAGATCTCCACTGAATGAGGTAGATATTCCTCAGTCCATGCTCTCTTTTCAAAGGGAAGAAGTAGAAGTGGCTCCAGGTAGAGGTCAAGTTAGTGAAGGACCCTCTGGTGACCAAGATGTTCAGATTATAGAAGCTGTACAACCCATTAGACAAGTGGCTCCTGAAGGTCAAGGACCAGAAAATGTTGAACCTTCCAGACGACCTAGATCAAATAGGCGTCTGATGAGAGCTGGAGTTCAGGTGAATCCAGAAAGACATCCTGGTGATGTAATGAATTTGGATGGGTCTCCGATTTTTGAACCTGAAGAGAATGTACAGGTTGTTGGGCAGGTGACTGATGAACAGATGGAAAATGTGGCTCAGATTGTTGAGCAGGTAGAACAAATTGTTCAGGCTGATGAACAAGTATCTGGTGAGCAAGAGGCTCAGATCGATTTGAATGTTGAAGCAAGTGAACAGGCTGGTGAACTGGTTGGTGCTAGGCTGGTGATACAACTGTTGGTGAAATGTTTTGGGATGAGGCTGATTCTCCCATGTCAGAAGATAAAATTTTGATGTCAATATGAACTTTCTGGGTGAGGATGTTGTACAAGTTGAAAGTCTACCAGAAATGCCACCACCTCCACCAGAAACAACTATTCCTCCATCAGAATCAGAAATGCCACCACCTCCACCAGAATCAAACATGCCACCACCACCACCACCTTCAATTCCAAGAAATACTCAATACTTCACTCCTGCAACCATTCAAACTTCACAATCTCAACCTCCACCACTTGAAACTCCAGTCAACTATCTGAACAAGGTGCGCTGGACTCAACAGTTGTAACATCTGAAGTTGTAACTGAAGAGGTCTGGGCACAAGTACCATTAATGACCAGATTGACTTCTCATCTTGAACCTCCCAGTGGTCTCTCCACTTCGTCTTCAGCCGAGGTCCAAGGCCTTCTTAGTAAGGTGGCGGACCTGGAGAGATCACTCCAGACTTCATCGCAGGTTATTTCAGACTTTAAATCTTTATTATCAAATAACCTTGCATCTGAGATGAATATATTTGCTGGAAATGAGAAGCTTGTTTTTGAGAAGCTTGATGAACTGGTACTGGCCACTAATAACAACACTGAAAACATCAAAGTGGCAGTCCAGGGATTGGAGACAAGGCTGGTGAACTCTGTTCAGACTGCAGTGAAAGGTGAACTTGTTCAACCACTGGCAGGTCTGAAAGAAGAGGTTCAGAAGTTGGTTACCAGGATAAGTTCTCTGGAGAGCAGGCCCACACTTGATCAGGCTGCTGTTGTTAGCACGATTAGTGATGAATGTACAAAGAAGTTCAGAATTAGTATGTTGAAAGAATTATCTGAAGAAATTTCTGAGTCTGTTCTTCGAACTATTCAAGATGGGCTGTTACCCCAAGTGGAGAAGTTGATGGAAGATGAATTGCCAAAGCACTTGCCTAAAGAAGTTGAAACTGTTAAAAAGGAAGTGCAGGCACTTAAGAAAATTGTGACTGATACAACTCCAGTGGCTGGAAGAACCTTTGGTGCACTGGACAGACATATGCTAGAACAATTATGGAATGATCTCAAGTCTAGAACTGGTGATCATTCCAAGGGGGAAAAGTCGTCTGGTGTCCAAGAAGGTTTGATAAGGAAGAAGAAGTTGTTGCCAGTGCTGTTGAAAAGGCCTTTGCTACTGAAAGCATTGTGCAACAAAAACAAGTGACTGGTACTGATGCCAGTGCACGATTAGCACAAAGAGCATTTGGCACTGAAGCCACTATGCTGACTGAAGAAGCTGCTGGTACTGAAGCCAGTGAGCCCCAGTTTGAATCTTTCCCAGATATTCCAACTACTCTGAAGTCTGTTAAAGGAAAAGAACAAATGGTATCTGGAGAAGAAAGAACAAACTGCTGAAGAATCATCAGAGTTTCCCACTACTGATGATGAAACCTCTAAGAAGCTGGAACAAGAATGCATAATGATAGAGATCTTTAAGAGAAATCAAAGAGATGAACTGCTGGCCCATCAAAGGGAGATGGCAACTATGGGGACTCTGGACTCTTATAATGCTGGCAGGTTAGGCATAAACATTGATGTGTACAAAAGATGAAGGAAGACCCCAGAGTTCATCAATGTCTGAATGCATTGAATGATGTTCATGTACGCTCCTTTTACGCCGAAGAAGAACAGATTTATGATTCAATAATTTATGGTGTAAGTGTACCAGAACTTATCAGGCAGAGGAAGGAGGAACTGGTGAACCTCCAGAGGAAGATAAGGAAAAATGCTGGTGCTCTGGAGTTAGAGTACAGAAAGAAATTGACTGGCTTACCTAAGCTTACTGCCAAACAGCTCAAAGCAATTAAAGATACAGATGTGAGCACATTCATTCCCCTGGACACTTCTCTAAAAATCAATCGTCAACAACTCCAGTCTGCTGTAGAACAACAGAGAGTGTTAAAGGAAACTGAAGCAATGATCCAGACAGCCAAATGGAAAGACAAGTATAATGAAATGTTGAATTTCAGGGCTGATGTTAGAAGGATCACTGGTGCAGAGATTAAGCTTGCTGATAATCATGAAGGTATGTCAAAATTTGAAGTAAAGTTGACCAGGGAAGGTAACTTTACTGATGAAAGAAAGAGTACTTCAGTCCAAGCGTTTGGATGGAGTGAACTGAAGGAGATTGCCTTAACGTTCAGGGGGAAGACAGATTTGTCGACTGATGTTAAAGCATTTCTGAAGAGGGTTGAGAAGGTATGGAGAAGAAAGCAACAGATGGAAGTTGCAATAGGCATGAAATCGCCAGAATCAGTACCATCTTCTCCATCACCAAAGAGAAAGGCTTCTGAAGATGCTCCAGGACAGACATCGAAGAGAAGGGCCTGACTCTTATCATTTACTTATTGTAATTTATTGTTTGATGAAAATTGTAACTATTTATCAGTTGATGTATGTAATATTAGTTGCAATTTTTGATTCATAAAAGTAAATGATCAGATTTAGTCTAAGTTAGAACTTAAAAGATGAAACTGAAAACACTCATGATCTATAAAGTGTTTTCCAGTAACTTAGATTTTTTAGACTAAGTCAAAAACTTGTGTCTTTCAAGCATACAATGTTGTATAGATTTAAGCTTGAAAACACTTGCATTATTTCTAAACAAATAGGGGGAATTTGTTAGGTCCAGATTTACTGGACTCGCTCCAGACTTGACTACTGGAGCCTTACTGAAGATCTGTCCAGAAACGTGTTCTACTGGACCTACTCCAGACTTGGAATCTGGAGTCCCTCTGAAGATTTGTTCAGAAATAATGGTAGACCAGTGAGCAAATACTTGTATAGGAAATCTGGAGTATTCTCCAGATTAGCTCACTGGACTTCACCCCAGTCCAGATCTACTCTACTGAAGACATTCTCACTGAAGTCAAAGACTGAAGTCAGAATAAAGAAGACTGACAAATGGCGGAGTCCACTGGAAGTCTTACCAGATCTGCACACTGGAGGATTGTCAGTGTTCTAGACCTTACAAGTCTGAACACTGATATCGAGTAATTGACTTTTGCCTTTACACACTTTCCAAAGGACATTCCAATTGTTCTTTACCAAAGTTTATACGTGTGTAAAGGTGGTTGGTTAAAAGAATAAAGTCATATTGATGTGACTTTATCCTTGTACCATTAACCAATGCATTTAATGTTCTTGTCGGTTCATTAAATGCATGCAACCATATTTGTACGGCACAAAATTCACTGGTGAATTTTGTTGCCTATAAATACAAAGTCATTTCTTTGAGAAAATTACTTTAAAGCATACATTAGAGTGAATTTGTCTAAATACTCTCGATCTTAAACAAGGATACTTCACAACTTTAAGTATCTCGATCCAAAAGAGTTATTTGACAAATATAGATCATTTGTAATTCATAGGTTGTTAGGATACATACTTATTTGTATTATCTTGATTCCGCACAACCTTGTATTTTATTTAACATCATAAATAAAATACACCTTGAAAAATACATAATGTTCCACTTTACTTGTTTATTGCTTTAAGTCGTGTATTACTTTATTTATATACTTGCATTTATCATCATGTGGTTTCATGTATACATGCCTTCATAGATGCTTGGATTCTTGATAGTGGTGCCACTGATCACATTTGCACAAAACTCTCTCAATTTACAAAAATAACACCATGCCCTAATCCTATAACTTTCACACTTTCCAAAGGACATTCCAATTGTTCTTTACCAAAGTTTATACGTGTGTAAAGGTGGTTGGTTAAAAGAATAAAGTCATATTGATGTGACTTTATCCTTGTACCATTAACCAATGCATTTAATGTTCTTGTCGGTTCATTAAATGCATGCAACCATATTTGTACGGCACAAAATTCACTGGTGAATTTTGTTGCCTATAAATACAAAGTCATTTCTTTGAGAAAATTACTTTAAAGCATACATTAGAGTGAATTTGTCTAAATACTCTCGATCTTAAACAAGGATACTTCACAACTTTAAGTATCTCGATCCAAAAGAGTTATTTGACAAATATAGATCATTTGTAATTCATAGGTTGTTAGGATACATACTTATTTGTATTATCTTGATTCCGCACAACCTTGTATTTTATTTAACATCATAAATAAAATACACCTTGAAAAATACATAATGTTCCACTTTACTTGTTTATTGCTTTAAGTCGTGTATTACTTTATTTATATACTTGCATTTATCATCATGTGGTTTCATGTATACATGCCTTCATAGATGCTTGGATTCTTGATAGTGGTGCCACTGATCACATTTGCACAAAACTCTCTCAATTTACAAAAATAACACCATGCCCTAATCCTATAACTGTCACACTTCCAAATGGCCAACAAGTTCTTGTTACTCAAACTGGCACTGTCACTCTAACTCCAGAATTGACCCTTCATGATGTGCTTTATATTCCTAATTTTGCCTACAACCTAATCTCTATCAGAAAACTCACCAAATCCACTAAGACAGCTATTACATTTACTTATGATAGCTGTTATTTGCAGGGCCATGATGGAGTGACTCATCTTGGCTCAGTATCTCATGGACTTTATATCTTCACTACCACCACATCATCATTGCAAACTTCCACAACTCTCTCAGTCACAAGCAGTACCAGTCTCTGGCATGCTAGGCTGGGGCATCCTTCTTCTCAAGTCTTACAAAAGATTTCTTGTATTCCTTTCAATAAAAATGCTCATGACTCTGTAAAATGTAGCATCTGTCCTTTGTCTAAACAACAATTACTCTCTTTTCCTTTAAGTACTTCTTATGCATCTAATCTCTTTGAGCTTGTTCATGCTGATGTTTGGGGTCCATACAAACACCCAACCATAAATAAGTGTAAATACTTTCTAACTTTGGTTGATGACCATTCCAGAGCCACATGGGTTTATCTAATTCCATCCAAATGCCATGTTTTTTCAACAATAAAGATTTTTCATGCCTGTGTCACAAACCAATTCAAAACCTCCATCAAAATTCTGAGGAGTGACAATGGCACTGAGTTCCTAAATTCTGATCTCCAAACTTTCTTACAATATCATGGAATTATCCATCAAACTTCATGTCCTTACACCCCCCAACAGAATGCTAGAGTAGAAAGAAAGCATAAGCATTTGCTACAAGTAGCCAGGGCAATTCAAACTCAAGCTAATTTTCCTATACACTTATGGGGATATTCTATTTTGGCTGCAACATACCTAATTAACAGATTACCCAGCAGTGTTCTTAATTACAAAACCCCATATGAAATCATTTACAATGAAACACCCAATCTTGATCATCTCAAAGTCATTGGCTCAAAATGTTTTGCATCAATTCATAACAATGACAAATTTGCACCCAGAGCTATTCCTTGTGTGTTGATTGGTTATCCTCAAAACCAAAAGGGTTACATTCTCTACAACCTCAACACACATTCTACTTTTGTAAGTAGACATGTCATTTTCCATGAAACTGAATTCCCATTCCATGAAAACTCCACTTCAAACCCTCCTCAAATCATCCCCTGTCCTACTTTCTATCCACCTCCTCTAACCACTCCTCCTTCTGATCAAAACCTCCCCATTACTCCTTCTCCAATTACTTCTTCCCCACCACTTCACAATGCTCCTCCTCATAATAATGTTTCTACAGAAACAACCTCTTCTTCTTCTCCATCTGTTCTTCTACCATCTCCCAATCCACCTCAACCCCCACAACCATCTAGACATTCAAACAGAACCAGACAAATCTCCACCAAACTGAAAGATTTCTCTTATCAACTCCCACCTTCCAATACTAATTCTGTCATATCCAAATATTCAATTGATAATTACATCAATTACTCAAATCTCTCCTCTCCTTCTCTTCATCTCATTAACTCCATTGACACTCACACAGAACCCAAGAACTACAATCAAGCTTCCAAGGATCCTAAGTGGGTAGATGCCATGACCACTGAAATAACTGCATTAGAAAAGAATAATACATGGACTTTAGTTACCCTCCCTGCTGGTAAAATACCCATTGGCTGCAAATGGGTATATAGGATCAAACACCATGCTGATGGCACAATAGAAAGGTTCAAAGCCAGACTTGTTGCTCAGGGTTTTACCCAACAACAAGGTATAGATTACACAGAGACATTTGCTCCTGTTGCAAAAATGGTGACAGTTAGAACTCTATTAGCTGTAGCAGTGACCAAAGGTTGGTTAATTGAGCAACTGGATGTCAATAATGCATTTTTGCATGGTGATTTACATGAAGAGGTCTATATGACCATTCCAAAAGGGTACAATCACACTCTTCCTCCTTATACTGTCTGCAAACTGAATAAATCTGTTATAACACGATTTAAGCTCTGAATTCGATCTAACAATGGCGGTTTTCTAGTGTGTGTTCTTGGTGTGTGTGTGTGTGTTTTGAGAGAGAATGAACGATATAACTGAAAGCTTGGAATTAATTGTGTGTGAAAATGAAGTAAATGTTATGATCAGGTTATGATTTCTAAGGTATGAGGGCTATTTATAGTCTAACAATACAACTATGCTAATTATCACAATTAGCCCCTCAACCTTAGTAATCATCTATCTATGACTTAACAACAAGAATGCCTTCTAATCTTAATTACAATTTATCACTATTTTTGGATTTCTAACATTCTCCCCCTTAGTGATTTATTGTAATGAATGAAGTACGTGTTATCTTGTCTTGAAGGAATGAAATTGATGAGCCCGGTGGTGAAGACAATTGGGATGTTGAAACAAGTCTTCAAAGCTTTTTCTTTTGTCTTTGGAGAACTTGATTCAGTCTTGATCTTGGACTTCTTGAAGTTAAATCATATGAAGATTCTCAATGTTCTTTTTGAACAGAGAATGATGAACGCATGTTTGGCTTGAATCTTCGAGAATTGATGAATCATGAATCAGAGTTGTCTTTTGAAATGCAGAAGAGATGAATCTTGGTTTTGATTCTTCAATCTTCGATTCTTGAGTGAAATTCAACTTTTCGATTCTTCAGTGTTAATTCTTGAACGACACTCATCTTCTTGAAATGAAGTTTCATGAATATGAACTCTCCCCCTTGATTTATGCATTGGAGTTTCTTGATAAAATGTTGTTGTATGACTTGAAGATCTTGAATGAAGTGAGTTTGATGAAGACTCATTTGAAGCTTTACTTCTTTGACTTGAATCTTCTAACAAATCTTTCAACCTTTTTGAAGCTTTGATCTTTGTCACATCAACTCGAACACTTTGGAGAGTTAGCAATTGAATGAAATTTAAGATGAAATTCTTATGAATTAATCATGCTCCCCCTCAATCCATGAGTATACATCTTTTGGAGCATCTTTGAATTGTTGAATTGTCTTGAGTGAAAATCTTTTCATCTTCGGTTTCATTCTTATCTCAAAAATCAATTTAGATTCCCCTTTTGAAATCAAAATCTTAATCAACTAAAGTCTAGTGAGAATCTGAAACACAAACTTTGATAAGCCTTTTCCCATTTGAAAACAATTTCTCAACATAGACTCTCATTCCATTTCTATCACTAACTATGCCTTGAAAAGGATAGAAAGATGGTATCATTTGAAGATAATACCAAATTCATTTCCGAAGCAAAAGCTCAGATGACAAAGACTATGAATCAATCATAATATTTTCTCCCCCTCATAATGACAAAATTGGGAAACAATGTCATTATGCACAAATGCGATTGATTAAGTGTCACAAGGAATAAGAAGACATGGAGAAATGTCAATCATCAAAACATCAACCCAAACTAGTAGCCCAACCCAAGAAATCCTATGGGTGACTAAAATGTAAGATTGAAGTTGTTGGGACAAACATTATATCATGGAGTTGGTGGTTTCTGTGTTTGTGTGAAGAGAAATGAAACCGGATAAGAATGATCCGTTTGCATGTTCAAAAATCAAAAGGATTAATGAAATGACCGATAGAAATGTATAACATTTTTCGGATTTCCTATGTATCATTGAGATATGCACAAAACAAGTCTCTAACATAGTTCGGTCTGCGGCTTTTCAACCACTAGATTGCTTCAAAGAATATAAATCACGGTTAACACTACCGAAGCATTTGATAACCACAATTTTATCCTTAAAGACTTTTAGGGAAAACCGAGGTCACTTTAGACTTCTCGTTAGCTCAATAATCACATAAATGTAATTATGAGACCTACGTTCAACGTTGGAAAAGATGTTAGCATTGGTAGGATTTACATTCGATCATCGTGGAATATCATTGCGGATATCACTACGAATGTTCCGGCTATATCACAAAGATAAGCTATTATATCACAAAGATATGACGCTAGTGTGTCCTAAAGAAATGAAAGATGATCAATCCAATGATCAATCAAATTAGCTCTAGACACATCGTGATCAAATGAAGTCGGGGACTGGAGCAGAATGTCGCCCTTTTTCAATATCAACATCTTCCAAAAGAAGAGTCAATAGAATCTCCGTGAGAATAAAACAAGTATTTGTAAAGAAACACTTGAGTGGTTAGGTAAAGATGTGCATTGCTTCACTGGGTCCATGAAGACTTCTTCAATATCAAGATATCAACAAATGACATCTGATAGAAACGTGTTTTACCCAGCTTTTGAGAATTTTGGGAAGGGTATCATTTCTTTTATCCCTTTTCTCACAGCAAATCACCTTAACCTCTCACTTTTCGACTTTACTCCCTCCATTCTAGTTGCACGAAATCAACATCACTCAAAATACCCTCACTATCTAATTAAAGAAGTGAATACTCCGGGGTTAGAACTCATCGGCTATGATGAAATTCATGGAGTAAATTTTGAGAAATACCTATCGCTCATTGTGCAAACTAATCACCGAACTCCATTTGATTAAAAATTAATGGAAAAACATCAAATGTGTGTACGAAAAGGTTTGAAACACATTTGAAGTTTGAGAATTTTTGAAATCACAAACTCCCCCTTAATCTATGCAAGAATATATCAAAAATGGTTTTCATAGAAAGGTGGAGCAAAAATTGTTTTTGCGAAATCAAAAAGAAACACAAAGTTTTGCTTCAACAACAATGTTGGTAGTAAGATAGCTAGGGAGTATACAAAGGCGTTCAATCCGTCGCATCTTACAACAACATGTTGGAGGCAATTTAAAAACATTTAAGAAAATTGAAAATTCAACCAATTAGTACAATATGAGAGAACAAGGGAGTACACAAAGGCGTTCGATCCTTCGTTTCCCATATCACTAATTGAGAGTTTGAAAAGTTTGTTTGGGAAAAAATTTGATTGCTATTACACATACATATTCATATAAGAATACTTGGAAGTACACAAAGGCGTTCGATTCCTTGTTTTCTTATATCAATTTATATGTATAATAACAATGTGTTTTAAAAATAAATATATCATTTAAGAACGGGTTACATACATAGTATATGCAAGCCATTACACTCTAATTAAATAAAACATTGAAGAACGGGTTGCATACATAGTATATGCAAGCCTCTAAAGAAAATCTTTTTGTTAATTTTTGTAATTTTTTCAATTTTTATTTTGTTTTCTGAAATGTTTCAAGAATTCCTTCAATTGAAAAAGAATTAAGGTTTAAGATTTAACATACCAAGCTTGGAGATCAGAAAATTAAACCTCTTTTCGTCCAACGGTTTTGTGAACAAATCTGCAAGTTGAAATTCAGTTCCCACAAAGTAGAGTTCGATGTCACCTTTCTCAATATGATCTTTGAGAAAATGATATCTAACATCAATATGCTTTGATCGAGAGTGGTTTACTGAGTTGACTGCAATTGCAATGGCACTCTGAGAATCACAATAGATAGGAATATGATCATATGTCAGACCATAATCAGTCAGTTGTGTCTTCATCCATAAAACTTGAGCACAACAACTAGCTGCAGCCACATATTCTGCTTCAGCCGTTGATAGTGAAACACAATTCTGTTTCTTGGAAGACCAACTCACAATTTTGTCTCCTAAAAATTGTAAAGTACCGGAAGTGCTCTTGCGGTCAAGTTTACAACCTGCATGATCTGCATCTGAATAAGCAGTTAGATTGAATCCAGTATCCCTTGGATACCAGAGCCCTAAATCGGGTGTACCCTTCAGATAACGAAAGATTCGTTTCACAGCTTGATAATGTAAATCAGTTGGAGCAGCTTGATATCTAGCACACATACATGTTGCAACATTATATCTGGGCGAGATGCTGTTAGGTACAACAATGAACCAATCATACTTCTATATCTCTTTTGGTCAAATGGTTTCCCATTTGTATCAGTATTAATGTTGTTCGAGCAGCCATTGGGGTAGAAATTGAAGAACATGAAGTCATATCAAACTTTTTTAACATGTCATTTATGTATTTACCTTGTGATATAAAAATACCAGTTGGTAATTGTTTGATTTAAAGACCCAAAAAGTAATTCATTTCCCCAATCATGCTCATTTCAAAATGATTGACCATTAGAGATGAAAAGTTTCGGCAAAATGTTTGACTGGTCGACCCAAATATAATGTCATCAACATATATTTGAACTAGTAGAACATGCTTACCTTGTTTGCGAATGAACAGGGTAGGGTCAATTATGCCTTTGGTAAATCCACCTTTAAGTAAGAAAGTAGTTAAGGAATCATACCATGCTCGGGGTGCTTGCTTAAGACCATAGAGAGCCTTGTCTAACCTGTAGACATGGTTTGGTCTTTGAGGATCAACAAATCCTTCAGGTTGATCAACGTAAACTTCTTCTTTGAGGTCACCATTCAGAAAAGCAGTTTTCACATCCATTTGAAACACAGTGAAGTTTCGGAATGCGGCATAAGCTAAGAAAATTCGAATGGCCTCCATTCTTGCTACTGGAGTAAAAGTTTCGTCGAAATCAACACCAGGTTGTTGGCAATAACCCTTAGCAACAAGTCGAGCTTTATTCCTTACTACCACTCCATTCTCATCCTTTTTGTTTTTGAAGATCCACTTCGTTCCGATTGGATCAGCTTTTCTAGGATTTGGAACTAACCTCCATACCTTCAGTCTGTCAAATTGAGCGAGTTCATCTTGCATTGCCTTAACCCACTCTGGATCTTGAAGAGCTTCAGATACCGTTTTGGGTTCAATATTGCTAAGAGAAAGTGCAACAAGACACTCATTCACTGAAGTACGAGTAGTTACTCCTGCTTGTGGATCTCCAATTATCTGATCAGTAGGATGGTCTTTCTGCATACGTGTCCACTTGTGAGCATGAGGAAGCGGATCTTGTTCATGAAGATCAACATCATCATCATTGAAACTTGAGTTTTGTTGAGAGATAGAGTCATAACTTGGTATAACTCTTTCCTCATATGCTGGATGATCAAAGTCAAGTGGCACATACACATTAGGAGTGTTCAGGGGATTGGTTGTCTGAGTGAATTGAGAAGGTTGTTCTTGAACATTCACTTGAGAAGGATTCTCAGGAGAGGATGATGGAATAGAATTATTTGAAGATGATATTTGCTCAGAAGAACTTGATGCTGATTCATGAGTGTTGTTAGGAACTGGATCGTGGTTATGAAGAGGTTCATTGTTTGGAATTGGTTCAACGATGATCTGAGGTTCTTGATCATGAACCGGTTTTGAACTATAGAATTCTTCAAAAAGAATATCTAATTCATCACTGGTTGGAGTTGGAAATTTCTTGAATTTAGAAGCTAAGGTAGTATTCCTTGTAGAGGGACTTGAAGCACTTGAATCCATACTTGTTGGTAGCAAGCTTTCTTGCTCAAAAATCATGCCTGACATCTCATCGAACCAAACATTCATCGTCTCTTGAATTGTGTTTGTTCGACGATTATAGATTCGGTAGGCAATTGATGTTTTGGAATAACCAACAAAGTATCCTTCATCACCTTTCTTCTCGAACTTTCCAAGATTCTCCCGATCATTCAATGTGTAACAAACACACCCAAATATGTGAAAGTAGTTGATGTTGGGTTTCCGTTTGTTAACAACCTCATAAGGAGTCTTTTCGAACCGCTGATTGATAATGGACCGATTCTGAGTGTGACAAGCAGTGTCAACAGCTTCAGCCCACATATTGGATGGCAATTTGGAATAAGCAAGCATTGTCCTTGCTGCTTCCACCAGCGATCGATTTCTCCTTTCAACAACACCGTTTGTTGTGGGGTGCGAACTGCTGAGAATTGATGAGTAATACCTTTGGATTTGCAGAATTCATCAAAAAACAGCATTCTTGAATTCAGTACCGTTATCCGAACGGATGTAACGAACTGGAAGTTGAAGATTTACTTGAGTAATGGTGATGAAATCTATCAACATCTGAGTTGTTTCATCTTTGGATGCTAGGAACTTAACCCAAGTATATCTTGAATAATCATCAACAATAACCAGGATGTATTTCTTCCCATTTCGGCTTTGTACTTTCATTGGCCCACAAAGATCCATGTGAAGCAAATGAAGAGGTGCTAAAGAATTTGGAGATTTCTTCGGTTTATGAGAAACTCTCTTAATCTTCCCAACAGCACAAGAAGGACAGACATGCTCACTTTCATACTTATAGTCAGGTAAGCCTTCAACAAGATGCTTATTGACTAAAGTATTGATTGTTTGGAAGTTCAGATGAGAGAGCCTTCTATGCCATAACCAAGAATTCTTCGAGGTAGCCTTTGAAATGAGACAAATATTATCGGTTGGTTGGTTATCATCGAGATTGACGGTAAAAAGGTTATCGTCACGATCGCCACAAAGAATATCAACTCCATCTAAGGGTTGGACTTTGCAAAGAGATTTTCGAAAAAGAACTTGAAGATTGTTATCACAGAATTGTCCAACACTGAACAAGTTGTGACTTAAACCTTCAACGTAGTGAACTTTCTTGATTATAATCCCATTTCGTTCAATGTCCCCTGTGAGTCCCAAATATAAAGACAAATGACTAAACCCGACTGGCAAGTACAACTAATCTTGATGGACAAGTTTAGTTTACGATCCAGATATGGATAACAAGAAACAAATGACAATATGAATTAATGCAAATAAATGGCAGAAACTATATAAAGATATATATAAATATAATCAAGTATGTAGCATTGAGACACGTTGTTTTCTAATGTATTTGATTTATTGATGTATAAACAAATACAAGGATTGTTGCGGAACAAAGATAAACACCCAAGTGTAACTATCTAAACAATCCCGAAATACAAGTGACCAAGATGACTTGGAAATACTCGTAAGTTTTGCTTAGAGTATATCTCACAAGTTGCAATGCAATAGTTCAAGCATTTTGCAAGTTGTGAGAAGACTTTCTATTTATAGACAAAGTTCATGATGACATGGACAATGTCGTACAAATGTGGTTGTGAGCATTTAAGGAATTAAACCATAATTCCTTACATGCTGCACAAGGAAGCGTATATAAGTCACTTGATGTGACTTATAGTACTAGGTTCCTAACCTATACTTTGTACCTTTTATTAATAGATAATTCTATTAACTGGATAAAGGTGTAAAGTAAAAGTCTTCCTCGTAATCAGTGTAAAGTGTTGTAAGTACTTTATCACTGAGATGCTTCAGTCTTCGATATGGTAGAATCACTCTGATGCTCGCTTCTGAGATGATTCTCTTCTTCAGACTTCAGTCTTTGACTTCATTCTGAATGGTATTCTGATACGTAGATCTGAACTGAAGTGAAGCTTCAGTGAAGGAGTTCTGAATTCTGAGGCATCTCAGAATTCTGAAGTAATGTCTTCACTAAACTTCAAGCTATTTCTGAACAAATTAAACATGGTCGATTCTCGACCTAACAAATTCCCCCTATTTGTTCTGAAATAGTGCATGCATCTCAGACTTCTATCTATACATGTTTGTAAGTCTGAAATGCAAGTTTTCGTTTAAGTTGTAAAAATTTCTTAAGTACATCTTATAGATCATTGATGTCTCAGAATTTTACTTGTGTTTTTCTAACTTAAACCTATCATCTACTTATTTGTCACAATTTGCAACTTATATATTACACACTGAAATGAAAGTTACAAATGTAAATATTTACAAGTACATGATAATTCTGAATAGAAAACTACTTCTTGGCAGGCCTTGAACCAGAAGGTGCCTCAGTAGGTTTTCTCTTCAGTGGAGAATGATCCTTTTTGCCAAACAGCCTTGCTTCAATTTCTACCTTGGCTTGCATCTTTTGCTGAATTCTTGCTAGCCATGCACCAGTCAAGGCAGACTTAGGCTTTCCTTTAAGAACTTGGATCATCTCCCTGTGCTCAGATATGCCAAACTCATGAACTGAAACCTGAGTATATTCTTCAGTAGCCCTTCCTTCTCTTTTCACAACCAAATCGAACAGCTTCAATCCATCAGCCTTAATAACTTCAATATCAACAATTCTGGCCTGATGTGATCGATGAGTCATGAAATGATCATACTGGTCCTTCTCATGTTTTCTTTGGAGCTCAGCAGCATCATCAGAAATTGGTTTGATTGAAGTATGGACAACATCACGAGAATCTTTCTTTCCAGTCCTTGTTCCAGTTCTGGGCTTTGTTGGTGGCCTGAACAACTCCCTCTCTACATTCTGAACTCCAGCCAGAATCTCCTTCTTCTTTCTGGCCATTTCCATTTCTCTATTTTTCACTAAGTCTTGAATGGACATCTTGAAAGGTGAGATGGTCCAGCTTTTGTTCCAGGGAGAGTAGTTCACCCCATACTCATAATCAAGCATATCTTTCACAGCCTTCTGCACTCTTGGGTCATGTTTGATTTTCTGAAATCGTTCAAGTGATAGACCCAGAGATGCAGCATCAATATGATCTAGGGTTCCCATGCTTTGGTGCTGAACCCTTTCCCTTTCTTTATTCTCACTCCACATGATAAATTGGTTAGAGACTTGCTTCTGCAGAGTCTCCAACTTCTTGCTATCAGCATTAGGATCGTGGAGTGGATAACCTTGTTCATCAACATTTTCTCCAACAACCAGTCCAGTACCCTTAACAACCTTCTTTGGTTCCTCTGCTTCCTTGGCCTTGCCTTTTCCTTTATCTTTCTTTTCAACACCAGAAGTCTGA
>CM067169.1:70843325-70848325 GCA_034093135.1 Erigeron breviscapus
GGTGTTAGAAGAATAAAGGAAGATTAGCATTAGTCTCCCTATGACTAGACTTTACCTATAGCCATATGTTCGGCTACTTTATTTATGATTTATGTCTCTGGTAGTTTTGATGGCAATTATGTTAGTGCCATAACTTGGATTTTACTTTGACTATTACGATGATGCTATTAGTAACACCAAACTTTAATGAAAGGTATCATCCGTTACGGATGGGGCAGTTTTTAAGTGATCCTTTTCCGCTATGTTTTAAACGCCGTTTGGCAAAAGTTTTTGAAATCCAGGTTTTTTAAATGACGGGTGGTACCACCAACCGTTTCCAAACACGTTTACCGATTAACTCCTATTATAGATTTGACATTCACCGTCATACCATGAACCGGTGACAAACGACACCATAGACAATCGAATTGAAACGATAAACATATTCACCTAGTACCACTAACGATGAACACATAAACCATCAACATCAAAAGAATAAATCAAGAAATTAATTGATAAAGATCACGACACAACGATAATTGAATCAACTCTTGAATTAAAATATTGCAATCATATCATTCGTCAAGTTTCATCAAAGTGGATGATTAGAAATCTAGCCAATCATACTAAATTGAATTGCAATAAAGAAATTGAAAGAAAACATATTGTACCAATGATCGTTGAATATAAATTGCAAGACAGAAAATTAGATACGATCTAGATGGATGTTCTTGAATCTTCAATGAATCAAATGATGAAATCTGCGATGATCCGTCAAAGACTCGTCGTAGAACAGCTCCTAGAAAGAAAAACTTGATCCATGGGAAAATAGGGTTTTTTCCTTTATATACCTCTCCCAAATCTGATGCAAAAGAGGCTGTAACCTAACTTCCCCGTGCACTCACTGCGCCGCAGTGGTCATGGTGTGCTCCCACTGCGGCGCAGTGGAATACCCCTGAAATCTTGATCTATTGATGACTGCGGCGCAGTGGGGCAATATCCCTCCCACTGCGGCGCAGTGCATATCTGCTGGAATTATTTTATTCTTTCTCGTCCTTTGACTGCGGCGCAGTGGCAATATCCCTCCCACTGCGGCGCAGTGTTAAACCACTGGAATCTTTGTTCTTCTTGACACTCAATGACTGCGGCGCAGTGGGGCAATAACCCTCCCACTGCGGCGCAGTGCATATCTGCTGAAATCTTTGTTCTTCTTTATCAACATCACTCGAACACTCGGGTCAACTTCTTGGCCAAAAATCGTCAGAAAATGTACCAAATGGACGCGCAACCTGCTAAGAACCTGAAAGCACTAACAAACACCATAAACGCGCCAAATGCATACAAAATCGGCTCAAAACACATACGAAAAAGGCCAATAATGATGTGGGCGATCTATATAAATTGGTCACATCACGATCATTAAGAGATTTAAGAGATTTATTAAGAGATATATATGTTTTTAAAAAACAACCTCATTAAGAGATATATATTGTTTTTTTTTTACTTTTTAATTTTTTTATTATTAATTAATGATGATTAGGATAAAGAATAATTTTTAAAGGAATGCTTAAAATTAGGAAATTAATGTAAGTATGACACATAATGAAAAATCTAAATGACATTCTCTCATAATTGTCAACTAATCAAAAAACTATCCTCTCTTAGTTATATAGAGAGAATAGAAACCTGAATTTCGCAAGACAAAGTACAAATTTTAATGCATCAAATTAATTAATACTGACAACTCTAAGGGCTGCCATTAACAAAACTCTAAAAATATATATAAAAGAATCGTACTACATAATGCATCCATAGCATGAGTATGCTTTCTTGTTATTAAGGCACATATATTAAGACTTTTATTTTGTCAAATAGGAAATCAGTTACAGATTAAGAAAATAGTGTGTAAATGTGTTATTTTAGAGTTTGTAAGATAGTAATATATCAATTAGCATGACTATCAAGTTTCTGTTTGTAATTATAACTCGACCGAAATCATGCATCGATCCATTTTGCATGTTTATACACATAATTAGTAATTTGTTGTAAAAAGAGTTGCTTCATACATACATAACTCTATAATGCAGTAACACACTAAACATTCTCATAGTTTCTTTCCATAATCCATATATACTTTCATTTTCCATCTAAATCAATAAATCCTACAACTATTGAAGTCTATTGCATTAATTAGGTGAACATCTATATTACCAATGCAGTTTTGGGTTCACTTGATAGATTATAGTATACATCAAAGTGTTTTCTGTTAGTCTGCGAATCAATTGCGGCAACAATATTTTATAAGTAAAAGTGTAAAACTACTACAAATTATGGTTATTCATTCGATTAATAACAGTGGCGGTCGAATAATTCCAAAGTTTCACTTTTGTAAATTGTAATGTTAAGCAAAACAACAATTAATTCCTAATAGATGTAAAAGGTCAATTTGTCAATTTTGTTATGTAACTTACAATTAAAGGCATATCAAAATCAAAAGGTATCTGCTATTCAAGGCCTAACCTTGTTCTAATATATGTAACTTATATAAACAAAGTAAAACCCATCACTTTTGTGGAAAGAGCAAAGTCTGCTGGTATTATATAAACTAAACAGTTAACATCGTATACGACTCTTTAGCAGGTGATCCATCGAAGATAACTCCAACGATTTGACCTGTTGTTAAATTATGACATCTTGATTGTTTACACTTCCTAACTTGGACTGTTTGTGTAATGGTTTATCTCCAGAAGGACTATTATTGACCATGTGGAAAAGCTGGAAGTTAAAGGGACCAAAGTTTGGTAATGTGAAGAAAAGGACTAAACAAGAAGTTGTTGCCTATCGTGTTTGGGTTACAACATAAATTCCCTATTTTACCGTTTATGATCGTTGCCTTACAAACCTTTCATCTATGTTTTTTTTTTTTTTTATCTTTAGTTATGTAATCTATTGTGTTGGTTCCTTAATCCTCCCGGTGATGGTATTTGTATTTCATTATTGTATGTTGAGTATTGTTGAAACCTTTTCTCTAATTTTAATCCTATTAGTGAATCATTTGGCTATTCGACTATGTGTTGCTATTATTTCTTCACCTCTCGTGAGCAGGTGACCCATTAAGGACCGGCCCAATAAGCTTACTGGGCTAGGCAAGTGTTTAAGGCCTCCACTTATATAAGGCCTCCAATTTTGGGCTTTTAATTTTAGGTGTACTACTTTAAACTTTACAAGCTTGTTAACTGACGCATTATTTCACTGAGCTTTGGTTATTAGAGCCTTTTACTTGCCAAAATAGATCTCTGTTAATTTTGGTAGTTTAAACTTACCTTCTACCTTGTCTTACTTACGAATAAAATTTATTTAATCATGGTGATGGTTTCTGTCTTGCTTCTGTAAATGGCTTACTTCTATGAACAAGCTGCTTTGTACTTTACAGAGAATATATATGTTAGAAGCTTTTTAATCTGTTTTTGTGGTTCCTACCGCGGATAAACAATGAGGGCTTTTGTTAGAGACTTCCAAAACGATGCCGCTTAGAGCCACCAAAAAGGTTAAGCCGGCTCAACCATTGATCACTAACGTATTTTGCGAAGGAAACTAATAGGCAACTGACATAAAAACCACTCATGCGGACAATATTACCTTACCTAAGATAACAAGTTCGTTTCAGATTCAATTCTTTCAAAGGTATAAAAAATCTCTAGTGAACCCTTAACCTTTATCTTTTAAATATAAGTATTTCAACCACTTGTTCCAATTCTGTTGGTTAATGTTATGTATTTAAATGGTCTACATAAAATTATATAATTCATTTATTAAAGCATGCAAATAAGCAAGACTTTTTTTTGTGTTTCAAAATGAGTAATATATATTTCAAAAAATCTATTTAGTTTTCGTCTATTAAAGGATTCAATTTCTAAAAATTTCGCAATAAAGAGAATGTCGTTAGTTTTTAACACCAGCCTTCGTTAAGTGCCACAGTCACCATTGCCACATCATAAAATGCTTCGTGGACTTTGATTTTGACTGAAAATGAAAATTATATATTATATATATAAATATACGAGAGATAGTGCCCGCGCGTTGCGGCGGTGAGATGGTGAGGGTGATAGGTCAAGTCATAGAGTATGATAGCCAAATGCCTTAGCCGTACGGGCTCCGCCCTCGGATTTAAAAATTCGTCGAAAGTATATCGAATGACATCTTTAATGAAAGAGCATGAAATTTTAAGAACACCCATACAATTTTTATAATTTATCGATATACGGTTTTTGAGATAAAAGATTTTGAATGAATTAGAGGAATAAAATGATTTATGGAGGAGAGAAAAAAAAAATGAGTGGTTGAGATTTGAGGAGAGAGAGAAAAATAAATGGTTGAGACTTAAGGGCATGTTTGGTTAAGAGAATTTAAGGATGAGAAATGGAAATTACTTAATTTCTTGTGTTTGGTAGCCTGGAGAATTACATGACACGGAGAAATACAATTTCTCGAGAAATTCACCCAATGCATTTTCATTTCCATCCAAATTGAAGAGAAATGTGAGGAAATGTGTTTTCTTAACAAAAATTTCTCCGCCTTTTTATACGGAGAAATTAGAATTTGGCTTAAAGAAGGACTATATAAACAAATCTCACGTGCATAGCACATTCCACACAAAACTTTAGCCCTCTTTTCCTCTCTAGTTCCAACAAAAGTCTATCCCCTTCTCTGTAAATAAATTATTTTTAATTCCTCTTGTTCCTATCTTCCTTATTTTCTTTAGTTATGTCACCGTATTACTATATGATGATAGTTAGATCTATCGGAAAGAGCACAACGTGTTTTTTCATTTTTTAAATTTATTTTTGATGAGCTTCTGCAACTCTTGCTTACCATTTACTGGTTCTAAAACAAAACCATAAATTGCAAAAGAAAAAGAAAACGAAGGTTTCTGATGATTGTGATTATATATATATATGTATTGTTAATGTCATTTTCATCGATCTAAAGTAAAGTAAATACGTGTATGTTGGAAGATTCTA
>CM067169.1:70850825-70903424 GCA_034093135.1 Erigeron breviscapus
ACCTATAAATATACATCATAATACCATAATGTCAACTATACAATCTTAAACCAGTAGGTTTAGCACATTTAAGTCGAGTCACAAACTCCTAAACGCCTCTACAACTTTAACGAGCAAGAACAAGACACTTTGACTCGACATTTTTAGAAATGGAAGAAGGTTCATATAAAACGAGTGTCATAACATGAAACTAGACTCTCTTACGATTCTAACGATAGGTCATATGACTCGATTGGACTTACGGATCAAAAGTTATTGACGTTTGAAAACTGACGCGCACACATTCACAGTAACAAACCACTGCGCCGCAGTGAGCCATTGCCAAGCTCACTGCGCCGCAGTGAGCTAATCTCGAACCAACCAGCCCCTAGCCACTGCGCCGCAGTGGGCTAGCCTAAGCCACTGCGCCGCAGTGGCCCAGTTCTGGTCCCAGAAGCAGCAGCTGCAACAAGTGCAGGAAAACCAACCCAAAAACCCTTAAAACTCGACCCAAACCAATCCAAATCGATTTGTAGGAACTTGTAACTTAAATTGAAGCATACATAAACACCATTAACCATAAATAAACATAACCCAATCCTCAAATTCGACCCAAAACATCAAAATCATAACAAATCGCTCTAACCCTAATCGAAACCCTAATTTGACCCAAATCGTCTTTCGACTCGATTCAAGACTTGAAATTGTTCAAGATGACTAGAAATGCATAAACAAACATAAATAGAAGTAAATGGGATGAATTTGACTTACCAAAACTTCCTTTTGAGCTAGAATCCGAAATTAGGTCAAAGTGGACAAAATGCAAGAACTTGACTTTGATTCTTCGATAGGAAGCAAACGAGATGAAGATGGCTATGATTTTCTATGTTAAGACCGTTCCAACACTAATCCGATGCAAGAAATGGTGAAGAACAAGAGATGAAATTGTCTTGCTTTTTACTTGAGAGAAAGAGAGAAAATAGAAAGATAGATAGGCAAGAGAATGAAAGGGAGAAAAGGGGATAAGGAGGGGTGATTGGGTCTTGGGTGGCTGGTGGGTCGTGGACTACCCACGGGCCGACCCGCTTCTCATCCCATGCCAAATTACAAACGTTAGGCATTTAAACACCGATTAAAACATATTATCGACCCGACGAATATACCACGCTGTCATTTAATCACAAAACGACCCAACTATTTCATTAACTTAAATTGTTAGTCAAATTGCACGTAAAGTCAAACGGTCAAAATTCACGGATGTTACATTATTCCCCCGTTGAAAGAATTTCGTCCCGAAATTCAACAAAACCCTAATTAGCAAATAAATGCGGATACTTAGACTTCATGTGATCCACTCGCTCCCAACCGAACTCGGCTCCACGCCTAGCGTTCCACCTAATCCTATCAATCGTATAGAGCTTATTCTTGAGTTTCTTGACTCGGCGGTCCAAGATCTCTACCGGTTCTTCAATAAAATTCAAATTCGAATCAACCCTAATCTCGTCCATAGGCACATGATATGTAGGGTCCGCCAAACACTCGCGTAGGTTGCAAATAATGAAACACATCATGTACACCGCTAAGCTCTTGTGGTAATTCTATTCGATAAGCAACTTTTCCAACCCTTTTCGAGGATCTTGAAAGGACAATTATACCTCGGCCCGAGTTTGCCTCGCTTCACGAATCGGATGACGCTTTTCCACGGTGACACTTTCAAAAGTACAAAATCACCCACTTCCAACCCTAACGGTCTCAGCCTCACCTCGGCATACTCCTTACTTAGCATGCGAGCTAGCTGGGCTATTTTCTTAGCTTGAGAAGTTGTTCTTGTCGTTCTTATTGAGCTTTCCTTGCTTCTTGGTTCGTCCCAGTGGAGAATAACATCTCTACTACTTTGTGCTTCGGTCAGTGTCATTCGAATACTCGCGTAACAACCGTCGTTGCACAGGATTTACGCCATGGTTATAGGTACGTTAACTTCACATGTGATCAAGTCTCACGTTGGGTTGAGTGCCCGTTGCTCATTGGATGGCTCCCTGAATTGGAGTTAAGCGACTTCCTTTATCTGGAAGGACAGAAATCGAATCTTCGTGTACCTAACCCATTTCTTCTACATACTAGTGTGCCCAGTTGTCAAATTTTACCGGTCTCGCCGTATCGTGATCATTTCTTATCGTCGGCAACTTCATGGCGAAATCCATTATGAGTTATTTTCCTTCGAATCCCTCTCCCGGTCTTTCACTACGAGCTTATTCGCCTCTCAGAAGTCTATAAGGGTTTTGACTACGCGCGCGATGTTGAGAAGTGAAGCATATACGAAATTTTAAGTTATCGAGATGGGACAAGCCCGATAAGTCACCCGGAAAAGCGTTCGGGAGACTCAAGATTAACAAGGACAACGTTAGTTTTTCAGACTCTTGAGACGGTAGCTCTAAGGACGCCTGAGTTGGAAGACTTACACGGGGCCCTAAGAATCCTACCGTTAGATATTTTTACACTGGTAACCCTACTACACAACTTTAGAACTGTCTCACTCGGTGGCATTCAGATTACACTCACTTTTTCATCAAGAATCTTTATATCATACGGCGCCCAGTACGTGAGGAGTTTTGTCGTCTTTTAGAGTCGAGATAGATACACGGGATATTTGAGCAAATTTAGTCAGTGAGTCGCTAAACATTCAAAATTGCAAACATATAATTCCAAAACACACGAACGAATGTAACTCAAAGGAGTAACGTTAGAATAAACGAGATTCATAGTCGGTTTCGATATCGAATAGTGTCGTAACATAACAACCATTAGGAGGAATGTACCTTAACCAACGTTAGGATTACTTTGGTCTCCTTTGCCCTTCTCTGCAAAAGCTCGGCTACGAGGTTGAACTTGATGGTCTTGTTGGCCACGGCTTTGGTTATAAACGACTATTTGTAGTTGATCGGGAGGAACCGCCACTTGGGCTTGTGGTTCAGTCCATCTAGGACAAGCATCTCTGTAGTGGTCGGGGCTACCACATACAAAACAAACACCTTGATGGCTCCGAGGGTGGTCAGCTTGGGGATAGATGGTTTGAAGAGGCGTTACATTCAATGGTGTCGCTCTCGGTGCTCTACAATTCTTGGACATGTGTCCAAGTCGATTACAATTGAAGCAGGATCCACATTGGGTATTAGTGGGATGATGCTTGTTACAATTGTTACAGAAAGGATGAGGTCCCTTGTAAGGCCTCCTCGCCAGTCCCATTGCCGTCCTGAATCTACCCTTATTATGACCGTTGGGGTCAAACCTGCCCGCTTTCCTTGCCTCACTAGGTTCTCCGATTTCTTTCCTTTTTGATGAGGCTCTACCCGCCACCTTCTCGTCACCCATAATTACTCTAGTTCCACGCGTCTCATTGTTTCCTTGGAGGCTTGCCGTGACTTGGGCTACGATAGTAGGTATGGCGTTTACCACGGCTTGGGCAATCACGGTTGCTAAATCCGGCTCATCGCTATGGCTAGTCGCATTCCTTCTTGGTCTCACCATTTTCTACAAAGTAAGTAACGCGTTGACCCGAAAGTTAGCCTCACAATGCTCACATATTAGTCACACAAGTAGTTAATGCTCTCATACCATATAACATACTCATTTCATGTTATTACACTAAGGTAAGAGTGTTAGAATCCTATGAAATTGTTACTTATTATTTTATCATGTTAAGTTCATTACCATTGGTTATCTTTAATTCATGTAATCGTGTCAATACATCCTACAAAATAAACTAACTTGTTAACTTCATTTATACAATCGTCCATTTACTAATACATTTTACACGTGTATTACCGGCTACGTTATATCATGCTTGCAGCCAAGTTTAACAATGTCTCATACATGTTCAATTTCACATACTGTTAAGCAACATATCCCTATTGTTCACCAATTACGATTAACATCATTAGTGTTGGAAAATCATTTGTTTATAATACATATGAGTTAGGATGTTTACAACCTTGATACTCTCTTAGGGTGCATATCAACATATTTATCACGTTGTATCCTAACCGTTTATCAACACGTTTAAGTCAAATTACAACAAAAGCATTTACGACTTCAACTTGACCACTACGGGCCATACATACATACATACACATACACATCACACATGCATAACATATATGTTACTAAATCATACTAGTCAACATGTCATTCCACTGCTAAATCCAATAATAGTAGTAGTTCTAGAGTTTATGACCCGGGGGTTAGCTTCACAGTTTCTCTCATGTTAACCGCCTTATTAGTTAGTGTTTTAACGCCGACACACTACACATGTTCCATGTCTCTTACTAAGGCCAACACATAATTATTCTCAATTAACTGTCATATATCATGTTATCATACCACATACCCTACGTGTTTCACATTACTACACTAAGGACAGTATATCAAAGTTCTCAAATAATCGTTATCTATCATGTTCTCATGCCAAGTTCACAACAATTAACCATCGTCAAAACCAAATACTCGCATTAAACACATCTCATTACAAGCAGCTAAAACAAGTCACTAACACGAGTGGTTTAAAGTATAATCCGAATTTGATATGCTCTCTAGTTATTGACCAGGTATGTATACAGGGTGTACCAACGGCTAACCCTCCACCTAATCAACTCCCATTAAGCATATCGGTTCCTTATTATACTCTAAGCCATGCATGCGCAATCCATGATGTTATTAACCTGTTATAATATTGGGTGACCATAAAAGAGTTGATCGGGTTCTTTTAGGGTTGCCACAATATTATACTAAGTTAATAACATAACTTCATTTTGCTCTAAATCATCAAACTAGCACCAATCAATAACAACAATCCATATTAATGACAATCAAATTCAATCAAAGCACACATTAACCACATTGTATCCATTCCACATTCATCACGTTGAATTCAAGCCATCACATAAGTGGTCTTAACTACGAACTCACAAGGGGATCCACATAACTCACATTGCACACGAATTTCCTAACCATGCATGCTATATGAAGAGTTTTAACTTAAGCCGTAGTCTAGGTCAAACCGCCTAATTCTCTACGACCACGCATGGGCCACCATTCTGTAACACCCCAAGCCGAGGCTCGAAATATCACGGAAATCATATAGCACAAGGTGGAATTACAATAGGACAAGACTAAATGCAAATAAAGGATTCAGTGAATCCTTACAGAACGATAAACAAGTAACAAAATACATAAGGCACAAGTCGTCAACAGGAATTACAAAAGAGCATCAATAGAAGGTTAACGGTTCTAAGTACAATGCAAAGAAGGCAGATGGATCCTTGATCCATATAGTCCAAGTCCGGGTTCAACAGCAAGCTAAACAAATCAGTCCAAACTCCATGCCTTGGAATAACTTGGATACCTGAAAAGTGTACTAAGCATAGTCAACACAAGGTTGGTGAGTTCGTAATAATGGTTCGTAAAGAACCAACATCAATATAACGTCATATAAGGATAGAGGCTAGACATGACTTACAGTGAGCCTCCACATAACACAACATCGCCCAACAACAAGATTACACAAGACAAGAAAATGTGTAATGAGAATGCACAAATGATATGCGAATCAATGTAAGTGCCAAATGTATGAATAAGCAAACATGCCTATCCTATGCGTGACCTTCAGTCACCTATGCAACGATACCCTTCTGCCATCGCAATGGACAAGGCTGTATCTCAAATCATCGAGATATATATGTCTATATACTCGGGGTCAGGAACTACATCCAAAATGGGTGCATACATCTATGCACCAGGATGCCGGCAATCCCCTGCCGAGGGTCCACCAATAATGTATGCAATGCTTACAATCAAATGTAAATGCATAAATCGTAAACCAACAATCGATATACGATGAATATGAATCAATAATCAATATTCGCCAATCCCGAGTCATCAATCAACAAATCGACAATCATAAATCAATAATCACCATTCATCAACATCAGCCATTAACCACAATTTATACCAACTATACGAACATATACTTCAGAGGATTCTACTTTCTTCAAGTCCCAGATGCTTATATATAGGGTCACCCGCAGCCTCCCCACCACATCTTGAACCCAAATGAAAGCATAACCGACTTCCATGTAGGTACGTCTATCCTAATAATAATGTAATACTTAACCAAAAACATAAACCAAGTCAATCAACATACGATGAACCATAAACTAATAATTCAATAGTCGACAATCATAAACCAATAATCAATAATCGTCAGTCATAAGCCACTAACCACCATTCAAACCAACTATACGTACATATACTTCAGAGGATTCTACTTCCTTCGAGTCTCAGATGCTTATATATAGGGTCACCCGCAGCCTTCCCACCACATCTAAAACCCGACGAAGGCATAACCGACTTTCATGTATGTACATCTATCCTAATATTACTAGATACTTACAAATATAAACTAAGTCATTCAAACGTGATAATCATCTCAACAATTTAATACTCAACCAATTTAACCAATCAAACGGAAGGAACCATCACACCAATCCAACAACTAAAACAATCAATCAATAGATGCAAGTAAACACGCCAGGTTTACACTTTTCAGCCCGGATCTCAAGCGAGTAGGGAGATACGAAACTCACCTTGATCGGCAAAGAAGCTTAAGTCGAGTTAATAAGAGATTAATAGCGAGTATTAGAATCCACACGGCCACAACCTATAAATATACATCATAATACCATAATGTCAACTATACAATCTTAAACCAGTAGGTTTAGCACATTTAAGTCGAGTCACAAACTCCTAAACGCCTCTACAACTTTAACGAGCAAGAACAAGACACTTTGACTCGACATTTTTAGAAATGGAAGAAGGTCATATAAAACGAGTGTCATAACATGAAACTAGACTCTCTTACGATTCTAACGATAGGTCATATGACTCGATTGGACTTACGGATCAAAAGTTATTGACGTTTGAAAACTGACGCGCACACATTCACAGTAACAAACCACTGCGCCGCAGTGAGCCATTGCCAAGCTCACTGCGCCGCAGTGAGCTAATCTCGAACCAACCAGCCCCTAGCCACTGCGCCGCAGTGGGCTAGCCTAAGCCACTGCGCCGCAGTGGCCCAGTTCTGGTCCCAGAAGCAGCAGCTGCAACAAGTGCAGGAAAACCAACCCAAAAACCCTTAAAACTCGACCCAAACCAATCCAAATCGATTTGTAGGAACTTGTAACTTAAATTGAAGCATACATAAACACCATTAACCATAAATAAACATAACCCAATCCTCAAATTCGACCCAAAACATCAAAATCATAACAAATCGCTCTAACCCTAATCGAAACCCTAATTTGACCCAAATCGTCTTTCGACTCGATTCAAGACTTGAAATTGTTCAAGATGACTAGAAATGCATAAACAAACATAAATAGAAGTAAATGGGATGAATTTGACTTACCAAAACTTCCTTTTGAGCTAGAATCCGAAATTAGGTCAAAGTGGACAAAATGCAAGAACTTGACTTTGATTCTTCGATAGGAAGCAAACGAGATGAAGATGGCTATGATTTTCTATGTTAAGACCGTTCCAACACTAATCCGATGCAAGAAATGGTGAAGAACAAGAGATGAAATTGTCTTGCTTTTTACTTGAGAGAAAGAGAGAAAATAGAAAGATAGATAGGCAAGAGAATGAAAGGGAGAAAAGGGGATAAGGAGGGGTGATTGGGTCTTGGGTGGCTGGTGGGTCGTGGACTACCCACGGGCCGACCCGCTTCTCATCCCAGCCAAATTACAAACGTTAGGCATTTAAACACCGATTAAAACATATTATCGACCCGACGAATATACCACGCTGTCATTTAATCACAAAACGACCCAACTATTTCATTAACTTAAATTGTTAGTCAAATTGCACGTAAAGTCAAACGGTCAAAATTCACGGATGTTACAGTGTGAGACGTATGACGTATCATCTTGATATCAATAGGTGTTTGGAAAAGTATATAATATGTAAATAACAATTTAGAAAGCACATTTGTGTAGATAACACAACTAATATGATTGATAGAAAAATGTATACACTGAACCACACATGTGTCCATAACCCATTATCACATATGAAATATGCGAACACATTTGTACGTAACCGAAAACACGTGTACACTGAACATATATGTGTCCACGTGTGCACACCATAAAATGTATACTTGTGATCACTATAATGTAAAATGTATACTTATGATCAACATATATATGCCATGAGTTAATAAATCATAATACTGTTAAAGTGAATGCAAAAAAAGGAATAAATATTAATAATATAGGTCCATGATTTTTGATGGGTGGTTATGGTTACCGTCATTTTTTAAAGTTGAAATGAGTATTCCTTATTTAATATTCCTTTTTTACCCTTTTAATTGTCTCATGTGTTTAATTAGGTGATTTTATTTACAAAATTACCATTGATGTTTTTTAACCTTTGATTTAATTAATCTAACGGTCATGATTAATTCTCATAGTTCTCGACAATTTTTTAGTTCTCGCAATAACTTCACTCTATATATGTGATTATATATATATAATATATTATTATTATATATTATATATATATATATTTATATATATATATATATATATATATATAGAGAGAGAGAGAGAGAGAGAGAGAGAGAGAGTATATAGTGAGAACTAAGAAAATGTCGAGAACCGTGAGAACTAATAAAGTCCATTAGATTGAATTGATCAACGGTTGAAAATTAATGCCAGCATTATTGTGAATAAATGCAACAATTTAAACATCAAAGACGTACTAAGGGCATAATAGGCAATCAAAATTCAAATTAAAATAACAAAAAAAACCATTTATCATTACTAGCAATTTTGACGGCGGGAAATTCTCAAATTCATAAATGAAGATTCATGTGCATGTGATAAAAAAGATGTATTTTTTATTGAATACTAATATACGAATGTTTTGTTTTTTTTCTTTATTTTTTTTAAATGAATTCTAATGTGCCCATAATAAAAAAAAATGTATCTTGTAGTTCTACACATGTAACTGAGGTGTGCAAACGTGTTTGTATGTTTTAAAGGTGATATTGTTATATGCAATACATGTGTACAAACATTACGATTATTTTTTGTCTGTGTTCATAAAAAAATGTCTTACTAGTGTTTGTAAAACATGTATTAGTTTTTACTAATTGATTTGAAATCATATGTCGGCTATTATATGTTTTCTAAAATTAGCTAGATAGCATACCAAGTATTCATATGTGTACATGACAAGTTCATATGTGACTTTAGGTGTACAAATGTGATCGAAAGTGCAAAGATATCGTATTTCAGTTTAGGGGTATACATGTGGATTGCGATGCTTGGATCACATGTGTTATGGGATATGGTCACACGTGTAGTTCGTTGAATAGATATGTTATATATTTTGACTTATGATGGTTCATGGTTGGATCACATGTATGTTTTGTAATATGATCACATGTGGTTGGTTGAACAAATGTGTTGTTCGATGGGATATGGTCACATGTGTGGTTCTTGTACAAATGTGTTAATTTTACATATGTAATTGGCTTTTAGTGCAATGAATCTTTACTTACAAGCATTACAAACCCCCCATATTGGATCAAGGCTTGGAGTGGATGGTATGCGATTTTGTTCTTTTCTTCCGTAAGATTATGTTTAATTGATATAACATCATGTTCCAAAGACTAGTAGTGTTTCTTACTTATAGTCACAACTCAAAACCTAATCTTGACATTCATCAAACTATAAGAAGCGCCCCAAAAATACTGGAAAAAACCAAATGAAGCCTGACGAGTCTCGTAAAAAAGGGTGTAAAAGTGGTCACGTTATGAGTAAGAAGAGAATTATACAATAATGATGTGATCTAACCATCGCATTAGAATATAATTGGACCTCCACAATCCATTCTATCAACTTTATGGCTAACGAGGAACATGGCAGAAAAGCTTTTTTGTGTTTTATTATACTTAAATAATGATATAGAACTATAGATCTCCATTGGTTAATAATATAGATTTTTGCAATGATACAAACATTTTGACCAGAACCTCTACAATGATATAGACATTTTAGCTTGTTCCATAAATTCTGTTGATGTTTACGCCAATTCATCTAAATGATCTAATAAAATGGGAATTGTTGTTGTAACTGCTAAGAGATTATAGGGAACGAGCTATTCATGGGGCTTTTAATTTCCAATTGATAGTTAATTAAATTGTATTTATAAAATTACAATTGTATCCTTACACATATTAATAAAATACTAGTTTAGTTCTCGACATTTATTTAGTTCTCATTTTAACTTTTGATATATATATATATATATTTTTTCATTTTCTCCCTCCCTGATTTAACCCATTTCTCCTTTTCCCCAAAAACACAAATGAACCCTATTTTTTTGAACACCTCCTATACGTAGTGCAAAATATAAGTATGATTCAAGTATTTTTGTTATATACATGAATATTCGATTCAGTATCTTGTTCACAAGAACTATTATTCACACCAAATTTATGTTTATACATATTATCATGATTAAAGTTCCTTCCTTTATTATTTAAAAAGCCTAATCCTAATAACCCACATCCCCAAGAATTTAATAAATTATTGGCAGGACTAACAGATAATGATAAACAAGATTTTCTAAACAAAATATTAGAATTATTATAAGCACGAAAAGCAGAACAAGTGTACCTGTAATTTGAATTATAATTATAATTTGGATTATTTATAGCATGATTTGACCATGTATTATAAGAACATATACATATGTATTTTCATTTAAAGTCAAAGTCTACTACAACAATTTTTAATGACGTGACAGTGATGATGTGGCATTTAACGGAACATTGGCGTTAAAAACTAACAACATTCCCTTTATTGCGAAATTTTTAGAAACGTGATCCTTTTAATAGATGACAACTAAATAGGTTACCCTTATTAGGAATTTTGAGAAAAAAAGTTACCTTTTTATGGATTTTTCCCTAAAAATCAATGGTCAAGATTAAAAAATATTTTTGAATTTTAACCCTTGATTTTATCAAAGTCTTGTTGAAACATTAATGGATACTAGAGTGCAATCTCGTGTCATGCACGGCCAGAAAGGATGTAAACAAAATAAGTGTTCAAAAGCACATCATCTTTCACATTCGAAGCACAAACTCAAAAGCCAATAATGACACCAACATAGTTTTTAAAAACAACAATTCAAAAGTCAACATGATGTCAGATTTCCAAAACATGAAAACTTCAAACCCAAACACCAAAGAGAATCATCACCCACTATCCCCTTTTTTATAGACGTCATCCTTCCATCAATCAACCTGAATAGACTTGGTTGCTTCAAACTCCAGAAGACCCTCATTGTCATCTTCGTAATCCCCAGGAGACCTATGGAGCACCTGTGGTACTTATCTATCATGCATTTTTAGCATGCGATAAATATAACAGAAAGAAGTAAGCGAAAAAGATGTTAAATGTTATAACACATGGTAATAATGTTTGAAATAAGTTTAAAAACAATATTAACCTGCTTACGTGCCCTTGATCTTGGCATCTTGCAACGGACTCTCGGTTCTTTATCATTCACCTTTGCCTCCTTTCAACAATTTTCTCACAAAATGTTGCATAGAAAAAATCCAAACTTTTTTTATACAATAGATTAATATAAACCAAAGCCAACTAACGCAACTGTTGCAACTAAATATAACCCATGAAAAGATGCATCAAAAGACAGAAACATTTAAATATGTACAACATTACCATACCATACCATACTTCATTTCAGTACAGTATGGGAGGCTAACAAAGGGGACCTACATATATAATTACATACCATAATAGACGAACCTTCCTATTAAACTAATGCAAAAGATTTTAATAAGAAAAATATTACAATGACTCATGAATTACAAACTTTTTATTTACAAACTTACGTGGCTATGACGTAGCTCTTCCATAGTTCCATGTTACCCCTTATCTTATCTGTTAGCATTAACTTAACCTGGGTTAACTTTTTATTTTCTTCTCTCTAGAAAAAATGTTTGTAATTTATGAGTCATTGTAGCATTTCTCTATTATTTTATTTTGAATACTTGAATACATCAAGAGAAGGTCAACTTATCATCTTTGGTTAAGACATTAGTTAGTCGCCATGAACATATGAGGGAGAAAATTAAGGAAAATGATCAATCTTTCTAACCAGATAGCCTAATAATCTTTCTAAAACGTTAAGAAGGTGACATGTGGTATCCACTAATTCTCTTTCCTAATTTTGCCCTTTGATTTTTTCACATGTCATCATCTCATAGTTAGAAGGATTATTAGGCTATTTAGTTAGGAGGATTAATCATTTCCCGAAAATTAATCACCATGAGTTTATTTACCTTAGGTTAATTAACCATATTTAATTGGTAAGTTACAGAAATGACGTTGAAAAGACGAATCATAGACACGTGAGTTAGTAAGAAAGAAGTTTGTAATTTGTGAGTCATTATAGCATTCCTCTTTTAATAAACCAGATTTTTCATTATGCATGTACTAATAAATATCATAAAGATGGTTGTCAACACTTTGTTGTCATTAGAGATGCCCTCAACAACGTCAAAGCCTGTTACGTACAATTTCGAGCAATAACAAACTTTGATCAACATGTTAATACTACATATATATAGATATATGCATATAGTTATTAACAAATGAAACAATGAATATAGTACCTCGTCCTTTCCAAACGATTCCAGTTTATCCTCAAATTGACCTAGGTCTTACCGATGCTTGTAAATGAGATTAATGCTTGTAGTGGTGGATGTGGGCTTTATAACTAAATTATCCATTAACATATAAGTCACAACTACTTTTACATAATCTCCTTTCATTAATTTTTTTAGTAAAACTGGCGTTTTTACCCCCGGGCCTGTTATATTTGTTCTGTTTCAACCTGGACATGTTTTTACCCTTAACCCAACCCACTTTTGCCACTTCTACTTATAGATATCTGCTTTAAATGAGTTAGAAACTTGACATATATACTTTTGACCCTTAACGGGTCAACGAACTTGTTCTGCTGTCGTATTCATTATGAGGTCATCTACTCCTAAAAAGGGTAAGGAATCGTTTGGTTGTAAAATGTTTTCTAATTTTTTATTTCTATTTTTTTAGAAAATGAAAAGGGTTTTTATTTTCTAAAAAACAATTTTGTTGTTTTTGAAAATGCATTTTAGTTAGAGAAGTAGAAAACATGTGAAGGGAAAGGGAGGGAGGAAATGGAAAATAGAAAATAAGAAAAAGATGTTTTCAAGTTTTCTATTGAAAAGTGGAAAACATTGTTTTTTGTTTTCTTGGAAAACATTCTTTAGAAAACTATGATTAGAACACGTTTTCTGTTTTTCATGTTTTCTTAGAAAACAAAAATGGAAAACAAGAGGTATTTTCCGCAACCAAATACACCCTAAAGTTTTCAATATGAGGTTAAAAACATCCTATATGTATAACATGAATAGTTGAACTTTATTAATAATTTAATTCTACCTCGATCAAAGGTTCTTTGTCAAAGTCAAAGCCAGTTGCTGACACATTAACACATTCTTATCTTTATGCATGTCAACAACGATAACATTAAGTTTATACCCTTCTAACTCTAAGGCATGGAGTTCTTCAAGTGACGGAATCAAGTCAAATAGTCTTATTTCCTACGTAATACATGCATCTTAACTTTAAGCACTAAATATCCACTTCAGATTTTTTTTTTAAAAAAAAGATGCTAAAATGAGGGTTGGCATGACTAATTACAGGTTAAATAGAATGGAAACTACTGGGAATTGGCTCATCAAGATTCAAGGTTTTTAATAGACCAAAGGATTTAGGCTACTCTCCGTGCTCTGGAATTCCCGAGCTAAAGCTCGCTATGCATTCTTTTAAACTTAAAATACCCTTCTGGAGCAACCAAAGAAACGTTTTTATGTTCCCTGTGATATCCCATGTAGCATTTGGAGGCGGTGATTCAGTTTGAGCAACATTTGTTTGTGTTTACTCCATCTCACTGGTATTTCAAAATCATCTTCGATTATTTTAAAATCAGCCTATATCTATATAAAAGTTAGCAGTAGTATGTACCTACGATTTGTTAAAACGTTAAAACTAAACAGGGACGGATTTGTGTTTTTGGGGTTCCAACCTTATCACTTTTTTCGTGAGGCATAGCATTTTTTTGTAGAACTGGCCAATTCTTGACCCTGAAATTGGGACAGACGCATCTTTAGTACCCCAAACTTGGCTAACCAGGTTTTTTAGTACCCTGAACTATTTAGGGTGCGAGATAGTACCCTGAACTTGGACAGTTGGTATACATAAGGCCTTGACTCAGTCTCCCTTAACTTTTTAACTTACATCGTTACCTGCAATTTGAATTGACATCAAGAAACACTACTTCTTTTTTACTTTTGCAATCTATACCCTATCTACCAGTCAATTATATACACCAATCTATTATATACATTAATTCCTTTTAACCAAAGGACACACATATAGAGTACATCAAAAAACTAAAAAATATTTAATTTGAAAAATATGAACTTTAACAGAGCACTCAACATCAACAATAGTCATATATCCATTGGGTTATCAAGGTGGTCAAACAAAGAGCATAATTATGCATGAAAATAGATTGATAAAAGTAAAATGGATCAAACCAAAACTAAACAGAGAAACAAAGTGACACATTAAATTGCTTTATAGCTCCATGAGTTGAGTTTTTCTCACAAAAATTAACCTGCCAGATGGGCAAAATTCATTACCAAAAGATGATACATATTCCATTAAACAACAGGAGCTTTTTTGGAACGTTTCTTGGGCTTTTTGCAAGAATCGGGTCCTTCCGTTGTAGTGTTTACATCTTGAGCAACACATGTCCTTGAATTATGATCGACGGAGTTACACTTTCCACAATGCATGTCTCTTCCATGACGAGAGAGCTTAGTCTTCAGTTTTTTTGGCTCAAACTTCCTTCTTCGTCTTGCTTTCCTTGGCCTACCAGGCATGGCTTTTGGAAGAGGCGGCAACAATTCCCCGAAACCACTATTTGGCCAGAACTCTTCACTTCCAACAACTCCAATTGGATAACTATAGGCAGCAATAAACTTATCCTTTGAATAACAATTGTCTAAATAATCATAAGGATCTTTTGATCTACTTCTTATTGCCGCAATGGCACGAGGACATGGTATACCAGAGAGCTCCCATGCCCCACAAGTACACGTTTTGTCACCCAGATGGACACAATGCTGAGTTGTTCCGTGATAGACCTGAAATTCCTCATGACCATTCCATTTTATCTTCCACTTACAACTTGTAGCAGAATTTTCATTCACTATGTCCCTTATGTTTGGTCCACAGTTAAGCCTCCATTTATGCACAAAATTAAGCCTTTTAATCCTTCTTTCCATAAGATACTCTCTAAGATCCTCATTCATAGATATTATAGGCTTACTTCTTGAGCCTATGAGCACAAAGTTCCACGTTTCAGTGCTGTTATTGTCTACTGAATCACACTTTGAACATGACTTGAAAAAAGCCCTACACCACTGTTTGATGTCTTTGTTTTCTAGAGATTGCTTTGCACCATCTTGAATATTATCAATCTCGTCTAACCTTTTTTGCAACTGAGCCTCATTCGCACACTTAGCAACCGTATAAAATGCCACTTTAAGTTTTTCACCACGAAAGTCAGAATACCAGTTTGCATATATATGACGTGCACATAATCTATGCCCCGCTTTTGGAAATATTGCTTCAACTGCATTCAACAATCCCTGAATAATAGAACATAGTATAGTTTAAAAATAGGATATTATACTGTTAAGAATAAGGGCTTTCATGTAAAAAATGTAAAAATATGTACCTTTTGCTTATCAGACATAAATGTCCACTCATGGCGGGTCTGTAGATTTAATGTCAACTTTTAGATGCTCTAAAAACCAGGTCCAAGACGCATGAGACTCGATCTCAACCATTGCCCATGCTAAGGGAAACATCTGGTTGTTTGGATCTTTACCAACAGCTGTGAGAAGCATACCCTTTACCACACCTTTGAGAAAACAACCATCGAGCCCTAAATACTTTCTACATCCTTCATGAAACCCTTTACGAACTGCATCCAAGCAAACATACATTCTTTTAAAGTAGGGGAGAACACCGTGACTAATTTGTTCCACTTCAATGTCAATGGAAGTTCCCGGATTTTTCTCCACTAAAGCTCTTGCATAGTCATTCAACTTTTTATACTCATGTTGCACATCCCTTTCTAATCGCTTTGTCACCATTGCTTTAGCTCTTTTACATTGATTTGTAGTCACTTCTAACTCTAGTTGTGCTTTAATAGTGTCCTGAATATGAGTGGACTTAATACCTGGGTGAGCGTAGATCATACTCTCCCAATGTTCTGCAATCCATGCTGATGTGAGATGTGAAATCACGAAGACCTTTGAACAGGTGTGTGGTTCTATCAACGTCTTCACCAGAAAATATTTCTTTCCATCATGCTCTTCATTTGCAGCATACACCAACCATTTACTGTGTGGATCTTTGCATTTTACTCTTACACGATATCGAGCATTTTTTACAAACTCATAGTCTCTTTTTTGTTGTATGGCATATTTTAGCAAAGCTTTCTTAAACTGTGTATGATCGGTGAATGATTGAGTAAGAGAAAAACTTACAAATCGACAATTTTCATTGTATCTGGGAAATCTCACGGGCATTCTCTTCAGTTCAGTAGTTCCATCTTCTAATATCTCTTCATGTAAACTTTCAACATCAGAATTGTCAAGATAGTTCTCTTCATCACGTTGAAAGTTGTCTGCATGTTCATCACCATGGTGTGGCTCTTTTTGTGGGTTATTATCAGCTGCTACTTTCCTTGTATGGTTGAACATCTTATAATGTTCTCTTACCGCGTTTATACCAGCAACCACCTCGGTATCATGATTTGGATCTAGAGTTTCAATTATCACATCAAGTTCAGCTACACTTTCTTTCTCCTGGTCATCATCTACATCTGAACTAGTCTCATCTTTTTCACCCTGTTTATCTTCATCATTCTGCTCCATACCAACCTTATATGGTGTAGGTACACTACTTGTATCCATAGGTAGGATAATGTCAACTACTTTATTATTTATCCTTAGCCATTCATCACTGTGCTCCACATATAACTCAATCAAACCAAACCTACTTGCACAAGATAACATGTCATATAAGCTACCTTCTTCATGGATTAGTCTCATACCATCCGTAAGTGTCTTTAGTGGTTCTTTGTAATAAACACCATTTACATCCGAATCTTTAAACCCTAAGCTTCTTAACTCTGTAGTGAATGACCACATACATACCCGATTCAGTTCTCTTTCTACATTAATGTAATCAAAATCTCTATATTCTGTTACATGCCTTCTTAATAATACACCACCATAGTGTAGCCTAAAAGTCACTATCTTATAATTCATTCTGCAAGAAATTAACAAGGATATAGTAATAGTACTTTTGAAACTAAAAAAAGAAACTAAACAATTAAACAATTAATTGTAATTAAAGGCTGAAATTCAATTAATTTTTATAGAGTATCACAAAATCTCAGTAAAATAAATATTATGTCTAATTTTTTAGTGAAAACATAAGATAGATTGATGAAAAAAACAATTAAATGAAAGAAGTAGGAACGTATTCTAATGGTTATTTGATTAAAAGGTAGGAAATACGTGTAATGATATATATACAAATTTTAGATGAATAGAACATACCTTGCATCTGCTGGAATTTTAGTTCTTCTTAGTAGAATATTTGGGGGCGGGTAGAGTGGAGATTGGAGAAGAATAGGATAAAAAGAAAACCCTAACTGTTGCTGTTAAAAAGTTTAACGGGAAATAAGCATGTAAATCACGTGACTGAGTCAAGGCCTTATGTATACCAACTGTCCAAGTTCAGGGTACTATCTCGCACCCTAAATAGTTCAGGGTACTAAAAAACCTGGCTAGTCAAGTTTGGGGTACTAAAATACACTTTGGCCTACATATAACATAAATTACACATCATTTGCCATATTCAGTTGCATTTACATAGAACATTAATAATGGGTACATTCCCTTTAGCCAAACTTATAACGACAATTACCAACAAAAAAAAAAAATGTTCCGGTTCTATTTATTTAGGGGGGTTACTAAATGGTTTCATTCGTTTCAGCAAAACCTATAACTACTATTGGTAAAAAAATGTATCGGGTTAAGATGGTACTGCATGTACGGAGTAGATGCTGGATTGGGATTAAATGAAGTCAAGATGGCGCAATCCATGGTCCTGATAAATGTTGAGCAAGTGGGTGAGTTTGGTGTTGACTAGATATTGATGGAGCCCTATGTGTATGAGCTGAACCAAGTTGTGGGAATTCAGTGTTATAGGTTGACAGGTGCATACATAGGTTGTACAGAATAAGAGCCACCATTGAACCTAAAACCCTTGATCGCTTATATGAAAAAGAGCAGCTTGTTATTGACTTAATTATAAGCATGGCCAGTGACTGAAGTTAACTGGTTGCTATGGTATTGAACCTATTTTAGGTCAACCGATCCTTTTACTTTTACTTTATTTTGTTTATCCATTTTCTTAAAACACCCACCTCAAATGGAGGCAGGGAAAATCAACATGTTTGCAATCCCCCAAGATGGATGACCAGCAACCAATCCGTTTAACAAAACTTAAGGTAGCAAACTTGAAAGCTCGGCTACCAGGTAACAGATAAACATGGGTGATCTGTTGTACATGTGCAAACATTTATGTCCTAATTATATTATTTAGTTTTCAAGGTTTTGGAGACTTTAAATCTATCCAATCTGTTTAACAAAACTTGAGGTAGCAAATTTGAAAGCTTGGGTACCAGGTAACGAATTAACATGGGTGATCTGTTGTACGTGTGCAAACATTTTTGTTCCGATTATAATATTGAGTTTTCAAGGTTTTGGAGACTTTACGTTTATGTGTCTACAGCAGCATAAAGTACAAAAATCTGGTATGTTTTAGGATAAAGATTTGGTGTGGTTTTTGTGTATGTTTCAGTACCCAAAGACACAGGATTATGGTTGTTATTTATATTGCAGAAGTACCCTTTTAAACAGGCGTGAAAGGGCTGTTGTAACCTTTCAAACGGCCACAATAAATGTTTGTCCTTACAGAACATTTGTGACTGCTTTGTTGTTTCTGTATAATCAGACATCAACGAACAGATGTTAGTTCTGATTGTTGTTTTGATAAGTAATCAAAGCTTCCATACTCAAAAATTGTTATTCTATTTGTTACGTATATCAAGGGCAATAAATTTGACCCATTTTTGTTTGTTTATAGAAACCTGAAAAAACTTGAAAGGTTGAAAGTTATCCGAAGAACAGAGTCTATTTCTACTTCATAGGAACCTGCATAAGACCTTCTAAAACCATTTAATCAATCATTTGTATATACATTGTAATGATAAAGATAATTTTTTATTATTAGGAATACCCATTAAATTCAAACATATTTTGACCCGTTACCCAACTCAACCATCTTGGTGACTCTAATAAGTAGCAACCTATCTAATTAGTAAAAAGTGTAACGAATGATGTGAGTGATAAGTAGAAACATCCAAATCATACATAATTTCTGCTCAAACTAGTAACCAGAGTAGTCATATGTACTGATGTGAATCATATGATAGAATAACAACTTACTTGTCTGACTCTCGATTAAGACCAAAAGCGGGGTGTTGCAAATGTTAGTATATGACCAAACAAAGAAAACTTGGACAGGGCCTCTAAATGTGTTCATCCATTAGATTGCAAACAAAGAAAACTTGGACAGAGTCTCTAAATGTGTTCATCCATTAGATTGATTCCTATATGGCTAGGTGGAAATAGATATTTGTATTGCCAAATATGGATAGGAGATATAGTAATTAATAGTTTCATATCGACTTTTATATTAATGATGCTTATTACATGATTATAAGCAGATCTCAATATGCTATATAATCACAAAAATATAAGAACTACTAAACAGCAGTTAAAGTAGAAGTTGTATGAAACTAAAGATTACAAGTTCTTTTATTGCGAGTGAATTACCTACCTCCCATCAAAACCTATTGAGTCATTACCTAACTAACCCAATTTGCCATATGAAGCATTGATTTGACCCATTTTTGCAGCATGATGAAATACAGATAACACATACATAGATCATGATATATAAAATTGTAGGTATCCAATTAACCCATCAAACAGTTAGGGGATGCATATAAAACACACACATAAACACCTAAAATTATACATAGTCTTGTACAAACTTCTTATAGCTTTAAATAACTTACCTTCTGGAGGCATAAGGAGTGTTGAACCAATGATGATGCTTATAATCATCCATAGGAGGCAGCAGCAAGTAGGTTGTCATGGCTGAAAGCTTTAACAAATGTGTGGGCTTTGGTTAGCGCTTACTATATATAGAAAAACTCATGGTAGATGATATATAAAAATCACAGCAGTAAGAAGCTTACTTCTTTTGCATCTGCGAGGGTCTTTTTTCAATACCCCGGCTTTTAAATCAGGCTCTTGCCATCACCTGACCCGTATATGCTTTGTGGGTCGACGTTTCGTTCAACGATTAATACTTGAAGTAAAAATATTATCTTAAGACCGTTGGTGATTAGGCCATGTGCGAGAACAGTTGAAGGTGTTGCCTCGTCACAAGCCAAATCAGTTGTCTTTGAAGACGGTTGGCATACCAACGACATCAGTTTTGGTGCATAATATTTCTAGAAAAAATGGAAACTTTTACACAAACGTGCAAATTAAAAGTTCTGACAACATACTCAATCGATACCGATTCCATAAACTTGTGAATATCCATTGCTTTGCCGAGTGATGTAAGTTACCAAAACCTGTTGTTTGCAACCGATGTTCGAGAGGAATCGTATGTGATATCAGCAGGACAATACCTTACCCCTTCTTCCTTGACGTATCCAAAAAAAGAGATTCAATAACAAAAATTCAGATGTTGATATAGGATAATTGAAAAGAAAGAGACAAAAAAATCAAAACAAAACAAAAATTCAGATGTTGATATAGGAGTCTACTGATTCATATGAGAATACTAGCCAAATGCCCGTGGAGTGCGGCGGTGAGATGGTGGAGCTGATAGGTCACAGGGGTGATCGGTGATGAGGTGATCTACCTGACGGGCTCCGCACTCGGATTTAAAAATTCGTCGAAAGTATATCGAATGACATCTCTAATTAAAGAGCATGAAATTTTAAGAACACCCATATAATTTTTATAATTTATCGATGTACGGTTTTTGAGATAAAAGATTTTGAATGAATTAGAGGAATAAAATGATTTATGGAGGAGAGAGAAAAAAATGAGTGGTTGAGATTTGAGGAGAGAGAGGAAAATGAGTGGTTGAGATTTAAGGGTATTATAGGTATATTAGGTGATTATATTCAAACTAATGGATAAAAGAGAGGGGTAATTTAGGTAGATCAAGTTTTTTTTTGAGAAAATTAGAGGGGGTAAATGCTTTATAAGGTAGTATTAGATATATAAGAAACCAAAGAAAAACTAGTAATTCAAGAGACATATGCACTACCCACATCCTTTGTATCTGAAGCATGAGTACAAATTGTAAAAGTAGTGGCAACGTGCAACAACCAAGATTCAATAAAGAAGTTAAGTAGATTAATTAACATCACTAAATATCTATAGATCATTAGGTACATATAACTCAAAAATTTCAGAAAGCTTCCCTATAGACTATAGTCAATCTGCAAGTTAGATTAAAAAAAAATACAACTTTACGAACCAAATATGCAAACTTAACCTCAAAATTTTTACCCTTAAAATATAAACATGCATATTGACAACTTCATCCCTTAAATCATGATAGGTTTTAATCGCTTTAACTGTTTATGATCTCAAAACATGGATAACCTTGTTTCACCTATCAACCCACCTCACTTGATTAGTTGATTACATGATATCATAATATTAAACACACCTCATGATTCTCGAACAATCACCCTAATTTCAAACTTAACATTATAAAGCTAGAATGAGCTTTAAATAATAAAAGGTCTACCACATGCTTGACCCACATTTCCGTAATACAGCAACCAATACAGTACCACACTAATATGGCATAAGTCTTTTAAATCATTTATCCACCTTTATAAACTTAGCTAAATCAAGTCTTACTTATATTTGAAACCCGTGCGTTGCACCGGACTAACTTATATTTCGAACATATAACTCACCAAAAATTCAATGTGACAAACCTTTTCACATTAAATATAAAACCCAATAACAATAATAATTGATCCAAGCTGCAATTGAATATGAGCAATTGTTGTATTGTTTTACCTGAGAAATGATGTACATAGAAGCAAAGACAACGTCAATTGAAACCACCAACCTAAAACCACCAGCTATAGCTTTATAGCAGGCTTTCAGAAAGTTTGGATGCAATACCATGAAGACCGAAAAACATAATAAGGGTTAAATTTGGAGCTAATAAACTTTTATATACCAAGTCAAAGGAACTTGTGGGGTTGGAGCTGTATCATTTAAAAAACAATCTTTTAGAGACTCAAAACACCATCAAGCTAAAAAACACATACCTTAAAAGCCATTTACTTACGTTTGTCCATGGCAGAAAACAGGGTTAAGTGGGTCAAGATTGCAAGATGGAGAGGCTTGTTTGGATCTGGACTGTGGAGCAACACCATCAACGCTAATCCAAGGATGACACACTTCCCTTGTGAAGTAATGGTTCAAACTCCAGGAACACATGTTCTTATACTATATCAAAGACTTTCTAGGCCTGTAAAAACACAAAAAAATGTTAAAAGTATGATAATAGAAGTAATCAAATATAGCAAAACAACCAAATAATCATATTTAAATGCATATAGCTAATAAAGTGGAAAGAATGCCTATATATTATGTAGACCTTATCTGCTCTTTTGCTCCATAGGAAAAGGAAATTAACACAAAGATGACATAGTAAGCTAACAAAGTGGAAAAAATGACTATTGACACCACAGTAATAACTAATATATCTTACATGATAACGCTCTTGGTCGCATTTCAATTTATCTGTGCGTTGCACGGACTAACTTAAATTTCTCACATATAAACCAAAAATTCAATATTTTCAATGAAGAACGAATATAATTCCGGGCCACCCGCAAAGTAGGTGATTGCCTTGGAATTACTCGGCTTGCAAAGCGGCTCAAATACCAAAATAACTAAATGAGCAAAATACATGTATTTTAATCAAAGGGTTTAGCTACCCAATTCCTTCACATGTAAGGTTCCAAATATATGTTACAAAAATTCAGATTATTCAGATTTTTATTTTTTGAAAGGAGATTACTCAGATTTCATATGGTGTTATGACACACAAATTTCAACTATGTGTGTTATGAATCAGCTCTTGTTTACAATAATTAAATAACTTCTCATCAGCTCGATGCTGATGAGAAACAAGAGATGTTCAGCGACTTTATGGACTTTGCCCTGGTCGCTGGCAAGAGGTACTCACGAAAATGGAACAACCGTAAGTCGGTTGCTTCATATAAGCCTCCTGTTGACAAGTCTCAAGAGGAGTGCTGGAGATGTGGTAGAAAGGGACACTACCAAAAGGAGTGCAGAGTTTCTCTTCCAACTCCTGTTGCTCCTAAAACTAACCCATCTAAACCTGCTGATGAGTACAGGAACAAATACTATCAGCTTAAAGCTAAGGTTGCTGAGATGGATGAGGCAAAAACACCAGCAAAAGGGCTGGTCGCTGAAGAACATGACTGGGCTGAATCAGATGATTCAGACAGTGAAGAGTACGTTGATGCCATGTGTCTTATGGCACTCGCTGATGGTGATGCACTGACTAAAGACCAAGTCTCTTCCAGTCAGTGGGTAAATGTCACCATTAAAAAGGTATGTGCTCATTCTTCTGCCTCTGATGAAGATAAACCTAAAATCTTCGAATCTCTTCTTTGTGATATTCAGTTCGTTGAATCTATACGAGATGATATCCAATCTAAACTTGACTCTGTCTCCTTAGAGTTAAGTGACAAAACTGAAAAACTCAATGAGCTGAGGAATGTTCATGTTGAACTCCAATCTCATGAGTTGCTGGCACAAAAAGTTCAGCTTGAGAATGAAAAACTCAAGCTTGAAGTTGTCAATCTTAAAAAGATTGTGACCTCCTGGTCAAAAGCTTCCAGGTTTCATCATCAGTGTCTAAATGAACAAGTCCCTGCCCAAGTTCAGGCATTCATTGGCGGTAACTTTGAAGTCGCTGCCACTCTCTCTGACTTGTTCAATGACGACGTGAAACCTGAAATCTCCATTCCTCCTTTTGCTGTCATTTCTCCTGAAGAAATGAGAAAATGGTATTTCGTTAGGGGTCGTAATGATTACCATAATGAAATGGAAGCTGGTTTCTACTTCTACCATCACCAGCGACCCATCTACCCCTGCCGAGGAAAATGGTGCTAGCACCTCAGCTAATACTAGCAATTCTTATCCTCATCTTCCCATCATTGGCATGATGCCTAATGAAGGAAGAGTTCAATACTCTTCTGGGGAATCCTTTGAGGGAGATATTGGCAGCGATGGTTTTAAACCAGTCGCTCCTCAGCAACTTACTCTACAAGCTGCTGAACCTTTTAAGAAAAGCACAGTTGCTGTACCTTATGACTATAGCACGCCTCAGCGTGCTAGCTCAGTCAGTCAGCAACCACAACAAGTTGCCTCTCAAACCCCTTCTTCCTCAAACTCTCATAAAGCACCTGCACATGCTGACAGGAAATCTGATCAGCATGATCGTCTTATGAAAAGACGCGTCAGGTTCGGTGACGCTAGATATCAGCAAGTAGGACCTTCACAGGTCAGACCTACTGATAGACAGGTCCACCAGCAGGCACCCCAATCGAAGCCTATTCCTTCCATTTTGAGGCATAAAACTCCTCAAAAAGAAAGAGTGCCTAATTCTCAAAATAGGTCTACTACTCCTCAAAGAGGACACTTGCCTCATCAGCAAGTGAGAGCTACTACTCCTAATAGGCAGTACCTACCTCATAGGCAAATGAGGTCAGCTACTCCTAATCAGCAACCTAGATCGATCACTCCTAAAAGAGTGCATCCATCTCAGCAGGGTCCTTCTTCTTCTTCTCACCCTGCTGTTAATCAAGCGTGGAGTGTAGTCAAGGGATCACAAAATCCCTCTACTTCTCAATCTGAGGATCCAAAAGGAAAGTCCATTTTGGGTCCTACTCCTAAGATACCTCAGCTTACACTCAAGCATAAGCAAAAGTCAAAGCAAAAGAAAAGGGCATCTTCCTCTTCTGACCCTAAAATTAACGAGCTAGCTCAGCAAGTTAATGATCTTTCCTCTCAACTGAAGGAATTCTTCCTTCAAAATCAAAAGGGCAGCACCTCTGTTAAAAAATGCTACATATGTGGCAGCAGAGGTCATGTTGCTTCTGATTGTGACAACTCTAGGGATGCTCCTGAGGTTGTCATTCAACCTAACCCTCCCTCCTCAGCGGTTGCTTCCTCCTCCACTGTGGTCAGCGAAAGCTCTACTTCTGCTGATCATATAAACAGTATAGGAGAAACAACTGATCTCACTGAGGAGAACATTGCTGACTTCATTGCTGCTCAGCGAATCTCCTTTCCTCATTCTCAAGAGATCATTACTAATGGTCATGGCAGCATTTTGGTCGAGTATGGGAACAACAATCAAGTCAGCAACTTGACTGTTCTAGATACTGGAAACACTGTCACCACTACTGATCATTACTTCACCTATGTGGTTGATCGTGACATGCTTCCTGCTCATCAACTTGTTGATAACTCTCCAAGAGATGAGAATACTGACCCTAGTGCTCCTCTTTCTCTCTCTGCTGATGACACTATCAGTAGAGAGGAATCCTCTGAAACTCAAATCTTTAATCCCGCTGACATGGTCAGCGAGTTTAACAGTGAACCAGTCTAAATCCTTCTGTTATATCCATGCAGGGCTCGCTGGGAAAAGGTGTGTGGTATTTGGACAGTGGCTGTTCAAAACACATGACTGGCACTAAGACCTTGCTGGATAACTATGTAGAGGCTGCTGACCCTACTGTAGTGTTTGGTGATAACTCCACTGGACAAACAGAAGGATATGGTCTTCTCTCTAATGGTCTCATCAAGTTCTCCAAGGTTGCTTATGTAAATGGTTTGAAACATAATCTTATCAGCATAAGCCAACTTTGTGATGCTGACTACAAAGTGATTCTTGATAAACATCAAGGCACTGTTGTAAATGTAAACAAGGAAGTCGTCTTGGTCGCTCCAAGAAAACGAGATGTATATCTGGTGGACTTTACTCCTATCAAAACTGATAGTGAGACTTGTTTCTTTGCTAAGTCAGCTGCTGAACTAAATTGGTTATGGCACAAGCGTATGTCGCATGTGAACTTCAAAACCATCAACTCTCTGGCCAAAAAGAACCTAGTTCGTGGCCTTCCTCATCTCTCTTTTGAAAATGATAGACTCTGTGGTGCTTGTGAAAAAGGTAAAAGCCACAGAGCTACCTTTAAAACTAAGCAGGCCAATTCCGTCACTGACTGCTTTCATCTTCTTCACATGGACCTTTTTGGTCCAGTGAATGTCCAAAGTCTAAAGGGTAGCAGATACACTTTAGTTATTGTGGATGAATATTCACGATATACTTGGACAATTTTTCTTCGTTCTCAAGAGATCATTACTAATGGTCATGGCAGCATTTTGGTCGAGTATGGGAACAACAATCAAGTCAGCAACTTGACTGTTCTAGATACTGGAAACACTGTCACCACTACTGATCATTACTTCACCTATGTGGTTGATCGTGACATGCTTCCTGCTCATCAACTTGTTGATAACTCTCCAAGAGATGAGAATACTGACCCTAGTGCTCCTCTTCCTCTCTCTGCTGATGACACTGTCAGTAGAGAGGAATCCTCTGAAACTCAAATCTTAAACAAAAAAAAAAAAAAAAAAAAAAAAAAAAAAAAAAAAAAAAAAAAAAAAAAAAAAAAAAAAAAAAAAAAAAAAAAAAAAAAAAAAAAAAAAAAAAAAAAAAAAAAAAAAAAAAAAAAAAAAAAAAAAAAAAAAAAAAAAAAAAAAAAAAAAAAAAAAAAAAAAAAAAAAAAAAAAAAAAAAAAAAAAAAAAAAAAAAAAAAAAAAAAAAAAAAAAAAAAAAAAAAAAAAAAAAAAAAAAAAAAAAAAAAAAAAAAAAAAAAAAAAAAAAAAAAAAAAAAAAAAAAAAAAAAAAAAAAAAAAAAAAAAAAAAAAAAAAAAAAAAAAAAAAAAAAAAAAAAAAAAAAAAAAAAAAAAAAAAAAAAAAAAAAAAAAAAAAAAAAAAAAAAAAAAAAAAAAAAAAAAAAAAAAAAAAAAAAAAAAAAAAAAAAAAAAAAAAAAAAAAAAAAAAAAAAAAAAAAAAAAAAAAAAAAAAAAAAAAAAAAAAAAAAAAAAAAAAAAAAAAAAAAAAAAAAAAAAAAAAAAAAAAAAAAAAAAAAAAAAAAAAAAAAAAAAAAAAAAAAAAAAAAAAAAAAAAAAAAAAAAAAAAAAAAAAAAAAAAAAAAAAAAAAAAAAAAAAAAAAAAAAAAAAAAAAAAAAAAAAAAAAAAAAAAAAAAAAAAAAAAAAAAAAAAAAAAAAAAAAAAAAAAAAAAAAAAAAAAAAAAAAAAAAAAAAAAAAAAAAAAAAAAAAAAAAAAAAAAAAAAAAAAAAAAAAAAAAAAAAAAAAAAAAAAAAAAAAAAAAAAAAAAAAAAAAAAAAAAAAAAAAAAAAAAAAAAAAAAAAAAAAAAAAAAAAAAAAAAAAAAAAAAAAAAAAAAAAAAAAAAAAAAAAAAAAAAAAAAAAAAAAAAAAAAAAAAAAAAAAAAAAAAAAAAAAAAAAAAAAAAAAAAAAAAAAAAAAAAAAAAAAAAAAAAAAAAAAAAAAAAAAAAAAAAAAAAAAAAAAAAAAAAAAAAAAAAAAAAAAAAAAAAAAAAAAAAAAAAAAAAAAAAAAAAAAAAAAAAAAAAAAAAAAAAAAAAAAAAAAAAAAAAAAAAAAAAAAAAAAAAAAAAAAAAAAAAAAAAAAAAAAAAAAAAAAAAAAAAAAAAAAAAAAAAAAAAAAAAAAAAAAAAAAAAAAAAAAAAAAAAAAAAAAAAAAAAAAAAAAAAAAAAAAAAAAAAAAAAAAAAAAAAAAAAAAAAAAAAAAAAAAAAAAAAAAAAAAAAAAAAAAAAAAAAAAAAAAAAAAAAAAAAAAAAAAAAAAAAAAAAAAAAAAAAAAAAAAAAAAAAAAAAAAAAAAAAAAAAAAAAAAAAAAAAAAAAAAAAAAAAAAAAAAAAAAAAAAAAAAAAAAAAAAAAAAAAAAAAAAAAAAAAAAAAAAAAAAAAAAAAAAAAAAAAAAAAAAAAAAAAAAAAAAAAAAAAAAAAAAAAAAAAAAAAAAAAAAAAAAAAAAAAAAAAAAAAAAAAAAAAAAAAAAAAAAAAAAAAAAAAAAAAAAAAAAAAAAAAAAAAAAAAAAAAAAAAAAAAAAAAAAAAAAAAAAAAAAAAAAAAAAAAAAAAAAAAAAAAAAAAAAAAAAAAAAAAAAAAAAAAAAAAAAAAAAAAAAAAAAAAAAAAAAAAAAAAAAAAAAAAAAAAAAAAAAAAAAAAAAAAAAAAAAAAAAAAAAAAAAAAAAAAAAAAAAAAAAAAAAAAAAAAAAAAAAAAAAAAAAAAAAAAAAAAAAAAAAAAAAAAAAAAAAAAAAAAAAAAAAAAAAAAAAAAAAAAAAAAAAAAAAAAAAAAAAAAAAAAAAAAAAAAAAAAAAAAAAAAAAAAAAAAAAAAAAAAAAAAAAAAAAAAAAAAAAAAAAAAAAAAAAAAAAAAAAAAAAAAAAAAAAAAAAAAAAAAAAAAAAAAAAAAAAAAAACCTCTTTGGTCCAGTGAATGTCCAAAGTCTAAAGGGTAGCAGATACACTTTAGTTATTGTGGATGAATATTCACGATATACTTGGACAATTTTTCTTCGTTCCAAGAGTGATGCTGCTGAGGAGATTATCAATTTCATCAAGAAAATGGAAAATCTCAACAGCATAAGGGTGAAAGAACTCAGGAGCGATCATGGTACTGAGTTCAGAAACCATACTCTTGAATCCTTTTGTGCTGATCAAGGTATCTCACAAAACTTCTCTTCTACTAGAACTCCTGAGCAAAATGGTGTTGCTGAAAGGAGAAATCGAACTCTCATCGAGGCAGCACGTACCATGCTCAGTGAGTCCTCTCTGCCTAGCAAATTCTGGGCAGAAGCTGTCAGCACTGCTTGTCATACTCAAAATCGATGTCTAATTGTTAAAAGACATGACAAGACAGCGTATGAGGTTTTGAAAGGTAAGAAACCTCAAATTAAATACTTTCATGTCTTTGGATGTCCGTCTTCATTCTAAACAACAAGGATCACTTAGGAAAATTTGATCCTAAAGCTGATGATGGCTACTTTCTTGGATATACCTCCATCAGTAAGGCCTTCAGAGTATTTGTAAGTGCATGATTCTGTTGACAACAGCAACAGCGATTTGATCAGTATATGTTTATGTTTTGTAATATGTAATCATAGACTTATGTTATGTTTAAACTTGTTATTTGGACTTAAGTAATGTGAATGATTACATATTGATCAGAGTTTTGGTATGTTTAATGTTTACGACTTGTATGAATGTGATTATAAATAACATACAGATACAAGTGATAAACTTGTCACGTTTTGAGTAATTAAAGTATACTTAAAAGATGACAAAAGGAAGTGTGTACAAACTCGTGCTACAGTAACACGAGTTTGCCTAAACTCGTGCTACAGTAACACGAGTTTGTCTAAACACGTGGTCATCACGTGTTTACATATTAACACGCGTTTGTTAATGGGCTATGGGCTTTAAGACATACGGTCCATATTAGCACGCGTTTATGAACAGTATAGTATAAATACACACACATAATACGTATTTTAGAACAGTTAATTAAGATAATACGTCGAAACTCTGTCCAATTGCAAACTCGCGCGCGTTTAAGGTCTTAGGTTGTATAAACAACGAAAGACGATAATATAATTAAGCAAACAGGTTATCACGAGAGGATTCCGCACTCTCGTCATAACTATAAGCGTTCTCGTTGACGATCATTTCACAAGGACCTACAAGTGGTATCAGAGCCAATAGATTTTTCAATCTGAAGGTTCGAGATCGCTTTGTTTGGCTTAATTTTGCCTAAAATCGTGCAAAATTTTGTGCACTGACTTTTAAACTCGTGTGTTTATTAAACACGTGTTTAGCTCGTGTTCTAAACACGTGTTTGCTTCTTTAACCCGTGGTGTTCTTTAAACTCGTTCAAACCCTTCCTTAACACGTGTTTGTCTTCTAAACACGTGTTTCTAGTGTGCTTTCCTATCTTACCCTAAAACACGTGTTTACCTCAAACACGTGCTACTGTTCACGTGTTTGTTTTTGTTTTTCCTTTGTTGTGTTTCTATGATGTCTGGAATACCTGCAGTTTCATCCAAAGAGGCTCAATACATTAATGCATTAATTCTTCACGATCATGAAGTCGGTCGTACCAATTCACCTCCAAAATTAATAAAACTTGAGAATTTCTGGAGTTGGAAAAAACGCTTTGAATCCTATATTCGCCTTACTGATGTCAACCAATGGGTGATGATTACTGAAGGATATGAGTGGCCAACTCATGAAGATGTTAATGGAAATGAGGTCCAATACAAGCTTGGGGATATGACTGAAGTGTTGAAGAAAGAATATGCCGTTGAAGGAAAGGCCTTGTCGAACTTAGAAATGTGTTTACCTCGGGATGCAATTCATCTTCTCGGAGAACATAAGACCTCTAAAGGTTTGTGGGATGCTTTAAACGCACACTGTGAAGGTGATGAGTTGATGAAAAAGGGAAGAATTAAACTGCTGAACAGACAATATGAAGTCTTTAATGGTTTGAAATCTGAAAGTTTAGATGATTTAATAACTCGTTTTAATCATCTGATTACTGAACTGGGATATTTTGGAGTTACATTTACACAAAATAAACTAGTAGATAAATTTTTGGATTCTCTGCCGAACAAATGGAATGACTTTGTGCATAGTCTTCAAGAAGAGAAAAATTATGAATCTTATACCTTGGCAGAGATTGTCTCAAAAGTAAAGAACAGGGAAATGAAGCGTAAAGCAAAAGATGAGCTTTCTGTTTTTCAACAAAATCCGAGTCTTTATCATGCTAATACTGATAATCTATTGTCTTCATCTTCCTCTACTTCTGGAAGTGGAACTACTGCTCTTTTATCCACTGAAACCATTCATCCTGTTATGGATCCTGATGGAATTGCTGGATACATGGTTTATGACAATTCGTCTACAACTAAGAATAGCAGTGGATCAAGAAACAGTGGAAATACAACTGTTCGCTCGATGCCAATGAGTATGCAATCTGCTGAAGGACGTATGCAAGTATATGCTGCAATGTGTTCTGCTCATGAGGCATTTATCAATGGCAAAATTTCAGATCCAAGTTTGATTGATAAAGATTATGAACAAATTGATCCTGATGATTTAGAGGAAATGGACTTGAAATGGCAAATGGCTATGCTCACTATAAAAGCTCGTCGATTTATGCAACGTACTGGAAGAAATCTTGCAACTGACAGGAATAGAGGATTTGATAAGTCGAAGGTTAAGTGTTATAATTGTGATGGTTTTGGTCATTTTGCTAAGGAATGTCAAAGACCAAAGCGTTTTGATAATTCTACGGCTAACCGTCAGAATTACAATCAGGGAGGTGTGCAAGCTGGAAATCAAATCAAATCAACCAAAGCTACAGAGCATGATGGAATGATCATTCAGGAACTTCCTACAGAAAATCAGGTTCAAAATCCTGAAAATGCCATGGTGGCAAGACAGGAAGATGGTACTTACCTTTGGACAAAGGAGAATGAACCTGAAAATGCTTTGCTAGCTGAGATTTATGATGAAGTAGCTAATGTGATTGATGACGGAGGTGCTGCGTTTGATTATGCTCTTTATACAAGTGAAGAGGCTGCTGCTACTGATGCTGCATTAAAAGTTTCTGATGATGAAAAGGATGCAGATGAAGCAGTGAAGCTTAAAAAGGCTGATAAGAAGATCGATGAATCTACTGATAAGACAAGCAGCCAGAGTGATAATCAATCGATGAGCCCAAATGCAAAATTGGATAAGGCTATTTCTACAGAAGCTGATGATTTTACTATTCCTGAAGGTATGACAATATCAGACTTTGTTGCATATATGGCTGACTGCGATGATCGAGAGAAACAGGTAACTTTTTCTTATTTGACTGTTCATCGTATTTGCATGTTTGTTAAAGATTTGATGCAACAACATAGTATTGCCTCATCCAAGACTTTAGAGTTAGCCGCTAGCTATGAAACTATCAGCAAGGAACGTAGTTCATTTTTCTCTAAGAATAGTGCTTTACTTGATCAAGAACGTCAATTTAAGAGTAGGATTAAGTCACTTGACAATGATAATGCTGCCTTAAAAGACAAACTGAAAGAATCAATTTTTAGAGAAAATCAGGTTCAAAATCCTGAAAATGCCATGGTGGCAAGACAGGAAGATGGTACTTACCTTTGGACAAAGGAGAATGAACCTGAAAATGCTTTGCTAGCTGAGATTTATGATGAAGTAGCTAATGTGATTGATGACGGAGGTGCTGCGTTTGATTATGCTCTTTATACAAGTGAAGAGGCTGCTGCTACTGATGCTGCATTAAAAGTTTCTGATGATGAAAAGGATGCAGATGAAGCAGTGAAGCTTAAAAAGGCTGATAAGAAGATCGATGAATCTACTGATAAGACAAGCAGCCAGAGTGATAATCAATCGATGAGCCCAAATGCAAAATTGGATAAGGCTATTTCTACAGAAGCTGATGATTTTACTATTCCTGAAGGTATGACAATATCAGACTTTGTTGCATATATGGCTGACTGCGATGATCGAGAGAAACAGGTAACTTTTTCTTATTTGACTGTTCATCGTATTTGCATGTTTGTTAAAGATTTGATGCAACAACATAGTATTGCCTCATCCAAGACTTTAGAGTTAGCCGCTAGCTATGAAACTATCAGCAAGGAACGTAGTTCATTTTTCTCTAAGAATAGTGCTTTACTTGATCAAGAACGTCAATTTAAGAGTAGGATTAAGTCACTTGACAATGATAATGCTGCCTTAAAAGACAAACTGAAAGAATCAATTTTTAGAGAAAATCTAGCAAATGAAAAGATAGTTTTTCTTTCTAGTGAAATCGGTAAGAAAGAGAAGGATTTGGCTGATGCTAGGGTTACCATTACTAAACATGAGACTACTTTAGCTAAATGGAGAGGAAGTGATCTGGTAGCTTCTTTAGGTAAACCTAGACATCCTAAGGATAAAACAGGACTAGGAGCTGATTACACTGATGTAAGACCTCCTTTTAACAACAACTTAGACCCTGTTTATCCAGATTTGGCTGAGTCTGATTCTGCTAAACCAGTGCTTACTGACTATCCTAAGTCATCCGTCTCCACTGAACCTAAGCAACTTAAATTCATTCCTAGACAACTGAGGACCAAAAACCATGATATACCACAGCTAAGTAAGAAGTTTGTCAAGAAAGGAATTCAGACTAATTCAACTGAGGTTAAGTATGTTACTGAACCTGAACCTAGTGTTACCAAATCATTCTCAACTTCTGAGACTAAGGCTCCTACTGTGGAAGAGATAGCGACTCAGGAGATTAAGAATATCTTGAATACCCCTCCATCTAAACCATTAGCTCAACAATCTTCTAGAAAGTCAGCACAACGATCTTGTTTTGCTTGTTTTGAAAAGGGACATGTGTATAGTTGTTGTCCCAACCGAGTTAGGAAGTCCTCTATACAGTCAGTTTCTCCTGCTAAGTCAAATCAAAGTAGAGGATCATCCCCTAATTCTCATGTGTCTTTTGAGCGAAGAAATGATAAACGACAGAGAGTGTCAAGTAGCTCTAATGGGATGGGTAATCAAGTTAATGTTAAACTTGTTCCACCGGTGGCTAAAAGAAATGATTCACCAAGATATATTTCCCCTAGAAATAGATCTGGTCAGTCATCACAAAATGCAAATTCAGGGCATCATCGACAGAACTACTATGACCGTAACACATCTCGTGTTCCACAAGTGAATAGACCATTCTTTAATAGACCATTTTCCCCTAAAAGGTCTCAATCAAGGGTTGAGAATATACCTTTACAGCATGCTCAGCAAACATCCAAGGCACCTATTGGGAGCAATGGATATTGGACTGAAATGCTTGTTAAGGACGAGAATGGTAAACCCAAGTCTATAAAGGCTTGGGTTGTCCTTGATAACTGATCCGTTTTTGTTTCATGTGCAGGGGCTACCACCAATTCCTATTAGTATTTGGTATCTTGATAGCGGTTGCTCCAGGCACATGACAGGGGACAGAAGACTTCTGTCTGATTTTGTAAATATTAAAGGATCACATGTAAATTTTGCTGGTTCCAAGGGCGGACAAATCACTGGACAAGGTGATGTCGTCGATGGAAAACTTACTTTAAAGAATGTCAATTACGTGGAAGAACTTACTCATAATCTGATGAGTGTATCACAAATTTGTGACCGAGGAAATTCAGTTTTCTTCAACGACAAAGCTGCATTCGTTTTGAAACCGGGTTTTGTTATTCCAGATGATTGGATATTGTTGACTGCTCCTCGTAAAAGAGATATTTATGGTTTAATGTTAGGAACCAAGAATGTACAGAAGGAAGTTTGTTTGTTGTCTAAGGCAAGCGAAAGTGATTCTCTCTTATGGCATAGAAGATTGGGACATCTACATTTCCGAAAGATGAATTACATTGTGAAGAATGATCTGGTTCAAGGTGTTCCTAAAAAGAAGTTTGAATTGGAAGATAGATGTGTTCCATGCTTGAAAGGCAAACAACAGAAAAAGCCTCACAAGCCCAAGACACAAAATTCAATTGCCGCTCCTTTTGAGTTACTTCATATGGATCTCTTTGGTCCAGTCAATGTTAGGAGTAGAGGGGGAATGTACTACTGCTTGGTTGTCACTGATGATTATTCAAGGTTTTCATGGGTTTTCTTCTTAGCTACCAAAGATGAGACTACGGAGATACTGATTAACTTTTTCACTGAGGCTGAGAATCTCTACAACACGAAGATCAAGCGAATCAGGAGTGACAATGGCACGGAGTTTAAAAACTCGGTGATGGATGTTTTCTGTTTGTCTAAAGGAATTCAACATCAATTTAGTGCTCCGTATGAACCTCAGCAAAATGGAGTTGCTGAGAGAAAGAATAGGACCTTGATCGAGACTGCCAGAACTATGCTTGCTGATTCAGGGCTACCAACTATGTTTTGGGCGGAAGCTGTGAACACAGCTTGTCATGTGTTAAATCGGGTGCTAACTGTTAAAAGGTTTAATAAGACTTGTTATGAACTTCTCAACAAACGAAAACCTGATTTGTCTGGATTGGAACCGTTTGGTGTTCCTTGTACTTTTCTGAAAACTTCTCCTCAACCAAAGTTTAATTCTAAAGTTGAAGAAGGTTTCTTTCTTGGATATAAACCGGGAACCCCCATTCGTCGGGTTTTCAATTCGCAGACAGGTAGAGTCGATCTTGGTACTAATGTCGTGATTGTAAGTTATAAACCGGCTGCTCATGTTGGTTCAGAGTCAAGTTTTGCTTATGATAGTGTGTTTACTTCACTTAAGGGTCCAATTTCTTTTCCTGGTACTTCTATTGATGAAGATGTTGTTATTGTTCGAGATCACTTGAATTATGATTCTGAGGTTGCTCCCGCTGCATCTCCTACTGATGATGTACCACCAACCGGAGTTGTTCCTACAACTGAGGTTGGTCAATCCAGTGGTTCAAGAGATCCAACTAAAATTCCACTACCAGATGATGACCCGCTTGACTCATCGTCTTCTTCATCTTCTGAAGCTGATGGAGAGTCTCCCACCCAAATTGTTTCAAATATGGGTGATGATTTTCCAAGTCACAAAACTCCTCAACATAGAGCAACTAAAGATCATCCAGTTGAAAATATTCTTGGTGAAGCTTCAGCAACTGTCCGAACTAGAAATCAGTTAAATAAGGAGATGACTAGTTTATTCTGTGAAGTGAAGGATACAGGTTTAATAACTGAGTGTTTATACTCATGTTTTATTTCACAAGAAGAACCCAAGAATGTTAAGATAGCACTTCAAGATCCGTTTTGGGTTGAGGCTATGCAAGAAGAATTGGCTCAATTTGAAAAACTTGGAGTATGGGAATTAGTTGATGTGCCTAAAGGTAAGGAACCGATTGGAACTCGTTGGGTATTTAAATGCAAACGAGATGACAAAGGGATTGTTACAAGAAATAAGGCACGTCTAGTTGTTCAGGGTTTTGCACAGCGAGAAGGTTATGACTATAATGAAACTTTTGCACCAGTTGCTCGGATTGAAGCTATAAGGCTATTTTTAGCTTATGCTAGTTTCAAAGGAATAAAGGTGTATCAGTTGGATGTTAAGAGTGCCTTCTTGTATGGAGAAGTTAAGGAAGTAGTGTACGTTCGTCAACCACCGGGGTTTGAAGATCCAACTTATCCAAGAAGGGCATATCGACTGGATAAAGCTCTTTATGGATTACATCAAGCACCAAGAGTGTGGTATGAGAAATTGTCAACACATTTGTTGACAAATGGATTTACAAGAGGATCGATAGACAGCACGTTGTTTATCAAATGGCAGAAGCAAGATTATATAATTGTGCAAGTTTATGTGGATGATATCATTTTTGGTTCATCTGACATTAAGATGTGCAAGGATTTTGAAATGAGTATGAAGAAGGAATTTGAAATGAGTGCTATGGGGGAATTAAAATTTTTCCTTGGACTGCAGGTTGATCAACGAAAAGATGGTTTTTTCATTCACCAGACTAAGTATGTCAATGACATCTTGGAAAGGTTTCAAATGTTAGAATCCAAGACTTATGGTACTCCTATTCAGTTGAATCATGGTTTAGGAGTTCCTAATTCTAAAGATACACTTGTGGATGCTACTTATTATCGGGCGATCATCGGTTCATTAATGTATTTAACTGCTTCGCGTCCAGATATCATGTTTGCTGTTTGTCTGTGTGCTAGATTTCAAGCAAATCCGAAAGAGTCACATTTAACGGCTGCAAAACGGATCCTCAGATATTTAAAGGGAAACCAAGGACTTGGTCTATGGTATCCGTTGGGAGGAACGTTTGAGTTTGTTGCTTACACTGATTCGGACTTTGGAGGTTGTAACAATGATAGGAAGTCTACGACTGGCGGATGTCAATTCTTAGGAGGGAGACTTGTATCGTGGCAATGTAAGAAGCAGACATCGGTAGCTCAGTCTTCTTGTGAGGCAGAGTACATGGCTGCTGGAAGCTGCTGTTCCCAGGTATTATGGATTCAGCAACAACTTCGAGACTACGGTATGGATTTTCTTGATACCCCTATTAAGATTGATAATAAGTCAGCTATAGATATAACTAATAACCCTGTCTTGCATAAAGTCACCAAGCATATTGACATTAGACATCATTTTTTGCGTGACTGTGCCCAAAAGAAGTTAATTCATTTGGAAAAAGTTATAACTGATGATAATCTAGCTGATTTGTATACTAAAGCATTTGATAAGACTCGCTTTGAAAAGCTGATTCTTCTAAATGGTATGAAGAATGCTGATTCATATTAGATCTCTCAAAGAAATATCTTTTTGTATATTTTATTTTATTTTATTTGTGTCTAGTTTAAGTCTGTTATTTTTTATTTTGAATGGGTTTTGAGTATGATTAATAATGCTTAAGCTAATTTATTTAAAATATTTTATTTTATTTTATTTTATTTTATTTTATTTTATTTTATTTTATTTTACGGTCGACTTATAATTATGTATATTTTTATTTCATTTTATTTGTATTTTATTTTAGTTTTATTTTATTTATAATATTTTTGGATTTTCTATTTTATTTTATTTTATTTTATTTTATTTTTTATCATTTTTGTTCATCTGACATTAAGATGTGCAAGGATTGCAAGGTTTGAAATGAGTATGAAGAAGGAATTTGAAATGAGTGCTATGGGGGAATTAAAATTTTTCCTTGGACTGCAGGTTGATCAACGAAAAGATGGTTTTTTCATTCACCAGACTAAGTATGTCAATGACATCTTGGAAAGGTTTCAAATGTTAGAATCCAAGACTTATGGTACTCCTATTCAGTTGAATCATGGTTTAGGAGTTCCTAATTCTAAAGATACACTTGTGGATGCTACTTATTATCGGGCGATCATCGGTTCATTAATGTATTTAACTGCTTCGCGTCCAGATATCATGTTTGCTGTTTGTCTGTGTGCTAGATTTCAAGCAAATCCGAAAGAGTCACATTTAACGGCTGCAAAACGGATCCTCAGATATTTAAAGGGAAACCAAGGACTTGGTCTATGGTATCCGTTGGGAGGAACGTTTGAGTTTGTTGCTTACACTGATTCGGACTTTGGAGGTTGTAACAATGATAGGAAGTCTACGACTGGCGGATGTCAATTCTTAGGAGGGAGACTTGTATCGTGGCAATGTAAGAAGCAGACATCGGTAGCTCAGTCTTCTTGTGAGGCAGAGTACATGGCTGCTGGAAGCTGCTGTTCCCAGGTATTATGGATTCAGCAACAACTTCGAGACTACGGTATGGATTTTCTTGATACCCCTATTAAGATTGATAATAAGTCAGCTATAGATATAACTAATAACCCTGTCTTGCATAAAGTCACCAAGCATATTGACATTAGACATCATTTTTTGCGTGACTGTGCCCAAAAGAAGTTAATTCATTTGGAAAAAGTTATAACTGATGATAATCTAGCTGATTTGTATACTAAAGCATTTGATAAGACTCGCTTTGAAAAGCTGATTCTTCTAAATGGTATGAAGAATGCTGATTCATATTAGATCTCTCAAAGAAATATCTTTTTGTATATTTTATTTTATTTGTGTCTAGTTTAAGTCTGTAAATAGCTAGAGTCATAAAAATACAAAAAGAATGTCTAGTTTAAGTCTGTAAATAGCTAGAGTCATAAAAATACAAAAAGAATGTCTAGTTTAAGTCTGTAAATAGCTAGAGTCATAAAAATACAAAAAGAATGTCTAGTTTAAGTCTGTAAATAGCTAGAGTCATAAAAATACAAAAAGAATGTCTAGTTTAAGTCTGTAAATAGCTAGAGTCATAAAAATACAAAAAGAATGTCTAGTTTAAGTCTGTAAATAGCTAGAGTCATAAAAATACAAAAAGAATGTCTAGTTTAAGTCTGTAAATAGCTAGAGTCATAAAAATACAAAAAGAATGTCTAGTTTAAGTCTGTAAATAGCTAGAGTCATAAAAATACAAAAAGAATGTCTAGTTTAAGTTTGTATATAATTAGTGTCATAAAAAAAAAAAAACTGAAAAATGAGAAAAACAAAAATAAATAAGATAGAGTTTTAAGTTGATGCTTTAAGACGATTAGAAGTGAGGATATTTTAGCTTTTAAGCCTGCTTAATCGTAATATAATTGCTTAGTTCAGTGATTACAATTTAGGATGTATCGGTAGACATAAAGTACCAAGGTTTCCTTATAATCCGAACTTAATTTATACAATGTCCTTGTGGGAAACGTATTCAGATATATGGCTGAGAATGCTTGTTCCTAAAAGAGACAAGTCCTTTAAATCTTATGAAAGATCTTGCATTGTCATTATGTATATTTGGTCTTTAAAAGGAAGGTCTCGGATACATATATGTGTATGTATTGTTTTTTTTTTTTATTTTATTTTATTTGTGTCTAGTTTAAGTCTGTAAATAGCTAGAGTCATAAAAATACAAAAAGAATGTCTAGTTTAAGTCTGTAAATAGCTAGAGTCATAAAAATACAAAAAGAATGTCTAGTTTAAGTTTGTATATAATTAGTGTCATAAAAAAAAAAAAACTGAAAAATGAGAAAAACAAAAATAAATAAGATAGAGTTTTAAGTTGATGCTTTAAGACGATTAGAAGTGAGGATATTTTAGCTTTTAAGCCTGCTTAATCGTAATATAATTGCTTAGTTCAGTGATTACAATTTAGGATGTATCGGTAGACATAAAGTACCAAGGTTTCCTTATAATCCGAACTTAATTTATACAATGTCCTTGTGGGAAACGTATTCAGATATATGGCTGAGAATGCTTGTTCCTAAAAGAGACAAGTCCTTTAAATCTTATGAAAGATCTTGCATTGTCATTATGTATATTTGGTCTTTAAAAGGAAGGTCTCGGATACATATATGTGTATGTATTGTTTTTTTTTTTTTTGGATGTATATTTGTGACAAGATATGCAAATATCTAATAAAACTATAAATCTGTTGAAAATATGAAGCTAATGTGGCCTTTGAGATTCGAACAAGTAAGTCCTCGGGGTGTCTTTGTATACCTAGCCTACCTAAAGTTTCCAACTTGGGATAGGTTGTCAGAAAGTTCGCTACACGGGTCTCATCGAAAGTCACGGGTTTTCATAAGTGCTTAAAATAAATGTCACAAATATGCAAGTACTTGGCATTATGCAATGTTGAGTATATTTCCGTACGTGAGTCAAGTTAAGTCGCTTTGCGTGTGAGGAATCACCGACCTGTCACCGCTGGCTTGATTCTTAAAGACTTTCTTACCTTACTCACCAAATGTCTAAATTTTAGTGCATGTGTCGATTGTGAGAGTGTATCTGAATGTGGGTCACATAAGTTCGCAAACAAAATTTGTGGCATGAGTAACTTACTAGGTTACATGGTGACTGTCCTTGGCTCAAGTAATACGAAAGTGCCACAACCCAAAGGAAACTGGAAGTACCGAGTGTTTAAGAGGACAAACATACCGGTAATCGTGGTTGAGTCATTGTTCATAACTAATAATAAGAGAAATATTTCTCACTTGCAGGCTTATGTAATTGCTAATCTGATCTAATCCGCAGAAACTTAGAATTTCTTGTAAATAAATAATGAGGTTTAGATTTAAAGTTTTTATTTTTATTTTATTTGTGTCTAGTTTAAGTCTGTAAATAGCTAGAGTCATAAAAATACAAAAAGAATGTCTAGTTTAAGTCTGTAAATAGCTAGAGTCATAAAAATACAAAAAGAATGTCTAGTTTAAGTCTGTAAATAGCTAGAGTCATAAAAATACAAAAAGAATGTCTAGTTTAAGTCTGTAAATAGCTAGAGTCATAAAAATACAAAAAGAATGTCTAGTTTAAGTCTGTAAATAGCTAGAGTCATAAAAATACAAAAAGAATGTCTAGTTTAAGTCTGTAAATAGCTAGAGTCATAAAAATACAAAAAGAATGTCTAGTTTAAGTCTGTAAATAGCTAGAGTCATAAAAATACAAAAAGAATGTCTAGTTTAAGTCTGTAAATAGCTAGAGTCATAAAAATACAAAAAGAATGTCTAGTTTAAGTCTGTAAATAGCTAGAGTCATAAAAATACAAAAAGAATGTCTAGTTTAAGTCTGTAAATAGCTAGAGTCATAAAAATACAAAAAGAATGTCTAGTTTAAGTCTGTAAATAGCTAGAGTCATAAAAATACAAAAAGAATGTCTAGTTTAAGTCTGTAAATAGCTAGAGTCATAAAAATACAAAAAGAATGTCTAGTTTAAGTCTGTAAATAGCTAGAGTCATAAAAATACAAAAAGAATGTCTAGTTTAAGTCTGTAAATAGCTAGAGTCATAAAAATACAAAAAGAATGTCTAGTTTAAGTCTGTAAATAGCTAGAGTCATAAAAATACAAAAAGAATGTCTAGTTTAAGTCTGTAAATAGCTAGAGTCATAAAAATACAAAAAGAATGTCTAGTTTAAGTTTGTATATAATTAGTGTCATAAAAAAAAAAAAACTGAAAAATGAGAAAAACAAAAATAAATAAGATAGAGTTTTAAGTTGATGCTTTAAGACGATTAGAAGTGAGGATATTTTAGCTTTTAAGCCTGCTTAATCGTAATATAATTGCTTAGTTCAGTGATTACAATTTAGGATGTATCGGTAGACATAAAGTACCAAGGTTTCCTTATAATCCGAACTTAATTTATACAATGTCCTTGTGGGAAACGTATTCAGATATATGGCTGAGAATGCTTGTTCCTAAAAGAGACAAGTCCTTTAAATCTTATGAAAGATCTTGCATTGTCATTATGTATATTTGGTCTTTAAAAGGAAGGTCTCGGATACATATATGTGTATGTATTGTTTTTTTTTTTTTTGGATGTATATTTGTGACAAGATATGCAAATATCTAATAAAACTATAAATCTGTTGAAAATATGAAGCTAATGTGGCCTTTGAGATTCGAACAAGTAAGTCCTCGGGGTGTCTTTGTATACCTAGCCTACCTAAAGTTTCCAACTTGGGATAGGTTGTCAGAAAGTTCGCTACACGGGTCTCATCGAAAGTCACGGGTTTTCATAAGTGCTTAAAATAAATGTCACAAATATGCAAGTACTTGGCATTATGCAATGTTGAGTATATTTCCGTACGTGAGTCAAGTTAAGTCGCTTTGCGTGTGAGGAATCACCGACCTGTCACCGCTGGCTTGATTCTTAAAGACTTTCTTACCTTACTCACCAAATGTCTAAATTTTAGTGCATGTGTCGATTGTGAGAGTGTATCTGAATGTGGGTCACATAAGTTCGCAAACAAAATTTGTGGCATGAGTAACTTACTAGGTTACATGGTGACTGTCCTTGGCTCAAGTAATACGAAAGTGCCACAACCCAAAGGAAACTGTAAGATCTTGCATTGTTATTATGTATATTTGGTCTTTAAAAGGAAGGTCTCGGATACATATATGTGTATGTATTGTTTTTTTTTTTTTGGATGTATATTTGTGACAAGATATGCAAATTTTTTTTTTTTTTTTTTTTTTTTTTTTTTTTTTTTTTTTTTTTTTTTTTTTTTTTTTTTTTTTTTTTTTTTTTTTTTTTTTTTTTTTTTTTTTTTTTTTTTTTTTTTTTTTTTTTTTTTTTTTTTTTTTTTTTTTTTTTTTTTTTTTTTTTTTTTTTTTTTTTTTTTTTTTTTTTTTTTTTTTTTTTTTTTTTTTTTTTTTTTTTTTTTTTTTTTTTTTTTTTTTTTTTTTTTTTTTTTTTTTTTTTTTTTTTTTTTTTTTTTTTTTTTTTTTTTTTTTTTTTTTTTTTTTTTTTTTTTTTTTTTTTTTTTTTTTTTTTTTTTTTTTTTTTTTTTTTTTTTTTTTTTTTTTTTTTTTTTTTTTTTTTTTTTTTTTTTTTTTTTTTTTTTTTTTTTTTTTTTTTTTTTTTTTTTTTTTTTTTTTTTTTTTTTTTTTTTTTTTTTTTTTTTTTTTTTTTTTTTTTTTTTTTTTTTTTTTTTTTTTTTTTTTTTTTTTTTTTTTTTTTTTTTTTTTTTTTTTTTTTTTTTTTTTTTTTTTTTTTTTTTTTTTTTTTTTTTTTTTTTTTTTTTTTTTTTTTTTTTTTTTTTTTTTTTTTTTTTTTTTTTTTTTTTTTTTTTTTTTTTTTTTTTTTTTTTTTTTTTTTTTTTTTTTTTTTTTTTTTTTTTTTTTTTTTTTTTTTTTTTTTTTTTTTTTTTTTTTTTTTTTTTTTTTTTTTTTTTTTTTTTTTTTTTTTTTTTTTTTTTTTTTTTTTTTTTTTTTTTTTTTTTTTTTTTTTTTTTTTTTTTTTTTTTTTTTTTTTTTTTTTTTTTTTTTTTTTTTTTTTTTTTTTTTTTTTTTTTTTTTTTTTTTTTTTTTTTTTTTTTTTTTTTTTTTTTTTTTTTTTTTTTTTTTTTTTTTTTTTTTTTTTTTTTTTTTTTTTTTTTTTTTTTTTTTTTTTTTTTTTTTTTTTTTTTTTTTTTTTTTTTTTTTTTTTTTTTTTTTTTTTTTTTTTTTTTTTTTTTTTTTTTTTTTTTTTTTTTTTTTTTTTTTTTTTTTTTTTTTTTTTTTTTTTTTTTTTTTTTTTTTTTTTTTTTTTTTTTTTTTTTTTTTTTTTTTTTTTTTTTTTTTTTTTTTTTTTTTTTTTTTTTTTTTTTTTTTTTTTTTTTTTTTTTTTTTTTTTTTTTTTTTTTTTTTTTTTTTTTTTTTTTTTTTTTTTTTTTTTTTTTTTTTTTTTTTTTTTTTTTTTTTTTTTTTTTTTTTTTTTTTTTTTTTTTTTTTTTTTTTTTTTTTTTTTTTTTTTTTTTTTTTTTTTTTTTTTTTTTTTTTTTTTTTTTTTTTTTTTTTTTTTTTTTTTTTTTTTTTTTTTTTTTTTTTTTTTTTTTTTTTTTTTTTTTTTTTTTTTTTTTTTTTTTTTTTTTTTTTTTTTTTTTTTTTTTTTTTTTTTTTTTTTTTTTTTTTTTTTTTTTTTTTTTTTTTTTTTTTTTTTTTTTTTTTTTTTTTTTTTTTTTTTTTTTTTTTTTTTTTTTTTTTTTTTTTTTTTTTTTTTTTTTTTTTTTTTTTTTTTTTTTTTTTTTTTTTTTTTTTTTTTTTTTTTTTTTTTTTTTTTTTTTTTTTTTTTTTTTTTTTTTTTTTTTTTTTTTTTTTTTTTTTTTTTTTTTTTTTTTTTTTTTTTTTTTTTTTTTTTTTTTTTTTTTTTTTTTTTTTTTTTTTTTTTTTTTTTTTTTTTTTTTTTTTTTTTTTTTTTTTTTTTTTTTTTTTTTTTTTTTTTTTTTTTTTTTTTTTTTTTTTTTTTTTTTTTTTTTTTTTTTTTTTTTTTTTTTTTTTTTTTTTTTTTTTTTTTTTTTTTTTTTTTTTTTTTTTTTTTTTTTTTTTTTTTTTTTTTTTTTTTTTTTTTTTTTTTTTTTTTTTTTTTTTTTTTTTTTTTTTTTTTTTTTTTTTTTTTTTTTTTTTTTTTTTTTTTTTTTTTTTTTTTTTTTTTTTTTTTTTTTTTTTTTTTTTTTTTTTTTTTTTTTTTTTTTTTTTTTTTTTTTTTTTTTTTTTTTTTTTTTTTTTTTTTTTTTTTTTTTTTTTTTTTTTTTTTTTTTTTTTTTTTTTTTTTACTTCTTCGATATTTTGAAGACCCAAATCACTCAGACAGGGTCGCATAGGTTTATGATTTTGCCAAGGATTACAATGGCGATCATTCATCATTTTGTACAGAATTTGCCAGTTTTGCAAGACGTATATGAGATTGCTTCTCCACCAAATAGGATTTGGTCGATGATGCTGAAAGTTAAGGATAGTTATCCAAATCCGCAGATTGTGCCACTGTTTGGACACTTGATAAATCCAAACTATAGAGCTCCAGCAGTTGGATGGGAAGATGAAGATGAAGTCGCAGGAGGTGGAAATAATGATGCACCACCTCCACCACCACCAGGACCTCAAGTTCAAGTTCCAATTCAGGTTCAACGTCAACGACGAGTTCGACCTCGAGTCCAACCGCAGGTTCAACCTGAAGTTCAGCCAGTACAAGCTGCTGCTGAAGACGTTCGGGCAGATAATGAAGCAATGGAAGATTTGTTAGATCAGGCTGTGTGTGCTAATCCTGATATTGGTGAAGCTTTTGTGAATGCTGCGTTAAATCCAAATGATGTGATTGCGCAAGTGGATAATTTTCAAGCATTGGATAACTTAGAGTTGTTTGTAGATTCAAATGCTGAAAGAGATCAAGAGTTGGATAGATTATTGGAGGATGTAGATGATCCTCTGAACTCTGCTAGGGCTAATGTTGCTAGTGCTGCTGCAGAAAGTTCAAGAGGAAAGGCTGTTGATCCAGATGCTACAGAGAGTGATTCAGATGTTGATATAACGAGTCGTGCAAGTGATACTTCTCCTGTTGAAAGAGCTTTGAAGAGGTTTCGCACTGCAGAGGAGAGTGATCCTACTTATGAACCACAGGAAGAGGAGATTCCTTTGCAAAGACGAAAGAAAGCGCCTAGGTCGGGAAAGGTTTTACCTGCTCATTTGGCTGAAGCGTTTGAGAAACACAGACAACAAGAGGAGTCTGAGAGAACTGAGGTGACGGAAAGTTTAGTTGCTGATGAACCTGTACAATCAGAGGTCCCTGTTGTTGCTACTGTGTCTGCGTCATCTACACAGGGTACTCTGCTTTATAGAAGAAAAAAATTTCGTCGACCTTCAGTTGCAGTTACTCAAGCTGAATCAAGTCAAGTGTCAATTCCTCAACATACGCAGAGTGCTTTGATTAGATCTGTTGTTCCTGTAAGCACTGCGTTTACGACACTTCTTCGTCCACTCCAATCGCAGTTGATCGGCAGTTCTCAATTTCCTCCAAGACCTCCTACCAGACCTTCTGGAGTTGCACACTTTAGACCAACAGTTGCGTCTACTTCTGAACCTGCGCAGATTATGTTGCCTCAATTCAAGATGAATCGTTTGGAGACAAAAGTTATGACATTGGAAGCTCAAATGAAGGCAATGCAAGGGTTAGTAGGGACGTTAGTTGCTGATTTAGCAGATGAAAAGCGTCAAAGTGCTGAACTCAGAGAAAAGCTTAGGCAGTTGTTGGCTCAAGGGGGAGATGGTTGTAGGGAGACAGAGTTGAAGAGGAAAGAGGATGAAGATCATGATGATGATGCAAATGCTGATGGTGAGCCAAGAACTGAAGCTCAAGCAGAAGCAACGACTCAGGGGGAGACACCAAGACAGAGAGAGTCAGAGATTGCTGGTACAGTTGGTGCTAGTACGTCTGGGACTCAGAAAGATTCAGGAAAAGCTGTGATGGTTGCTCCAGATGTAGTTCTTGCTGATGATGATGATAGTGATTCCAATTCAGGTAACTCCAATTCTGATCCTACTACCAATAAGTCTTCAGAGTCAGAGTCGGATTCGGATTCAGATTTGGATTTTGAACCTTAAGAGCTTAATGATTTGTGTGCTTTAGATGTAAATAAGATAAAAATTATAAGATAAATATTGGTGTACTTAATTGTTACATTATATTTATGATATAGTTTTATTGTATTTATGCTATCTTTTATGTTTTGATGTTGTTTGTCTTTGCATATTTTGAACTTTTAAATTTCAGATAAGCTTCAAAAGATAGGTGCAGGTACATCTAAGGTTCAATATGATGATTCTGAAGATGATGAAAGTTTGGAAGAAGGTGAAATGATTCCTGATTTGGACTGGACTAATGTTTTTCAAGATGATGATTTTGTGCAACAACAAGCACAAGCTCAAGATCAACAAGTTCCAGATGATCAACAAGAGGTTCAAGCTGAACGAGTTTTTATTCCAAGTTCAAGAACTCTACACTTTACGGTTTTTGCCAAAGTTGGAGATGATGAAGATGGAATTACTCTAAGCTGGAGTATTGAAGATTCTAAGGAATTTGATGTGACAGAGTATCCAGTGCCAAGTAGGGATGAAGATCATGATGATGATGCAAATGCTGATGGTGAGCCAAGAACTGAAGCTCAAGCAGAAGCAACGACTCAGGGGGAGACACCAAGACAGAGAGAGTCAGAGATTGCTGGTACAGTTGGTGCTAGTACGTCTGGGACTCAGAAAGATTCAGGAAAAGCTGTGATGGTTGCTCCAGATGTAGTTCTTGCTGATGATGATGATAGTGATTCCAATTCAGGTAACTCCAATTCTGATCCTACTACCAATAAGTCTTCAGAGTCAGAGTCGGATTCGGATTCAGATTTGGATTTTGAACCTTAAGAGCTTAATGATTTGTGTGCTTTAGATGTAAATAAGATAAAAATTATAAGATAAATATTGGTGTACTTAATTGTTACATTATATTTATGATATAGTTTTATTGTATTTATGCTATCTTTTATGTTTTGATGTTGTTTGTCTTTGCATATTTTGAACTTTTAAATTTCAGATAAGCTTCAAAAGATAGGTGCAGGTACATCTAAGGTTCAATATGATGATTCTGAAGATGATGAAAGTTTGGAAGAAGGTGAAATGATTCCTGATTTGGACTGGACTAATGTTTTTCAAGATGATGATTTTGTGCAACAACAAGCACAAGCTCAAGATCAACAAGTTCCAGATGATCAACAAGAGGTTCAAGCTGAACGAGTTTTTATTCCAAGTTCAAGAACTCTACACTTTACGGTTTTTGCCAAAGTTGGAGATGATGAAGATGGAATTACTCTAAGCTGGAGTATTGAAGATTCTAAGGAATTTGATGTGACAGAGTATCCAGTGCCAAGTAGGGATGAAGATCATCTACATCAAATTGATAGAAGAGTACCGGCAAGAGGATTGGTAGGAGAAAGTATGAAACCATCTATCTTTTGGGATTTTGTTAGTGATAGAGATGCTCATAAGTATGTTACTACTATTTTGAGTTGGTTTTTTGATGATGAGCTGAAATTGTTTATTATTAAAAGAGATGATGGTTGTCAGTACTTAAAGCCTATGAAGAAATATTTTAAAAGTCTTAGTGAATCCGATTTAATGGATTTAGGAAGGAAAAGGCTTGTTAATCCGAGTGGTAATGGTTATGCAACTTACTGGAGTAGAAAGTTGCAAGACGATTATAGGAAAAGGTTCTATGATAATTTTGATAAAACCAGTGTGTACATAACGCCAAGATCCTTGAAGAAAGTTACAAAGGATGATGGTACAATAGAATTTACTCAAAGATCAATTAAGCGTGTACTGAAGGTTCCAGTCAAGAAATGGCCTCAAGATGTTTTGAGTACACTTGATCACTGGGAGATTCACAGGGACACTGGTGAAGCATTGATGTATGGAGATAGAGATAAGAGAGTTATTTTGTTACGTGTATTTGATCCTATGCAGATTGTGAACCTTTCCAGAGATGATCAGAGAAGGTTATATGACACTGAATGTCTGTTTAGACCTTCATGGACCACTGAGGAAAGTAGATATAGGAAGATTTTGCGTATTTGTTTACATGCTAATATTCATGCAAATAGCAGGAGATTGTTAATTGATGGATAGTGTTTCTACAAGACTGAAGAAATCGTGTAGCTGATGTCAAGGGGGAGACTGTAAGTGCATGATTCTGTTGACAACAGCAACAGCGATTTGATCAGTATATGTTTATGTTTTGTAATATGTAATCATAGACTTATGTTATGTTTAAACTTGTTATTTGGACTTAAGTAATGTGAATGATTACATATTGATCAGAGTTTTGGTATGTTTAATGTTTACGACTTGTATGAATGTGATTATAAATAACATACAGATACAAGTGATAAACTTGTCACGTTTTGAGTAATTAAAGTATACTTAAAAGATGACAAAAGGAAGTGTGTACAAACTCGTGCTACAGTAACACGAGTTTGTCTAAACACGTGGTCATCACGTGTTTACATATTAACACGCGTTTGTTAATGGGCTATGGGCTTTAAGACATACGGTCCATATTAGCACGCGTTTATGAACAGTATAGTATAAATACACACACATAATACGTATTTTAGAACAGTTAATTAAGATAATACGTCGAAACTCTGTCCAATTGCAAACTCGCGCGCGTTTAAGGTCTTAGGTTGTATAAACAACGAAAGACGATAATATAATTAAGCAAACAGGTTATCACGAGAGGATTCCGCACTCTCGTCATAACTATAAGCGTTCTCGTTGACGATCATTTCACAAGGACCTACAGTATTCAATACTCGCCTTCAAAGATCAATCCATGCTGCATCAGCCAAACCTAGATCACTGGCTGATGATGTGCATGCTGATGACTCTACTGAAGAAGAGTTTCATGATGCATCAGCAAATGCTGATGATATGGAGTCTGCTGATGACTCCACCATCAACGATAACTCAAATCAGTCGAATGGCTCTGCTGATCATTCTCCTGAACCCATTCTTACCATTGATCTCTCTTCGTATAATGCTCCTGCTGATCTCATCGCTCCAACTTCCGCTGCCACTCAACTTGGTTCCTCAAGTGCTCCTGCACTTAAGTGGACAAGTCATTGGTGACCCTCAGCAGGGGATTATTACTCGATCAGCGACAAGAAATACATGTCTGTATGTAAACTTCTTGTCTATGATCACTCCCAAAAATATAGGAGAAGCAATGGTCGATCCCATGCAAGAGGAACTCACTCAATTTAAAAGACAACATGTCTGGTTTTTAGTTCCTCTACCTCCTGGAAAAGAACCCATTGGAACCAAATGGGTTTATAGGAATAAAATGGACGAAGATGGTGTTGTTACACGTAACAAGGCTAGGCTGGTTGCACAAGGTTACCTTCAGGAAGAAGGTGTTGATTATGATGAAACCTTTGCACCAGTGGCCAGATTGGAAGCTATTCGCTTATTCTTGGCACATGCTGCTTACAGAAACTTCACCGTATATCAAATGGATGTAAAGAGTGCTTTCCTAAATGGAAAACTCGATGAAGAAGTTTATGTTGAGCAGCCACCTGGTTTTGAAGATCCAGCCAAGCCACACCATGTCTATCGTCTCAATAAGGCACTCTATGGTCTTAAACAAGCTCCCAGAGCTTGGTATGACACTCTCTCTGAATTTCTTCTCTCTAATAACTTTCAGCGAGGGTCCATTGACAGCACCCTCTTTATCTATAGAAAGGGTGCCGATGTCCTATATGTCCAGATATATGTGGATGACATCATCTTTGGATCCTCCAGCAAGAAACTGTGTACCAAGTTCAGCTCACTGATGTCCTCTCATTTTGAGATGAGCATGATGGGTGAGCTGACCTTCTTTCTTGGGCTTCAAATTCGTCAACTCCCAAATGGGATTTTCATTAATCAGGAGAAGTACATTCGAGACATGCTGGCCAAATTTGACATGTCTAATGTCACTACTAAGGCCACTCCTATGTCTCCTCCAAATAATCTCCATGTTGATCCTGATGGCAAGCATGTGAACCCCACTCACTATCGGGGAATGATTGGCTCGCTGATGTATCTCACAGCGAGTCATCCTGATATCATGTTTGCTACTTGCCTATGTGCAAGATATCAAGCCTCTCCTAGGGAGTCTCATCTTCTCGCTGTCAAGCGAATTTTCAAGTATCTAAAAGGTACTTCTACTTTGGGTCTCTGGTATCCCAAAGACTCCAATTTTGACTTAGTTGCATATTCTGACTCTGACTATGTTGGTTGCATGTTAGATAGGAAAAGCACCAGTGGTGGATGTCAACTGTTGGGGGGGAAGCTGACTAGTTGGTCTAGTAAGAAACAACATACAGTGTCCATCTCCACTGCTGAAGCAGAATATGTATCAGCAGCGAGTTGTTGTGCACAAGTCCTCTGGATGAAAAAACCAACTCGCTGACTATGACTTAGAATTCTCTAAGATTCCTATAATGTGTGACAATACAAGTGCAATTGCTATCACACACAATCCTGTTCAGCATTCTAAGACCAAACACATAGACATTAGGTACCACTTTATTCGTGACCATGTCATGAAAGGAGATGTTGAAATTTACTTCATCCCCACTGATGACCAACTTGCTGACATATTCACTAAACCCTTAGATGAAACCAGATTTAAATATCTGGTCAGTAAGTTGGGAATGCTGAATGGTGAATCAGCAACATGACTCATCATGTCTGCTGATACTTCAACTTACATCTCTCTTATAAGTTGAAAAGTGACCTTATGGTCAAAATTTCTTTCAGCAAGCTCAAGAGTGTCTTACTTGCTGAACATGAAAAGCAATGGAGAGCTAAAAGTCTTCATCTAGTCCAGCAGCAAACGGCTGCTGGTAAAGACTTACCAAATCCGTTGATCCCTGTTGCTTTGGGAAAAAGCAAATAAAAGCAATAGAGGGCTAAAAGTCTCTATCTAGTCCAGCAGCAAACGGCTGCTGGTAAAGACTTACCAAATCCGTTGATCCCTGTTGCTTTGGGAAAAAGCAAATAAAAGCAATAGAGGGCTAAAAGTCTCTATCTAGTCCAGCAGCAAACGGCTGCTGGTAAAGACTTACCAAATCCATTAAAACCCCTGTTGCTTTGGGAAAAAGCAAAACAAGAGTAATAGAGAGCTAAAAGTCTCTATCTAGTCCAACAGCAAACGGCTGCTGGTAAAGACAAATAAAATCCGTTGATGGCTGACAATTTGCCAAAAATTGTAAAAAGTTGATCAGCGACCAACGTAAGTCGTGAAGTCGCTGACTAACATTTGTTTTTAAATGAGGTAACCATATTTTCAAACTTGGTCAGTGGATATACTTAGATCTTAACTAATCCATCACTTGAGCATATCCACTAAGTACTTTTATTATTATTTTAATAGGAATTTCAAACGGTTACCTCGATTTTCTCCCTAATGGGCAACTTGTACACTGTACGCGCCGTAACCACTCAAGTGTATTTGAAATAAGGGTACAAGTTGTCACATCAAACCATTTTTATACGTTACTCACATACGTATAATTAAACGTATTTTCTTTATAAAAAATTATTTTTTTGCTTTTGGTTTTTTTTTTTTTTTTTTTTTTTTTTTTTTTTTTAGTTAGTTTTTTTAGTTTCTTAACTTTTTTTTTT
>CM067169.1:70904424-70984424 GCA_034093135.1 Erigeron breviscapus
CGAAACACTTAAAGTTGTGAAATGTTCCTTTTAGCGATTGAGAGAATATTGCACAAGTTCACCAAGAATATTGCAGGTTTGCAAAGTGTGAAGTTATTCGTCTTTGTGAAGTAACTTATGATTCTTGGTTGTGAAATGACTTGTATTTATAGGCAAAGTTAACATTGGGATGTTAACTTTAGCCGTACAAATGTGGTTGGGAGCATTTAAGGAATAACATTTAATTCCTTAAAAAGCAGTGTAAAGTCGCATGATAAAGTGACTTTACATAACCACCTTTATGTACCTTTTAATACTTAAATAATAAGATAAGGCTTATTATCCGGGTAAAGGTACATAAAGTATACAAGTCAATTCCTCGTAATCAGTGTAAAGCTTTGTAAGGGCTTTCCACTGAAGGTCTCAGTTTGTAACTGACTAGAATGTCAACTGGGCTTCGCTGCCATTGCTCATTCTCTATCTTCCATTTGTTGTCTTCGACTTCAACTGGGATGCTTCTTCAACTTGGTCAGTTCTCAACTGGAGGAAGTCTTCAGTTGCGTTAACTGTACGGTGCAACTGGACTTCAATATATTTCTCGACAAATCATCTTGGTCACCAGTTCACTAGTCTCCAGATGCAACTGGTGACTGGCCAAGTGTGAACTGGTGACTGGCCAGTTCCAGGTGAACTGGTCCTAACACCTGGTTTAGAGGGGGAGCATGAAGAGTTATGAATAATGAAGTTCCCCCAGCTGGTGTTGAGGGGGAGCAACAAATTGTGGTTGCTGAGGTACCCCCTGCTGCTGTTGATGAGGGGCACATTGAAGCATTTGCTGATGTGGAAGAGTAGTTTGATCCTAAAGAAGTCAAAACTGCATGGAAAGCTGGATTCGCAACTTCATCCTCTCTTTCCGCTGCTCAGGTATCCATCCAATCCTCAGCAGGTCACAAGCATGAAATGATAGATATACTGGCCATGACTGCTGAGGGAAAAACTCAAGAAGAAGCAATGAAGGAGCTGGATAGAATCAAAGAGAACCAAGAAAATGAAAGAAAAAACTTGGAATATATCAAGCAGCTGCCTTTCCTTGAAAAAGATCAATTAGATGGTGAGCAGTGAATGCTTCTGAAGACTGGTGGCGCAGAAGCTTTATATGCTGAAGTTGAGAAACAGATGAGTGAAAAGAGGAAAGCCTTTGAAGAAGAAAAGGCTAAATGGCTAAAATTTATGAAGGACAGAAAAAGGCCTCAAAGGATAATTGCTGCCGAGGCCTTCAAAGCTGAAATGGGTCTTAAGACAAACTTGAAGATCTTAAGAGAAGGTGCTGACAAGCCTGTTAAACTTGAAGGGGTCAAAGCAACCACCTTGAGTGCCTCCGAGTGGTTTGAGGTTTATATGATAGTGAAGGACAAGAAGGCTGACAGCTATGTTCAGCTTCAGAAGATGCTAAAGGATTATTTTGAGAAAGCCAGGGAGTATGAAACCAAGTTCAAAGCAGACTTGCCCATGCTGAGGCAAGTGTTTGGTACTCCAGCAGCTATCTCCACCTCAGCAGGAAGAAGAATTCAAAGAAAAAGAAAAATAGAGCATCGAACATTGGCTGTTGAACTTCCTCTTATCACTGGTGATGCATTGCTGAACACCAGACTTCCTCCCAGAAGCTTCTTTGAGGAAGGAAGAGTGATAGAGAATCCTGCTGGCATTTTCTTCACAAATTTTCAGAATAATCAGTTGTTCTTTCGCCTGGCTGAAATTGAAAAGGCGTCCATTGGGTTCATCTTGAGCATAAGAAGAAGATGTGCTGAAACAACCAACAACAGGTGGTTTATCAGCAAACTGGATGAGGAACTGGTTAAGCCTCACAGATATAATGACCCAGCAGTGAAGATTGCCAAGCAAGAACAAGTTTGGGAATCTGAAGCTGAAAAATTGTAGATGTCTTATAATGAAAATACTTTATGTATCAGCATGTAATGTTTAAAGATGATATATAAGACATCGTTCTATCATTTCTTTACTTCTATTCAAGTCTAGTCTACTCAGCAAGTCTTCTCAGCGAATAGGGGGAGATTGTTGAGTCAAGGATTCGCTGACCAGACTTGGTCGCTGACGTGTGTCGTCAGCAAGTCATCAGCGAGCCAATGACTCTCGTCAGCGGGTGGTTTACTTCTCAAGATTGTGTGTCAAGGCGGGAAGTTTTCAAACCACAAGAAGACAAGTAGTCACATGGTGGTTCTTCCAACTGGATATTACCTTTTATGGCGAAGGTACAGTTGGGACCAAAACAAGGGTTTTCTCTTTCATACCGGTTTTGGTAAAGAAGACAAAGGCTCCTGGATCCAAGTACATCAAGCCAATGGAAGGTCGACAACCACCATTCTATCACTATCATTGTAAGGCTGTGTTGCCCTAATTCCTCCCCTATATAAAGCAACACAGCCGCTACATTTACAGTGTGTTTTTCACCACAAAGTGTGTGTCACTTTTTTTTTCTCTCTTGTAATTGCTTAAGCTTATAGTGTGTCTAGACTTAGCAATTATTTAGTTCATTTGTATTCTTGTAAGATAAGTTGTAATATCGACCATGTATTCATCGTTTAAATCAATGATACATATGATTAGACTTGCTTAGATATTTGCATTTGAACTTATTCTTGTTCATGTTCTTTACTTTCTGTTCTTACATTCTTGTCTAGAATAATTATATTATAAGTGTGCAAATCCTGGACTGTCAGTTATATATTTTGCAAATCTTTTCAGAAAACAACAAAGATTAAATAAGACCAAAGAACAACAAAATTACTATATTTTCCATAAAAATATGAAGTTTATATCTTCTCAAATGTTGATTACGACACAAATAGCAAATACAAACTACATAATATAATGCAGACCATTTGCAAAGGACATAAATTTGGTGAGATCCTCTAAAGTTATTATTAACTTCATAGGTGAAGTTGAGAGAATCTTGACCTTTGGATTAAAATCAAAGGTTAAGATTCAAAGTTGATATTTGAATCTTGACCCTTAATTTTAATCCAAATGTCAAAATCATCAACTTTACCTATAAAGTTAGTAGTAACTTTAGAGGATCTCAATCTCATAAATTTTTGGTATTAAAATGTATAGAGATAAAAATAAACTAAAGGACACCACCTACAATATGATACCTTATTCTGAGCATTTAATTAACTAACTTGTGCGATATATCCTTTTTGTAACGTTGTTCATTACGAAAATAGATGGATCCTGGTTGTCAACACAACTGATAAGGCCACCTTAATCATGAAACAACATTCTATATAAAATCCGAAGTTCTTTATATGAAACACCATTCTATATTATTTAGCTAATCTCAAAGGACTATTTACACTGTTATGCTAATTCATATCACAAAAATAAAAAATTAAACCATTAAGTCCCATATAATTTGCATTTAACAGTACAAATAAAAAAACAACTTAGACATTTAATTTATTAAACACGTCATATAGTAAATAATAATATATAGATAACATAAATAAAGTATATATATAGTATATAGATAAAATAAATAAATATAAATAAAATAACATAAATAAAGTATATATATAGTATATAGATAAAATAAATAAATATAAATAAAATAACATAAATAAAGTATATATATAGTATATAGATAAAATAAATAAATATAAATAAAATAACATAAATAAAGTATATATATAGTATATAGATAAAATAAATAAATATAAATAAAATAAATAAATAAAGTATAAATAATAAATATATAGATAAAATAAATAAAGTATATAGATAAAATAAATAAATAAAGTATAAAATAATAAATATATAGATAAAATAAATAAAGTATATAGATAAAATAAATAAATAAAGTATAAAATAATAAATATATAGATAAAATAAATAAAGTATATAGATAAAATAAATAAATATAAATAAAATAACATAAATAAAGTATATATAAATAAATATATAGATAAAATAAATAAATATAAATAAAATAAATAATATATAGATAAAATAAATAATTTAAAGAAAGATAAATATGGATATTTAACATAATATCTATATAGCATTTGGCAATGTTTTAAGATAGTTTAAAATTGAGGAAGACTTAAAAAGGTTAGAATTACTATTCTTTTAATATCACCCATTCAAATATTGAGTGTAATGAACCAAAAAATAAACTAAAATAAAATATTTGTGAGACTTTTATTAATTACGTTTATGTTTCAAATATAGAATTGAATATTATTTTATATAAATTAAAAGATTTGGTACAATTCAGATGTATATGGGATAATATAAATAAATAAAGTATATAAATAAATAAATAAAGTATAAATAAATAAATAAAGTATAAAATAAATAAATATAAGTATAAAATAAATAAATATAAGTATAAAATAAATAAATATAAGTATAAAATAAATAAATATAAGTATAAAATAAATAAAGTATATAGATAAAATAAACAAAGTAGCTATCGATAAAATGTACAATTAATTCAAGATTTTCAATTTTGGTTAAAATAATAAATTTTGACCTAAAATAAATAAATTTTAATATCTATATAGCATTTGGAAATTAAGTAAGTCATAATTTAATATTTAAAATAATATAATTTAAAGAAAGATAAATATGGATATTTAACATAATATCTATATAGCATTTGGCAATGTTTTAAGATAGTTTAAAATTGAGGAAGACTTAAAAAGGTTAGAATTACTATTCTTTTAATATCACCCATGTCAAAATTGAGTATACAGTAGAACGTAAAAATCAAAGACTTTATATGTTTGTACATCATTCAAAAACAAATACTATATTTCTATATTGGCAATTGAATTGAAGAATGAAAATACTATTTTGGTGTTGGAAAAATTTACAGATTTAATATAACCGTAATATTTCACATAAAAGATGTACAAATGTATAAATAAAACTAAAATTATATTGGATTTATGCGTAGAAAAGTTAAGACACTAAAAACTTAAGCAGCAAGTAGTTTCCATTACCTTCAAATATGGAAATTGATTATATAATGAATTAAATTAAAATAATAATTGTACAAAACTTATCATATATTACATTCCATTACAATTACAAATATTTAGTCCAATTAGCCGAACTTAATGAGAATGGCAAATTTAGGATTTTATTCATAAAAAAAGATTATTTCATAGTAGTTATTAAAAAAGTATAGTTCAAATGCATGTCAAGATTATTGCATATTTTACCGTAATATGCTATAAATGCCTAATTTGAAATTTACGATTTTTTTTGAATTTTTTGTAATATATATTAATATTGTAAAAAAATGTGAGATGCCACGTAGGATAAAATCCTATGTGGCAATATTTAAAGCTAGTTTTAAGTTATTAAAGAAACTTAGTTCAAATGCATGTCAAGATTATTGCATATTTTACCGTAATATGCTATAAATGCCTAATTTGAAATTTACGAATTTTTTTTGAATTTTTGTAATGATATTAATATTGTAAAAAAATGTGAGATGCCACGTAGGATAAAATCCTATGTGGCAATATTTAAAGCTAGTTTTAAGTTAAAAGAAACTTATTTTAAATGATAAGATTAAATATACTATTTAACATAATATCTATATAGCATTTGGCAATGTTTTAAGATAGTTTAAAATTGAGGAAGACTTAAAAAGGTTAGAATTACTATTCTTTTAATATCACCCATGTCAAAATTGAGTATAGTATACAGTAGAACGTAAAAATCAAAGACTTTATATGTTTGTACATCATTCAAAAACAAATACTATATTTCTATATTGGCAATTGAATTGAAGAATGAAAATACTATCTTGGTGATGGAAATATTTACAAATTTAATATAACTGTATTGTTTCAGTATAAAAGATGCACAAAATGTATAAATAAAACTAAAATTATATTGGATTTATGCGTAGAAAAGTTAAGACACTAAAAACTTAAGCAGCAAGTAGTTTCCATTACCTTCAAATATGGAAATTGATTATATAATGAATTAAATTAAAATAATAATTGTACAAAACTTATCATATATTACATTCCATTACAATTACAAATATTTAGTCCAATTAGCCGAACTTAATGAGAATGGCAAATTTAGGATTTTATTCATAAAAAAAGATTATTTCATAGTAGTTATTAAAAAAGTATAGTTCAAATGCATGTCAAGATTATTGCATATTTTACCGTAATATGCTATAAATGCCTAATTTGAAATTTACGATTTTTTTTGAATTTTTGTAATATATATTAATATTGTAAAAAAATGTGAGATGCCACGTAGGATAAAATCCTATGTGGCAATATTTAAAGCTAGTTTTAAGTTATTAAAGAAACTTAGTTCAAATGCATGTCAAGATTTATACATATTTACCATAACATGCTATAAATGCCTAATTTGAAATTTACGCTTTTTTTTTGTATTATATATTATTATTTTTTTGTCAAATAAATATTGTTTGTACAGTCAATCTCGGTTACCTAGAATGGAAAATGGGGGTTGAATGTGGTTGATATCTGGCGATTCCCTTGCGGTAAGGTTATGCCTTTTGTACGCCAAATGTGTGTGTTTAATGATGGATTTGATAATGATTTGTTTAGCCATCCTTTCCCCTATTTATAGGGGATCCGTGACTTAGTCCCCAAGTAGGGTTTTTGGTGTAGAGTATATCGTTTTCCGATAATAAAAGATACGGTGTTATCTTTTCCCTAAAATGTGGGGATTAATGATAAGCACATATCTTTTCCATATTTATCGAAGGTTGGGCTTATCCCTGGCGTACCCTGCGTGCCATCGTCTGGGTGGGTACGTCATCAAGCCCCCCAGTCTAATGGGGTGACTCTGCGAAGATCGCCGTATTAGACTCCTAGCCTCAATTCCTCCTCGCATTATCTGCCATCGCAAAGTGTAGGGGCTTTTGTGAAAATTGTTTTGGTAGGTTTGGGGTATTAACTTCATTGAGTTAGTGGGCGCGTATCCCTATATTTCTAAATAAATCGACGGTTTTTCCTTTTTCTTCATATAAATATCTTTTTGGTGGTTAATACTCTATTATTTTGATCGGAATTCCACCGCTTAGTGAGAGAATCATCTTTTCTTCAAAGGTACGATCTCTGCTTCTTTTCTTTTGTTTTAATAAACCCTAGATTTGATGGCGAAGCGTGGTATAGCCAATACTAGGTCTGTTGTTGACGTTGATACCCTTAGGGATTTCGTTGACCGATATTTTCCTGGTCTTCATACGTCTTTCCTTCTTCCCAATCGGAACCAGACTGCTCTTAATCCGCCCAATGGGTATGTGAGTATTTATTTGAAAACCTTTATTATAGGTAATCTGAGGTATCCATTTCCCAAGTTTTTCCCTGATATGTTGAAGCACTATAGGTGTCATATCTCGTTGATGCATCCATTAGGCTGTGCTAGGATAGTGGCTTTTGAAGTTGTTTGTCGTGCTTACGGGGTGGAACCAACTGTTTTCTTATTTAGGAAATTATTGAATATATGTGCCGCCGGCGATTGGATAGCCATAGCCAGCAGGACAAAAATTGAATGTGTCATCAAAGGTGGTGTGGATCTTCGTGACTGGAAGGATGAGTTTGTTTTTATGAGTGTGAGCTTGTTTCCTCAACACTGTGAGTGTTTGTATGAAAGGAGTGGTTTGAAAGTCAAGAAAAAGGGATTTTTTGGTGATGAGATACCAAAAGATGATTGTGGAGTATATATGATATTTTGGAGGAGGAGGGGTTTGTTGTCCATCAATATCCAGATGGATCTTGTTTAAGGGGTCTATACCTACTCTTGCTGAGGGAGATGAGGAGTTTGATGTTATGTTCTTTGTTTATTGATTCCTCCTTTGTTTTCCGATTTTTCTTATCTTTGTTTCTTTCTTGTAGGTATGTCTTATTTGCAGTACGTGAAGAAAGGTACCAAGGAAGTTTCTGAGATGCCCAATCCAAATGCTTCTGCTGCTGGTGGCAGTGTTGGTGAGCGTATTGGTGAAAGTGGTGAAGTTGTTAGTCGTCCCCCTCCACAAGTTGATGCTATTGATGTGGATTCCATACCTGATGGGGAAAAAGAGGGCAATGCCTCCCCCTACAGGTTCTATTGATGCTCGTATGAAGAGAGCTAAGATTGCTGCTGCCAATGCTGCTAATGCTGCAACTCAAGATGTTGAAGATGGGAATAATAAGCCAAGGGCAACTGGCAGGAAGCTTCGTAAGTCAGTGTCTACTAAGGAATCTCCAAAAGGTAACGGCTTGTCCCCTTCATCTCTTTGCCTTTTCCTTTTTATGTTTTCTTATTTTGTTTTTGTAGTTTCAGAGTACTAAGAGTCAGAGTGGTTGTTCAGATCTCAGGTTCCCAAACGTACTGTGATGAGATAAGATCAATGGAGCCTTCCAAGTTTCTTGCTTCTTTTGATGAAGATTGTGATGCTCATAGCTCTATGGTAACTGAGATACGATTTCGATATAATGCTGCTATAAGGATCATGGATGAGGGTAAGCAGAATGAGTCTTTGTTGAATGAAACTGTTGTTGATCTAGAAAAGAAGTTGGCTGAGTATGGCAATCAGGATGGGCCTGTGTCTTTAAAGGAGAAGCTGAAGGAGACTGAGGATTTATTGAAGTCTCAAGAAGCTACTCTCTTTGCCAGGAATGAGGAGATCTCCAAGTTGAAGACAGAACTTCAGGCAAGTCATTGAGGTGCCAAGATGTTGTCTCAGTCCCAAACTGACAAACTGATGATTGAGGATCTCTCCAAACAGTTGCAGTTGATGAAGGTTGATCGTGGCAGGGTAATTTCTGAATATGTTCCCTTTGTATGCAGATCTTTATTAGCAAGTCCTGATGTGTTGCAATCAGTTGGCCAGGGTGTTTCTGCAAATCGCTTGGAAGAAAGGGCTAGGGTGTTGGAGGAGTTTAGCCAAGAGGGTCATGTTGACCTTGTTTCCCGTATTGATTATGATGTCAATGCCTCTGTTAAGGTGGAGGCTGCTGCTAAGGAATGGGAAGAGGCTAAGTTTCCAGTGATTGCCAAGTTTGGTGCGCACCCTGACATGTCTGTTGATCAACTGCTTCTTTCGTTCTGAACAATATATAATATTTGGGCTATCATGCCATGATGTGTAAAACAATATTATCCTACCTCAGCTGGGTTGGGTTATTTTTTAGGCCTATGAGTCATGTTGATGCCTTTGAACATCTTTTATGGTAATCATGTTTTATGATTATGTTTGTGTCACATGCTTTCCTTTTTTAGGATTTAGACATGTCTTTTTATTTGTACGATCTTCTTGCCTTCTTTAGGTCTTAGTTATATCGTTTAGAAATCATGGAAGATATGCTTGCCTTTTTTAGGTCTGTAGTCATATCCCTAGGAATCATAGATTTAGTTTTACGTGATATGTGTTCCTTTTTTTTTTAGGTCTCTTTTAGAAATCGTAGGTGTGAGGTTGCGACCCTTCTTCACCATAAATCATAAATTTTATTTAATCATAAATTTATTAAAAAATAAAGTTTCAAATACATAAGGGTAAACTTATTCTGTTTCAGAGATGCTTCCTTTGGGTTTTGAAGATTTTCACTTTCTGATTGCCAATGTGGTGAAAATGTCTTCGAGTTCCCCTTCCGCTTTTCCAGCTTCTTCTTTTTGGTTGGCATTGCTGCCTGTTCGTCCATGACTAGGTGAATCGTACCTTCCCAGGATGCTTGCTATGCCATCCTCCGTTTGAAATTTGATCATGTTATGTATTACGGAGGGTATCTGTTAGGTCGAGAATCGACCATGTATAATTTGTTCAGAAATAGCTTGAAGTTTAGTGAAGACGTTTTATCAGAATTCTGAGATGCCTCAGAATTCCTTCACTGAAGCTTCACTTCAGTTCAGATCGAGACTAATCTGAAGCATTCATTCTGAAGTCAAAGACTGAAGTATGAAGAAGAGAATCACCTCAGAAGCGAGCAATCAGAGTGATTCTACCAGATCAAAGACTGAAGCATCTCAGTGTTAAAGTATTTACAACACTTTACACTGATTACGAGGAAGACTTTATCCTTACACATTTACCAAGTTAATAGATTTATCTATTAATAAAAGGTACAATGTATAGGTATGGAACGTAGTACTATAAGTCACATCAAGTGACTTATATACTCTTCCTAGTGCAGCATATAAGGAATTATGACCTAATTCCTTAAATGCTCACAACCACATTTGTACGACATTGTCCATGTCATCATAGACTTTGTCTATAAATACTAAGTCTTCTCATAACTTGCAAAATGCTTGAAACTATTGCATTGCAACTTGTGAGATATACTCTAAGAAAACTTACGAGTATTTCCAAGTCATCTTGATCACTTGTATTTCGGGATTGTTTAGATATTTACACTTGGGTGTTTATCTTTGTTCCGCAACAATCCTTGTATTTGTTTATACATCAATAAATCAAATACATTAGAAAACAACGTATCTCAATGCTATTTACTTGATTATATTTACATATATCTTTATATAGTTTCTGCCATTTGTTCTTGCATTAATTTATATTGTCAATTGTTTCTTGTTATCCACATCTGGATCGTAAACTGAACTTGTCCATTCAAGATCAGTTGTACTTGCCAGTCGGGTTTATTATTCATCTATACATAGTTCGGGACTCATAATTGGTATCAGAGCCTCAAGGTTGAATTTGATAAATTCATTAACCTTTTGATCTGCATAGATGGCTGAATTTGAACAAGAACGACCTGACCCTAATAATGCTACCCCACCCCCTATCATCAACAACAATATACCCTCACACAATGTTCACGTACACTTTCCAACTAATCCTGTTCCAAAGTTTGATGGGAACAGTGAAAACTTTCAAACATGGAAAGCGTGCTTACTTAAGTATATTGCTGGTGTTGAAAGACATTTACCAGACATTTTAAAAGATGGACCCTTTGTCCCTATGAATGCGTCAACTGTCGTCAGAAATGCCGATGGGACTCCTAGGCAGTCACCTAAGGAGAAGGATCATTGGTCAGAGGAAGATCATAGACTTTGTCTATAAATACTAAGTCTTCTCATAACTTGCAAAATGCTTGAAACTATTGCATTGCAACTTGTGAGATATACTCTAAGAAAACTTACGAGTATTTCCAAGTCATCTTGATCACTTGTATTTCGGGATTGTTTAGATATTTACACTTGGGTGTTTATCTTTGTTCCGCAACAATCCTTGTATTTGTTTATACATCAATAAATCAAATACATTAGAAAACAACGTATCTCAATGCTATTTACTTGATTATATTTACATATATCTTTATATAGTTTCTGCCATTTGTTCTTGCATTAATTTATATTGTCAATTGTTTCTTGTTATCCACATCTGGATCGTAAACTGAACTTGTCCATTCAAGATCAGTTGTACTTGCCAGTCGGGTTTATTATTCATCTATACATAGTTCGGGACTCATAATTGGTATCAGAGCCTCAAGGTTGAATTTGATAAATTCATTAACCTTTTGATCTGCATAGATGGCTGAATTTGAACAAGAACGACCTGACCCTAATAATGCTACCCCACCCCCTATCATCAACAACAATATACCCTCACACAATGTTCACGTACACTTTCCAACTAATCCTGTTCCAAAGTTTGATGGGAACAGTGAAAACTTTCAAACATGGAAAGCGTGCTTACTTAAGTATATTGCTGGTGTTGAAAGACATTTACCAGACATTTTAAAAGATGGACCCTTTGTCCCTATGAATGCGTCAACTGTCGTCAGAAATGCCGATGGGACTCCTAGGCAGTCACCTAAGGAGAAGGATCATTGGTCAGAGGAAGATCATAGACTTGTTGACTTGGATACCAAGTTACAAAATATGATCTTATACGCAGTTCCAGAAACCCTAATGCCCACTCTTGTTTTACTCGAAAATTCTAAATTAATGTGGGCGGAACTACTGACACAGTTTGAAGGCACTAATGAGACAATTGTCACAAGAAAAGTTGCCTTAAACAAAAGATATGAGTCTTTCTTTGCTATTCCTGGGGAGTCCTTAACCCAAACTTATATCAGATTCACAAATCTGGTAAACCAACTAAAAGCCCTGGGAGTAACTAAAGACAAAGAAATTTTGTTAGAAAAATTTTGTGACATTTTACCTTCAAAATGGGAAAATCTAATCTTGGTCTTGAGACAAGGCAAAACATTACACAGTCATACTCTTGCTTCCCTTTATGGAGCATTTAGGTATACTGAAGAGAACAAAGCTGAAAGAGCTTTGGCTGAGCAGGATGCCAAGAACCATGTTTCGACAAGTTCTGGTACGGTTCAGTATTCTGAACCACAAAGCACTGCTCTACTATCTTCTGAGAGTGATATTTTTGACTCAATGAAGAAGATGGTTTCTCAAATGTTAAAAACTGGTGTCTCTGCTAATGTCACTCATGATTGTGATGAGGATGACAATGATGATCTGGTTGCCATGCTGGCTAAAACGTTCAATCGTTTTAAGGCCAAATCAAATCGATCTGGCAAACCCTTTGCTTCCAGCGCTTCTATTGATAAGTCCAATCTTGAATGCTTTAAATGCGGCAAGAAAGGACATTTCATGAAGGAATGCAGATCTAGTCAACCTTCATCATCACAATCTGCTCCTAACCATTCTATTTTTCAGAAGTCTGATGACAGCTATAAGGCCAAATACAAGAAGTTGAAGGCTCATATGGCTCTTTTGGCACAAGACAACTCGAGCAACAGTTGCATGATTGCCAAGACTGAAAAGTGGGAAGACTCCGATGAATTATCTGATGATGAGGAGGAAGTTAGGGATATGTGTTTCATGGCACAAGAAGACCAAGGTCATTTGGTCAAAACTGATGTTGAATCTGGCCGCTGGGTGGATATAGTGATGAAAAAGGTCAGTAATTTTGGCTATGAAGAAGATGAGGAACACAAACTGGACCTTTTGGTTCTTTTAGAGGCTGACATCTCTTTTGTTGAGACAGTGCGTTCAGAAAGTCTAAAAATGTTTGAAAATAATACTTCTGAACTGAACGCCAGTCAGGCCAGATTAAAGGAACTGAAAGATGTTCATCTGGCCCTAAAAAGTTATCAATCAATGGTTGCCACTTTAGAGTTGGAAAAAGAAGAACTAAAAACCATCCTTGAAAAAGAACAAAAAATAATCAAATCTTGGATGAGTGCACCAAAACCAGATGCTGCAATTAAAAACACTTTTGCAAATCAAAAACAGCATATGAATCTGGTGATCTTCACATGGCATCTATAATCACTGATTTAGATGCACTTCCAAAAGAAATGAAACCGGAAATTACTTTTCCTAAAGTTGGCAAACAAAAAATTGTGACTAATAAGGTCAAGGAACAATCTGAGGAAAATTCTGAAACAGCTCAGACAACTGGTTCAGAAAAGAAGGCTAAAACCAAAAAGCCATCTCCTCAGACTTCATCTAAGGTTCCAAAAGGACTAAAGAAGAAGAAAACTTTCTCCCCCACTGAGCCTTCTACCTCAGATTCTGGTAAGGCTCAGGTGTCTAATGATGAATCTATTTTGTTAAGGTTAGAAAGTCAATTTCAACTATTGGCTAGACAAGTGCAGAGTTGTAATGCACGTTTAAAAAATGTTGAAACCACTCCTCTACAACCTAAACAAAATGCAAAACCTTTTTCTAAGCAAATTAAGCAAAAATCTGAGAAGAAAAAGGTTGAGCACTCCATCAAACCAACAACGTTTGTGTCAACTGAGATAATGACTGAAATCCCATTTGACCCATCTGTTCCTCATATACCAAAGAAATCTAAGACTGCTAAGGGAGAGTCTAGTGAACCCATCCATAGATGGGTTCCCAAAAAGAACTAATCTTTGTTTGTGTGCAGGGAGACCGAAAGAAGAACTAAAAACCATCCTTGAAAAAGAACAAAAAATAATCAAATCTTGGATGAGTGCACCAAAACCAGATGCTGCAATTAAAAACACTTTTGCAAATCAAAAAACAGCATATGAATCTGGTGATCTTCACATGGCATCTATAATCACTGATTTAGATGCACTTCCAAAAGAAATGAAACCGGAAATTACTTTTCCTAAAGTTGGCAAACAAAAAATTGTGACTAATAAGGTCAAGGAACAATCTGAGGAAAATTCTGAAACAGCTCAGACAACTGGTTCAGAAAAGAAGGCTAAAACCAAAAAGCCATCTCCTCAGACTTCATCTAAGGTTCCAAAAGGACTAAAGAAGAAGAAAACTTTCTCCCCCACTGAGCCTTCTACCTCAGATTCTGGTAAGGCTCAGGTGTCTAATGATGAATCTATTTTGTTAAGGTTAGAAAGTCAATTTCAACTATTGGCTAGACAAGTGCAGAGTTGTAATGCACGTTTAAAAAATGTTGAAACCACTCCTCTACAACCTAAACAAAATGCAAAACCTTTTTCTAAGCAAATTAAGCAAAAATCTGAGAAGAAAAAGGTTGAGCACTCCATCAAACCAACAACGTTTGTGTCAACTGAGATAATGACTGAAATCCCATTTGACCCATCTGTTCCTCATATACCAAAGAAATCTAAGACTGCTAAGGGAGAGTCTAGTGAACCCATCCATAGATGGGTTCCCAAAAAGAACTAATCTTTGTTTGTGTGCAGGGAGACCGAAAGAAGAACATATGGTTTCTGGACAGTGCTGCTGGCCGAACCATGACTGGTTATCAAACCCTGCTAGAGGAATATAGGGTGCAAGAGGGGCCCTCAATCGTTTTTGGAAATGATGGAAATGGAAAAACTGAGGGATATGGTGTTGTGAATAATGGTCAAGTCAAATTCACACGTGTTGCATATGTAAATGGTTTGAAATATAACCTGATCAGTGTCAGTCAACTATGTGATGATGGCTTCAAGGTTTTATTTGATATTTCACAAGGCACCATATTCAACAGAGATGGAAAGGTAGTTCTGGTTGCACCAAGGAAGGGAAACATTTATGTCATTGATATGAATCCATCTATCTCTGAACAATGTTTCTACACAAAGGCTGATGTAGACACAAACTGGTTGTGGCACAAGAGGTTATCTCATCTGAACTTCAAAAACATTAATAAGTTGTCAAGAAAACAACTTATTGATGGGATACCCTCTATGTCTTTCAATAAAGACAAGCCATGTCCAGGTTGTGAAATGGGTAAGTAGAAAAGAGCTTCATTCAAAACAAAGCAAAGCTTCAGTATAACTGAACCTCTTCACTTGCTTCACATGGACCTTTTTGGACCAGTGAACGTTCAGACCAGAGCAGGAAAGAAGTACACCCTTGTCATCGTAGATGAATATTCAAGATATTGCTGGGTGATTTTCCTCAAGTCCAAAAGTGAAGCTGCTGCTGAAATCATTGCTCTCATCAAACAAATTGAGCTCAAGTACAAGCGAAAAGTTTGTCAGCTCAGAAGTGACAATGGCACTGAATTCAGAAATGCCATTCTGGAGTCCTTCTGCACTGAAACTGGCATATCTCAGAACTTCTCCTCAGCACACACACCAGAGCAGAATGGTGTTGTAGAAAGAAAGAATCGTACGCTGATTGAAGCTGCTAAAAGTATGCTAAATGAATCTGGTCTTCCCAAGAATTTCTGGGCTGAAGCTGTTGCAACTGCTTGCTACACTCAGAACAGATCTATCTATGTCAAGAGACATAAGAAGACCTCCTATGAAGTGCTCAGAAACAGAAAGCCTAATATTGGATACTTCCATGTATTTGGGTGTCCAGTATACATTCTGAATAACTCTAATCAGCTTGGAAAATTCGATGCTAAAGCTGATGAAGGGTACTTCCTAGGATATTCATCAATTCGCAAAGCCTTTAGAGTCTTTAACAAGAGACTTGAAAAGGTTGATGAGTCAATTCATGTTACCTTTGATGAATCCAATTCTGCAATCTTTAAAGATTCCATTCCTGTACCACCCTCAGAAAGTCCAATCAGTTTTGGTGACTCTGATCCCACTGCAGAATCTGATCAGTCACCTGAACATGTTTCTGAACATCTCCGTTCAGAACCAGATTTAAACAAGTCAAGCAACATTCCTTTTTATCCTCCAGTTAGTTTCAAACTACCTTCTGAACTAACCATTGGATCAGATGTATATGCTGCTACTCCAATGATGTCAGACTCCACTGAGCAACCTCAATCTGAAGAATTTCATGATGCAAGTCATGATATGCAGGAAGAAGAAGAAGCTGAAGATGTATTCTCTGAAGCTCCTCCTGAAGTTACTCAGAAAAGTTCTTGCACTGATATCATTTCTCACCCTGGTCAATACTCTAAATGGACAAAAGCACATCCAATCGAGCAAATTCTTGGAGAGTCCAGTAGAGGGGTTCAGACCAGAAGAGCCACAAGCGATCAATGCTTATACGTCAGCTTCTTATCTCTAATAGAACCCAAGAAGATTGACGAGGCTATGAATGACCCAAGCTGGGTTGAAGCCATGCAAGATGAGCTCAACCAATTCAGAAGAAACGATGTATGGGAACTCGTTCCTTGTCCCAGTAACCTGAAGAAGGAACCAATTGGGACAAGATGGGTCTTCAGAAACAAGATGGACGAAGATGGTCACGTCATTAGAAACAAAGCAAGACTTGTTGCAAAGGGATATGCACAAGAAGAGGGAATCGATTTTGATGAAACTTTTGCACCAGTTGCTAGACTTGAAGCTATTAGAATTTTCTTAGCTTTTGCAGCTCATCATCAATTTAAAGTCTATCAAATGGATGTCAAAAGTGCATTTCTGAATGGCGATCTAGAAGAAGTTGTGTATGTGCATCAACCACCAGGGTTCATCAATGAAGAAAGACCACATTGGGTGTACAGACTGAACAAAGCCTTATATGGTCTGAGACAAGCACCCAGAGCCTGGTATGATACACTTACTAAACATCTTCTTAAAAATGGTTTTAAACGAGGTGCAATTGATAAAACTTTGTTCATATTGCATGATAAAAGTGATATCCTTTTAGTACAAATTTATGTTGATGATATTGTGTTTGGTTCTACTAATGAGAAGATGTGTAAAAACTTTTCAAAAATCATGTCTTCTGAGTATGAAATGAGTATGATGGGAGAACTGACATATTTTCTAGGACTTCAAGTAAAACAAAATGAAGATGGTATTTTCATTAACCAAGAAAAATATGTCAGAGATTTACTAAAATGTATTTAACTGCAAGTAGACCAGACATAATGTTTGCAACATGCCTTTGTGCTAGATTTCAGTCTGATCCCAGAGAAGCACATGCAAATGCTGTTAAAAGGATCTTCAGATACCTTAAGGGTGTCCCCAGATTGGGTCTTTGGTATCCCAAAGGCTCCAGTCTAGATCTAATGGGTTATTCAGATTCTGATCATGCAGGTTGCAAGATAGACAGGAAAAGTACCACTGGTGGGTGTCATTTCCTTGGTGGCAAATTAGTAAGCTGGACTAGTAAGAAGCAGACTGCAGTATCACTATCCACTGCAGAAGCTGAGTACATCTCTGCAGCGAGTTGTTGTGCTCAGATTCTATGGATGAAGAACCAGCTGACTGATTATGGTGTTACTTACACAAAGACCCCAATCTTTTGTGATAACACCAGTGCCATTGCCATATCTCACAATCCCGTAATGCACTCGAAAACCAAGCACATCGATCTCAGGTATCATTTCATTCGTGATCATATTCTGAAAGGAGATATTGAATTGCACTTTATTCCCACTGATAAGCAACTCGCTGACGTTTTTACAAAACCTTTAGATGTCAAAACCTTTAAACATCTAGTCAGTGAGTTGGGTATGTTAAATCCTTAGACTGGTAATCTTGTTATGAACGCCTGTGTGACACTGATCTGGTTCACCAGTCTGAGCGATCCATGTAATTTTTGCTCGCCTAGCTATCGAACGCCTTAGTGATACTATCTTGGCACTTATTAATTCATGGATCATCACTTCAGGGGGAATGTTAAACATTTTTCAAACTATAAAATAAACCTTCTTTCTGAGGGGGAACCTTTTGCTCAGAAAAATGTATTTAACTGCAAGTAGACCAGACATAATGTTTGCAACATGCCTTTGTGCTAGATTTCAGTCTGATCCCAGAGAAGCACATGCAAATGCTGTTAAAAGGATCTTCAGATACCTTAAGGGTGTCCCCAGATTGGGTCTTTGGTATCCCAAAGGCTCCAGTCTAGATCTAATGGGTTATTCAGATTCTGATCATGCAGGTTGCAAGATAGACAGGAAAAGTACCACTGGTGGGTGTCATTTCCTTGGTGGCAAATTAGTAAGCTGGACTAGTAAGAAGCAGACTGCAGTATCACTATCCACTGCAGAAGCTGAGTACATCTCTGCAGCGAGTTGTTGTGCTCAGATTCTATGGATGAAGAACCAGCTGACTGATTATGGTGTTACTTACACAAAGACCCCAATCTTTTGTGATAACACCAGTGCCATTGCCATATCTCACAATCCCGTAATGCACTCGAAAACCAAGCACATCGATCTCAGGTATCATTTCATTCGTGATCATATTCTGAAAGGAGATATTGAATTGCACTTTATTCCCACTGATAAGCAACTCGCTGACGTTTTTACAAAACCTTTAGATGTCAAAACCTTTAAACATCTAGTCAGTGAGTTGGGTATGTTAAATCCTTAGACTGGTAATCTTGTTATGAACGCCTGTGTGACACTGATCTGGTTCACCAGTCTGAGCGATCCATGTAATTTTTGCTCGCCTAGCTATCGAACGCCTTAGTGATACTATCTTGGCACTTATTAATTCATGGATCATCACTTCAGGGGGAATGTTAAACATTTTTCAAACTATAAAATAAACCTTCTTTCTGAGGGGGAACCTTTTGCTCAGAAAAATGTATTTAACTGCAAGTAGACCAGACATAATGTTTGCAACATGCCTTTGTGCTAGATTTCAGTCTGATCCCAGAGAAGCACATGCAAATGCTGTTAAAAGGATCTTCAGATACCTTAAGGGTGTCCCCAGATTGGGTCTTTGGTATCCCAAAGGCTCCAGTCTAGATCTAATGGGTTATTCAGATTCTGATCATGCAGGTTGCAAGATAGACAGGAAAAGTACCACTGGTGGGTGTCATTTCCTTGGTGGCAAATTAGTAAGCTGGACTAGTAAGAAGCAGACTGCAGTATCACTATCCACTGCAGAAGCTGAGTACATCTCTGCAGCGAGTTGTTGTGCTCAGATTCTATGGATGAAGAACCAGCTGACTGATTATGGTGTTACTTACACAAAGACCCCAATCTTTTGTGATAACACCAGTGCCATTGCCATATCTCACAATCCCGTAATGCACTCGAAAACCAAGCACATCGATCTCAGGTATCATTTCATTCGTGATCATATTCTGAAAGGAGATATTGAATTGCACTTTATTCCCACTGATAAGCAACTCGCTGACGTTTTTACAAAACCTTTAGATGTCAAAACCTTTAAACATCTAGTCAGTGAGTTGGGTATGTTAAATCCTTAGACTGGTAATCTTGTTATGAACGCCTGTGTGACACTGATCTGGTTCACCAGTCTGAGCGATCCATGTAATTTTTGCTCGCCTAGCTATCGAACGCCTTAGTGATACTATCTTGGCACTTATTAATTCATGGATCATCACTTCAGGGGGAATGTTAAACATTTTTCAAACTATAAAATAAACCTTCTTTCTGAGGGGGAACCTTTTGCTCAGAAAAATGTATTTAACTGAAGCACTTCAGAATATCAAAATATTTCAGTTGAATTTTAATGACTGAGATGGTTCAGATTTTTCTGAAACTGACCATGCTCAGAATTTGTTTTGTCATCACTGAAATACAAAAATCTTTTCAAGATATTTTTGATACTTGGCCAATTGTGTGTACACGTGGCATACTGCATACTAGGTTTTTAACTTAGCATTGGTCATGCTTATGTATCACACAAGTGGCGCCGTAAAAAGAGAAGAAAATGAGTACTTTTTATGAAAAAGTGTACAGGGTGGGGTCCCTCAAACGTCTCTGCATTAAATGCGGACGTGACCCCAGAAATTGTTTTAAATTGGAAAAATCCTTTTTGTTCCACCTTAAATACAAATTCCTTATTCATTCTTTCATTTACTTCGTTTCATTTACTCTCTAATAATCAATCTCTCTCTTCTTTACTCTCAAAATTCATAACTCTTCATATTCCTTTTCATTTTCATTTTTCACTTTCACTTTCACTTTCAAATCTCAAAATGGCTAAATCATCTTCTTCCTCACATAAATCACTCATTAACTTTGAATATATTCCTTCGAGTGATGTAAAAACATCTGCCACATGGCCAAAGGATTTCACTCCATCACAAATACGTTTTAACATGAGCAACTTTTTGGCTCAATTAAACGTGAAATCCGAAACGCTAATGGGAAGGATCAATAAGTTCTGGGAGGAATCCCCCTTCCATTATGCGTTGACCGCAAATCCTCAAGCAATGTATCATTTATACTTGCTTGAATTCTGGTACACCGCTGTGGTGAGTAAGGATGAAAAATCCATCTCCTTCACTCTCAATGAAGGCACCAAGAAGTGTGTCATCACTCTTGAGGGGTTCAGAACTTCCCTTCATCTGAACTACCTCAAACCTCCCCAGGTGTTTGTGAAAAGACTCAAAGGAGTAAATTTTAGGGAGGTTCTTGTCGCCACCGGTCATGGTGATATGGAGGATGATAATGGAAATTTGAAGACCTCTGGGCATATTTTCATGTCTGGTTTTGGTACTTGCTGGAGGTTCTTCTGGACACAAATTGTTGAAAGTCTTGGTGGCAACCATGGAGGGTTGGACCAACTTTCTTTACCTCAAGTAGAGATGGGGTACTATATATGGAATGGGATGCAAGTGGACTTTGCTGAGATTCTCTTCGCTCAGTTGATCACAAAGTTAAAGGGGAAGAGAAGTCTACACGTTGCATTCCCAAGATTTCTGAGCTTATGCTTTAAAGATATACTTGGAGAAGCTTATGATGAAGCTGGACCAGAAGCTTCTGTACCAGAATATAGCAGAGACTTTTCTAAGGCAACAATTACTGGAGATGAACCTGAACTCTCCTCTGCTATGATTCAGGTATTTGTTAAAACTGTCTCAGCCACACTAGCTGGTTCAGAAAGGTTACTAAGTGGGCCACAAAAGAATGTGGGACCCGTTAGTGTACCTATAATTGAAATTTTTGAATCTGGTGACGATGCACCTGCTTCTGCAGATGTTGAACCAGAATCTGGTGCGGGTACTAGTGACCCAAACCAGGGCATATCTGACCAGATCGCAAAAGTGAATGCTTTCTGGGATGACGATGAGCCACTTCAGGAGAATCTCGATTCTCTTGCTGAATTTGAGTTTGACGAGGGCTTATTGGAGGCGAATCAATCTGATTCTGAGCCAGCCCCCATCCTCGCAAACGCCCCTCCTCCCCCAGAAATCCAACCAGATAACGAGCCATATGTTCCACCACCACCATCTCACCAAAATCCTATCTTTCCACCTGGCACCACACCCGCATATGTAACCGATCCTTCTTTCAAACCTTCACTTCAATTTTTACACCCACAAATTCACCATGTACCACCACCAATAAATTATGATGCCCCTTCAGAAAAGGATCTAGATTCTGAGACTGAATCTGAGAGTCCTACAGATGTTCAAATGAACAAAGTTTTACAAGGGCTGGGTAGTTTACCCTTTGTGGCTCCTGCTTCTGCACAACCCCCACCTCCTTTCAATATAGAAGCACAGTTAGAGAGAAACCAAACCGAAGTCCAAGGCCTTATTCGTAGGGTGGAGGACTTAACCAGTTCTCTAACTGCCAACACTAGCTCCTTGGCGGATATGAAAGGTGCTCAGATGTTTCTTGGCACTGAGTTGACCAAAGTTGCAGGAAATGAAGGGCTAGTGGTTGGGAAATTGAATGAGTTGGTGATGACATGCAATAAGGTGAGCTCTGCAATCAGAGAAGCCTTCAGATTGACTAAGAGAGATGTTCAAGCTTCAGTTGTTGCGAACTTGACATCTGGAGTTGAGCTGTTGAAGCAAGAGGTTATGGCTATAGGAAGTGAAGTACATGAGATGGTACAGAAGCCAAGCATTAATGAAAAAGAACTTGGGGCTTCTGTGAGTGCTAGTGTTGTTGAAGATCTGAAGTCTGAGCTATCTCAGAATCTTGTTGCTCAGATTTCAGAGTCTATATCTCAGAAAGTTGGACAAGAGGTCAGATTGATGATTGCTGAACTGACCAAGGATACAAATGATAAGGTGGAAAAGGCTGTAAATGAAGTTAAAAATTCAGTTTCCACACTTGAAAGTTCAGTTCAGAATCAGTCAAAGCAATTGGAGGAAATCTTAACTTTTCTGAAGAAAGAACCTGTCACTGCTCCTCCTCCCCCTGCATCCTTCACTGATGAAGATCGAAAGATGCTTAAAGACTTGAAAGATCAAGAAGCACTGAACCTTAGTTCATCATTTAGACTAAAGTCTCAGTTTGCTACAATGGCTAAAGGCATTTGTGAGTGTCTAGAACAACAGAGTTGGGAACCACTGAAGGCACTCAAATCTACTATTGATCTATATGCAAGAATGCCTTCAGAGATTCCCAAAGGGGGAAGAGGTGTGCCTATTGGTTTGCTGGCAAGTACTCAAGAGATGATTCAAGCAACCAAGAAGCAAACTGAGGTGCCATCTGAAAGTGCCTCAGTTCAGGGGGAACGAGTTCAGATTTCTGAAGCTGGTAGAAAAGATAAGGGAAAAGCCTTGATGATGGCAGAGGAACCAAAGAAAGTTGTTAAAGGTTCTGGTCTGGTTGTGGGAGAGAATGTTGATGAACAAGGCTATCCACTCCACGATCCTAATGCTGATAGCAAGAAGTTAGAGACTCTGCAGAAGCAAGTCTCTAACCAATTTATTATGTGGAGTGAAAACAAGGAAAGGGAAAGGGTTCAACACCAGAGTATGGGAACCCTTGACCATATTGATGTTGCATCTCTTGGACTTTCACTAGAAAGGTTTCAGAAAGTCAAGCATGATCCAAGAGTGCAGAAGGCTGTGAAAGATATGCTGGATTACGAGTATGGGGTGAACTACTCTCCTCTGGAACAAAAGCTGGACCATCTCACTTTCAAGATGTTCATCCAAGACTTGGTGAAAAATAGAGAGATGGAAATGGCCAGAAAGAAAAAGGAGATTCTGGCTGGAGTTCAGAATGTGGAGAAAGAGTTGTTCAGACCACCAACAAAGCCCAGAACTGGAACAAGGACTGGAAAGAAAGATTCTCGTGATGTTGTCCATACTTCAAACAAACCAATTTCTGATGATGCTGCTGAGATCCAAAGAAAACATGAAAAGGATCAGTATGATCATTATATGAATCATCGATCGCATCCAGCCAAAATTGTTGATCTGGTAGTTGCTAAGGCTGGTGGATTGAAGTTGTTCGATTTGGTTGTGAAAAGAGAAGGAAGGGCTACTGAAGAATATACTCAAGTTTCAGTTCATGAGTTTGGCATATCTGAGCACAGGGAGATGATCCAGGTTCTAAAAGGAAAGCCTAAGTCTGCCTTGACTGGTGCATGGCTAGCAAGAATTCAGCAAAAGATGCAAGCCAAGGTAGAAATTGAAGCAAGGCTATTTGGTAAAAGGGATCAGTCTCCACTGAAGAGAAAACCTACTGAGGCACCTTCTGGTTCAAGGCCTGCCAAGAAGTAGTTTTCTATTCAGAATTATCATGTACTTGTAAATATTTACATTTGTAACTTTCATTTCAGTGTGTAATATATAAGTTGCAAATTGTGACAAATAAGTAGATGATAAGTTTAAGTTAGAAAAACACAAGTAAAATTCTGAGACATCAATGATCTATAAGATGTACTTAAGAAATTTTTACAACTTAAACAAAAACTTGCATTTCAGACTTACAAACATGTATAGATAGAAGTCTGAGATGCATGCACTATTTCAGAACAAATAGGGGGAATTTGTTAGGTCGAGAATCGACCATGTATAATTTGTTCAGAAATAGCTTGAAGTTTAGTGAAGACGTTTTATCAGAATTCTGAGATGCCTCAGAATTCCTTCACTGAAGCTTCACTTCAGTTCAGATCGAGACTAATCTGAAGCATTCATTCTGAAGTCAAAGACTGAAGTATGAAGAAGAGAATCACCTCAGAAGCGAGCAATCAGAGTGATTCTACCAGATCAAAGACTGAAGCATCTCAGTGTTAAAGTATTTACAACACTTTACACTGATTACGAGGAAGACTTTATCCTTACACATTTACCAAGTTAATAGATTAGATATACTCTAAGTAAAACTTACGAGTATTTCCAAGTCATCTTGATCACTTGTATTTCGGGATTGTTTAGATATTTACACTTTGGTGTTTATCTTTGTTCCGCAACAATCCTTGTATTTGTTTATACATCAATAAATCAAATACATTAGAAAACAACGTATCTCAATGCTATTTACTTGATTATATTTACATATATCTTTATATAGTTTCTGCCATTTGTTCTTGCATTAATTTATATTGTCAATTGTTTCTTGTTATCCACATCTGGATCGTAAACTGAACTTGTCCATTCAAGATCAGTTGTACTTGCCAGTCGGGTTTATTATTCATCTATACATAGTTCGGGACTCACAGTATCATTCCAAACCTTTTAATTGCTGGTCTTCCTAGGATAGCATTGTAAGGTGATGTTCCTTTTATTATCATGAATGCCAACTCCTCTGTTCTCCTACGTGATCCTGCGATGATTATGACTTCAAGCACTATCTTTCCGGTGGGCTGACTTTTGTCTCCAGAGAAGCTTATTAGTGATGTACCCGCAGGGGAGGACAGAGTGTGTATGAGTGGGTTGGAGCTGGGGAATGCATGTTCATAGAGTATGTTGCAATCGCTTCCGTCATCGATATAGATTTTGTCTATCCACATGTTCTGTAGGATTGCTTTGATTACGATTGGATCTTCAGAGACATGCGTTCCAAGCACTGGAGGGAATGAAATGGCTTCCACACTTTGAATGAGTGTGTTGATTTCTTTTCTTTTTTGTGCTTGTTTATCTCTTCGTATTGTGTATATTGTTGCCTGGGTAGCACCATTTTTGTCTTTCCCAGACTCTTCTGTGGCTTTTCTTGTTGCCGGATTCCTTTCACCAAGATGTGATAGCTTGCCGTTTTTATGGCTTCATCAATTGCTTTCCTTAACTGGATACATGAGTTTGTGTTGTCCTACATCATTGTGAAATTCACAGTACTTGTCTTTGTCCCTTCTTCCTCTATCGCTCAACTTGGGTGGGGTGGGGAATGTTTTTCCTATTGTCTCTCTGTCAGCATTATTTCTCTTGGGCTTTTGTCAACTCTGGGAGTGGGACTGGGTTAATCTTTTTTCCTTTCTTCTTTGTTGTATGGGCTATACTTGCCTGTTGGTCCCTTTTGGCTTGCCATTTTCCTTTTTTGTATCTTGGCTCTTCCATTGCTTGCTCCGATTTCTTTTGTGTCTAAAAATTTGTGAGCTTTTTTCTTGGCTTCGTCGAATGTGTCGGCTAGGTCTGTATTCAAGCATTCGACTAATTCTCGGTTTCGACAGCCGTGTATGAGCCCTGAAACCCTTTGTGATTCTGGTAATCCTGTGATTTCTTGTGACTCTACAGTATACCTTTCTATGAAATCCCTTGAGGTTTCATTTTCTCTTTGTTTTATGTTATGGGCTGACACGTGCGTCTTTTTATGCTTCTTTTGTTGGCAAAAGTGTGATTGAAATTTTGCTTTGAGCTCATCGAAGCTATTTATTGATCCTTCTGTAAGGCTGCCTAACCATTCTCTTGCATCATTCATTAATCCCATTTTGAATGCCTTGCATGCCACTGGTTCAATCCAGTTTTGCATTTCTGCTGTTCCTTCAAATCTTTGCAAGAAATCATCTGGGTCATCCTTGCCATTGTAAGTTCCTAGGTGGGCTGGGTATTTCATGTTTGCTGGCAATGGGTAGTTCCTTATCCATTCTGCGAATGGTGACTTTGATGGTGTTTCTGCTAGACTGAATGGTCTGGTATGTTTGGCTGATACCCTGCGGGTTTGGTATATTTGATGCCCAGGTATTTGCCCCGTAGGTGTTTGAGTTTGGTCCCCCTCCCTGAGGATACTGTTGCCCTTGATTGTACATGCCTTGGTTATTCAAGTAATGTTGACCGTATGTTTGACTTGCATTTGCTGCTTGAAATCCTGCGTTTTGATGCAGTGGTCTAAATGATACTTGACTTGGTACTTGAAAACCATACTAGTTTTGTCCATTGACGAAATTTCCTTGATGTTGTCGCCCTGGGTAGTTGGCCTGGGGACCATTTGCTTAGTAACCCTGGGTGTTACCTTGCGTGTACGGGCCTTGGGTATTCGGGGGTATCCATTGACTCATCTGGGGTTGGAAATTTCCCTGATACCCTTGGCTGGTATTCTGGAATCCTTGGTGAAAGGTTCCTCGATCGTAATACCCTGAGGTATGTGAACCCTGGGTGTTACTTTGTGCTCTTGGTCCCGGTGGTCCTTGAGGAACAGTGGTATGTTGTGTGTAATGGACATAACCTGGTATGTTGGATTGCTGTCCTGGGGTGTTATTGCTTAGCGGTGGCTGGGTGTTGACCCTGGGTTGCTTCCTGGGGTTATTGCTTAGCGGTGGCTGGGTGTTGACCCTGGGTTGCTTTGTTCTTGGTTAGCAGCTTGCGACCCCGCAGCATTATTTGTTTGATTGTTGGTGTTTTGTACTCTTCAACGGGGATCTTGCGGTTGTCGACATCTTCCATGTGGAGGAGTGTCCCCGTCATACTCGTCATATGCCTCGTTAATACCCCTGCTTCTTGAAGGTGTCGCAGGGTATTTAGGATGCTTTGATGGTTTTGCCGTATGTACGCTTCATCGAACAGAGGCTGAGTTGATGTGGAGGCGATAGTTGCCCTGATGTGTATTTTCCAGTCTTAAATTTATAAACACGAAATACCTAGCTACTGACTACTACACACTTGCAGGCAGTGTACCCGTTCGTATGCAATATAGTTTACTTGGTTATTTAAGCAATTGTTAAAAATAAAGTAATTTAGATGAAAGGGGGGTTTTGTGACCGAGTTGTCACGTTGCAAAAGTTAGTAAATAATTAGTAATCCGAAAGATTAATCGAAAGAAATCCGGTATGACCGGGGCAGGGATCGTCCTCAAACGATAGTGAAAATGATTTTATATGACAATAATAATAAAAAGGACACCTACTTGGATCAGCTCACATGCCAATCATCGGGTCTAAACATTACTTGCATTTGTTGAACGACTTAAAAGGTAGACAAGATGAACTTCCGTTATACTTGAAACTTTAATTGTTCGAAATATAGTTATCGCTTCCGCGTATATAATTTCTACTCAAAACAATTAAGCATTAAGAACCTAAGTTGATTTTTACGATTTAACCTTTAAAAGCTTTCTTCCGAACTGCTTATTCACCTAATCAGATTCCTCTATCATAAGTGTTTGCACACTCAAAATGAATTTAATTGTTTAAAATCTTTATCGCTAGTTTCTTCCGAACTCCAACGACTTTAGGTTAATTATAGACCGATTAACCGTTTCATAAACCAATTGACAATGACATAGATTTCTTCCGAACTTCTAATTACAATTATCAATCAATCTATATAAAAGATAAAAACAATATTTAAACTCAAATAAATGCGGATCTTCGATTAAACATAGAAATCTTGTTCAAAAACGCAAGTAACATCAAACAACCCTATGACATGTTCACTATCCAAGGAAGTGCTGAAAGATTAGCTACTCATAACAAGATAAATAAAACTAACAATTATTAATATCAAATAATCCATACTAATAATGTGTGATAATAAAATCTTGCAATTAAACAACTAATAAAAGAAATAAAAGAAAGAAAGAGATTCGAACAAAGTGTCGGCTGTTGTTGAAGCCGAGTTGCTTGCGGCTGCTTTCCGAAACGTCCCTTTTCTGCCCCAAAGTTGTGATCCCCCAATAATAATATTAAATAGAAAAAACACCCGCGCGTTGTTGCGGGAGTTTTTTTTCCCGAATCTACATAGTTATCGCGTATAAAATTATATGTTAGGTCCAGATTTACTGGACTCTATCCAGACTCGACTACTGGAACCTTACTGAAGATCTGTCCAGAAAGTGACCTACTCCATACTTGGAATCTGGAGTACCTCTGAAGATTTGTCCAGAAATAATGGAAGACCAGTGAGCAAATACTTGTATAGGAAATCTGGAGTATTCTCCATATTAGCTCACTGGACTTCACCCCAGTCCAGATCTACTCTACTGAAGACGTTCTCACTGAAGTCAAAGACTGAAGTCAGAATAAAGAAGACTGACAAATGGCGGAGTCCACTGGAAGTCTTACCAGATCTGTACACTGGAGGCTTGTCAGTGTTCTAGACCTTACAAGTCTGAACACTGATATCGAGGATTTGACTTTAAGCCTTTACACACTTTCCAAAAAACATTCCACTTGTTCTTTACCAAAGTATATATGTGTGTAAAGATGGTTGGATAAAAGGATAATAAGTCATTTGATGTGACTTTATCCTTATCCTTAACCAATGCATTTAATGTTCTTGTCGGATCATTAAATGCATACAACCATATTTGTACGGCACAAAATTCACTGGTGAATTTTGTTGCCTATAAATACAAAGTCATTTCTTTGAGAAAATTACTTTAAAAGCATACATTTAGCATTAGAGTGAATTTGTCTAAATACTCTCGATCTTAAACAGGGATACTTAACAATTTTAAGTATCTCGATCCAAAAGAGTTATTTGACAAATATAGATCATTTGTAATTCATAGGTTGTTAGGATACATACTTATTTGTATTATCTCGATTCCGCACAACCTTGTATTTTATTTAACATCATAAATAAAATACACCTTGAAAAATACATAATGTTCCACTTTACTTGTTTATTGCTTTAAGTCTTGTATTTACTTATTTATATACTTGTACTTATATTTAAGTAATACTAAGTCCATTCTAGTGATTATTAGACTTGTTGTATTTTACACTTCTGGGTTAACCATCTCGTATTTGGGACTCATAATTGGTATCAGAGCAGAAGGCTAATCATTGCCTAGATCTGCTTCTTTGATGGCCACCCCAGAAAATACACAAGGAAGTTTTAGTTTTGGTCCCGATCCTAATGTTAATGTAAATGATCAAAATAATGAACCACCTATTGTTAATAACACTATTCCACCACCTCCTCCTCCTACTCCTGCTTCTCCACATGTGCATGTGCACTATTCAAATAATCCTGTTCCTAAATTCAGTGGGAACAGCGATGAATTTGGTACGTGGAAGGCTAGGATGATATTGCATATCACTGGTATTGAGAGGAACATGATGAAAATTTTAAATGAAGGTCCTTATGTTCCCACATCACCTCTCAATGCTCTTCTTGATCCTACTGGATCTAGAAGGGGCAGGGAAAAGAGGGAGGAACATTGGTCTGAAGAGGAGAGGAGATTGGTGAATCTAGACACCCTTCTCAAAAACATGATCCTCGGGGCCGTTCCAGAAACCCTAATTCCCACACTAGTTCTTTTTCCTAGTGCTAAAACCATGTGGGATGAACTTTTAAACCAGCATGAAGGAGGAGATGACACCATTGTCACCAGAAAGATCTCCTTAAACAAGAGGTATGAGTCATTTTTTGCTCAGCCTAATGAGTCTCTCACTGGTACTTACACTAGATTTATGAGTATCATAAACCAGTTGAGAGGTCTTGGGGTTGAGAAGGACAAGGATATACTTCTAGAGAAATTTTGTGATATTTTGCCCACTAAATGGTCTCACATGATCCTGGTCTTACGACAAGGTAAAACTCTGCACACACACACTCTTTCTACTTTATATGGAGCTTTCAGGTACACTGAAGAAAATCAAGCTCAAAGAGTGGTGGCAGAACAAGATGCTTATAACCATGCCTCCAGTAGTCCTAGTGTGGTTAGTCATACTGAACCACAAGGTACAGCACTGATATCTTCTGAGAATGTATTTTCTATGAAGAAGATGGTGTCTGAACTCATGGATTCTGGAGAAGCCAGTCAAATCTCTCCAGACTGTTGTGATGAAACTGAAGATGATGACCTTGTTGCAATGATTGCTAAAACGTTTAACCGTTTCAAAGCAAGAGCAAATAGGCCATCTGGACAATTTGCATCCAGTTCTTCAACTGATAAGACCAATTTGACATGCTTTAAGTGTGGCAAAAAGGGTCATTTAATGAAAGATTGCAGGTCCAGCCAGTTTGTATCCAAGCCTGGTCCATTTCTTCAAATAATAAGCCTGATGATAGCTATAAATTGAAATATAAAAAGCTTAAGGCTCAAATTGCTCTCATGGCACAACAAATGGAAAACAATAATAAGTGCATGATTGCAACAACTGAAGAGAAGTGGGTTTCTTCTGATGAATCATCTGCTGATGAAGAAGAAGAAAGAGATTGCTGCTACATGGCTCTGGCAGACGAAGAGCATCTGGTGAAGGAAGATGTCACATCTGGACGTTGGGTGGACATTGTTATTAAAAAGGTTAGTGATTATGATACTGCAACTGACCAAGAACTAAAACTGGACATCGCTGAAGCTCTTAATTCTGATTTGATATTTGTAGAAACTGTTAGATCTGATTGTGTAAATGGTCTAGAAACAGATTTTTCTGAAATAACTGTTTTAAGATCAAAATTAAAGGAACTTCAAGACATTGAACTGGCATTTCAAGCCCAGGTTCTGGTAACTGAACAATTGATTCAATAAAAACAAGATCTTGAAGTCATTTTAGAGAAAGAAAAACTGGTGATTAAATCATGGCTTGAAACCAAAAAGCCATATGATGCTGGAGTAAATCAATTTCTCACGCAAAAACGTGCATATTTAGATGGAAATACTCATGTTGCATCATTAATACCAGTAATCGATCGATTACCAGAGGGGTTCAGGCCCACCACTGTTTATGATGAGCCTGTAACTCCCAATGCCAATATTTTCCCAGTTCAATCCCAGAGGTTAAGACTGAAGCATTCCAGATGACTGCTCCAGTTAAAGAGGTTTATCGGAATAAACTTTGCCTCAGACCAATCCCCTACCTAAGCCTAGAACTAGAAAGGCTAAGGTATCATCTGACGAAAATGTTTTGTCCAGGTTAGAGAGCCAGATTAAACTCCTGACTCATCAATTTTGAAGTTTTAATGCAAGATTAAACTTTATTGAGGGTACTTCATCTGGCCCTAGACAAAATACAAAACCTTTTGCAAAGAAAGATAAATCTATTTCTCCAGTTGAGAAAAAGAAAAAGGTTTCAAAACTATCAACCCCAGTGGTCTTTTCAACTAAGACCACTGTTGAAGAAAGTGAACTAAACCAGATTGCCCCAGAGACCTATAAGGGAGGGTCCAGTGAACCCATCAGTCGATGGGTTCCCAAATCTAACTGATAATATCTGGTGAATGTGCAGGGCGATCGAAAGAAATATATCTGGTATCTTGACAGTGCAACTGGCAGGACAATGACCGGATGTAAGACCCTGCTGGAGGAGTTCACCATTTCTGATGGACCCTCCATTACTTTTGGAAATGATGGTTGTGGAAAGACTGAGGGATACGGTGTTCTGAACAATGGACAAGTGAAGTTCAGACGTGTTGCATTTATGAATGGTTTGAAATATAACCTGATCAGTGTAAGTCAACTGTGTGACGATGGCTATCAAGTTTTATTCAATATTGCTCAGGGTATCGTATTCAACAAGGACTGGAAGGTAGTGTTGATTGCTCCCAGAAAAGGGAATGTGTACGTGATGGATATGGAAAGCTCTCCTTCAGAGCAGTGTTTCTATACTCAAGCTGACGAAGACACAAACTGGTTATGGCACAAAAGATTATCCCATTTAAATTTCAAAAATATTAATAAGTTGTCTAGAAAACAACTGGCAGATGGGATACCTTCAGTTTCCTTCAAAAAGGAAAGGCCATGTCCAGGATGTGAGATGGGAAAGCAGAAACGTACCACTTTCAAGACCAGACAGAATTTCAGCATATCTGAACCTCTTCATATGCTTCATATGGACCTCTTTGGTCCAGTAAATGTTCAGACTCGTGCTGGTAAAAGATACACCCTGGTAATAGTAGATGAATTTTCCAGATATTTTTGGGTTATCTTTCTCAGGTCTAAAAGTGAAGCTGCTGCTGAAATCATCAGTCTTATCAAGCAAATTGAGCTCAAGTACAGTCGAAAGGTGTGTCAGTTAAGAAGTGACAATGGAACAGAATTCCAGAATGCAACTTTGGAGTCATTCTGTACTGACACTGGCATCTCCCAGAATTTCTCATCAGCCCGCTCTCCAGAACAAAATGGAGTGGTGGAAAGGAAGAATCGAACGCTGATAGAAGCTGCCAGGAGTATGCTTGCTGAATCTGGTCTGTCTACCAGTTTCTGGGCTGAAGCAATTGCTACTGCTTGCCACACCCAGAACCGGTCAGTATATGTGAAGCGACACAAAAAGACAGCCTATGAAGTCTTAAGAAATAGAAAACCAAATATTAGTTATTTTCACGTTTTTGGATGTCCAGTTTACATCCTGAACGACTCCAGTCAGTTAGGCAAATTTGATGCCAAAGCTGATGAATGGTATTTCTTAGGCTATTCAGCCATTCGCAAGGCCTTCAGAGTCTACAACAAGAGACTCGAGAAGGTCCATGAGTCGATTCATGTCACATTTGATGAAACAATGCTGCAATCAACAAACAGCCAACCCTTGATACTCCCCCAGTAACTCCAATTGTCTTCTGTGAATCTGATCCTATCAACTACAATAAAGAAGATTCAGAAGACACAGTTTCCAGTCATCCTGATCTGGAACCTATTCAGAAAAAGAAACGCTCCAGTGGTACTCCATTCTATCCTTCTATTATTTTCAAACTACCCTCTGAAATTAATATTGGATCAGATGTTCGTACTACTCCCCCAGTATCAGTGTCAGTTGAGAAGATGCCAGAAATACCTTCAAATGAAGAATTTCATGATGCAAATCGTGATTTAAATGAATCAGATGAAGATGTTGATGTAGTCTATGAAGAACCTCCTCCTGAAGCAACTTCAGAGGAGACTCAACTGAATTCTTGCACTGATATTGTTGTCAGTAACAATCATGGTCAATACTCCAGATGAACAAAAGCTCACCCTATTGATCAGATCATAGGTGACTCCAATCGTGGGGTTGTGACCAGAAGAGCCTCCAGTAATCAATGCTTATATGTTAGTTTTCTATCATTGATGGAACCTAAGAAGATTGACGAGGCTATGGAAGATCCAAGCTGGGTGACTGCTATGCAAGAAGAGCTTCACCAGTTTGAAAGGAACAAGGTCTGGTATCTGGTTCCTTTCCCAGTTGGAAAGAAAGAACCAATTGGAACAAGATGGGTCTTCAGGAACAAGGTAGATGAAGATGGCCACGTAATCAGAAACAAGGCCAGACTGGTAGCACAAGGCTACTGCCAGTCAGATATCGACTTTGATGAATCGTTTGCTCTAGTGGCTAGACTTGAAGCGATCAGAATATTCTTAGCATTCGCTGCTTATCATCAGTTCAAGGTCTACCAGATGGATGTAAAGAGTGCTTTCTTGAATGGGAAGCTTGAAGAAGAAGTTTATGTCAGACAACCACCAGGTTTCGTTGATGAAAAGCATCCACATTGGGTATATCGTCTGGACAAAGTGCTTTATGGCCTCAGACAAGCCCCACGTGCCTGGTATGATACTCTGACTAAACATTTATTGAAAATGGTTTCAAAAGAGGTGCAATTGACAATACCTTATTTATTCTTCATGAAAAATGGTTTCAAAAGAGGTGCAATTGACAATACCTTATTTATTCTTCATGAAAAAGGTAATCTGTTAATGGTACAAATTTATGTTGATGATATTATTTTTGGGTCTACTGATGAAAACATGTGCAAGAAATTTTCGAAAATAATGTCAACTGAATATGAAATGAGTTTGATGGGTGGAATTAACGTATTTTCTTGGACTCCAAATTAAACAAAACAATGATGGCATTTTTATTAATCAGGAAAAATATGTTAGAGATCTTTTAAAGAAATATGATATGAACTCTTCACCATCTAAACCAACTCCAATTTCTGCACCACTGACACTGGACTCAGATCCAGATGGAAAACCAGCGAACACCACTGTCTATAGAGGCATGGTTGGTTCACTGATGTATTTAACTGCCAGTAGACCAGATATTATGTTTTCAACATGTTTATGTGCCAGATATCAGTCTAATCCAAAGGAATCTCATATGCTTGCTGTAAAGCGCATACTGAAGTACCTTAAGGGTGTCCCCAGTTTGGGTCTTTGGTACCCAAAGGCTCAGGCATGGATCTAATGGGTTATTCAGATTCAGATCATGCAAGTTGTAAGATAGACAGGAAATCCACTACTGGTGGATGTCATTTCCTTGGTGGCAAACTGGTCAGCTGGACCAGTAAGAAGCAAACTTCAGTTTCATTGTCCACTGCTGAAGCTGAATATGTGTCTGCAGCCAGCTGTTGTGCTCAGATACTCTGGATGAAGAACCAGTTGCTTGATTATGGTATTAAATATTCAAAGTCCCCAATCTTTTGTGATAATACCAGTGCCATAGCTATCTCAAACAATCCAGTCATGCACTCCAAGACGAAGCACATTGATCTCAGGTATCACTTTATTCGTGATCATATTATGAAAAACAACATTGAACTCCATTTTATTCCCACTGACAAACAACTCGCTGACATTTTTACTAAACCACTGGATGTCAAAACTTTTGAATATCTTGTTGGTGAGTTGGGAATGTTAAACCCTTAAATCTGGAACCTTGGTATTGAACGCCATTGTGTACTACTGAGGATCTTTGATTTAAAGATTTATAAATTTATGACTGCTCAGATATTGAACGCCTTTGTGTACTATCTTTGCATTAATAGATTTCTGGATCAACATTCCATGGGAAGACTTGAAAAATATTTCTTTTTAAGTTCAGGGAGAATTTATTTATTTATTTTCTCACTGGACAAATTCTTCAGAAAATATTACTGGTGCTTTGTAAATGTGTCCCTCTCACTGGTAATTGGACAGGTTGAAGTGCGTGTTTGGGGTGACTTTTGTCTCCTTGTAAATGTGTCCCTCTCATTTGTCTGTATTAGTTGACGTGCATGTTTGAAGTCACCAGTCTCTTTCAAATGGTTTTCACTGGTAATTTACTGGAGTGTCCTCCAGTGTACCATCAGTACATGCTTCACTGGACTAATCCACCAGTGATACTGGAGTGTCCAGTCAACCTCCAGATGCACTGAATTGAGTCATAATATTTTTTAAATACTTGGTCATTGTGCGTGCCACGTAAGCAAACTTTTTCAAAGATATTTATCTTATAATCCTACGTGGCATGTAAATTTTTCAAAGTAATGATGGTATTTTTACCTTGGGAAGATAAAAAGTACAACTTGTTAGTTTTTGTGGGCGGTGAACCATCACACATTAATGTGTGATGTGATGTACTTAATACGGATCTCAAAACACGATCAAAATTATATTTGATAATTTCAAATTAAACCGTTTGAGTTACACATTCTCTCTCCTATATATATATATATCCACTTTCACTTTCAATTACATTTACTTCGAAGATTTACTCCCAAATTCTTAAAATTCCTTCATTTACTTCAAATTCATTCAATTCCCAATCATAATCATCTCTCATATTTACTCCATCCATTTCCAATAAATTTATTCATCAAATCTTCATCAAAACCCTAAATATTAAATTTCATCTTCATCTATTCATATTCAAATGGCATCTAGACAATCAAACTCACCTAAAAATCTGCTATCCGCCGAATATGCTCCAGTTGCCAATGTTATTAAGGCACCCCATATCACTTTAGAGGCAAAAGCTATAAGAATCAATATGAATAACTGGATGGCCAAACTCTCACTTTCCAGTGTTCATCATGCCCAATCCATTATTGGGAGATTGAATACATTCTTTCTCTCATGCCCTCTGTATAGTGCATTACCCTAAATCCAGGGAGAATGTACCATGACTATCTATGTGAATTCTGGTACTCTGCAATTTATAATGATGAAACTTCATCAATTTTTATACTCTCAAGGGAGGTACCAGATCCTTGAGTTTCTCTGTTAGTTTACTCAGGTCTGTTCTACAATTGAACTATTTTGAACAGAATGAGTTGCCCATCGAACTTCCCTCTGGTATAAATTTCAGGGAAGTATGCAGATTGATGGGGCACACTGAAATTGTGGATGAACATGGCCAGTTGCTAAGAAAAGGCACTATTTATATGAGCAAGCTGACAGATTCTTAGAGATTCTTCTTCACGCATATTGTTGAATGTTTGGGAGGAAGTTCTGGAGGATTGGACCAGATAAATCAGACTCATCTCCAGATTTCCTACTGCCTCTGGTTTGGACTCAGAGTGGATTTTGCTCAGATTATATTTGATGATCTGGTAGAGTGTCTCAAGGTGAAAGGTAGAAAAGCCTTTGTTCCATATATCCGTTTTCTTTCACTGATGTTTAAGAGAGCTCTAGGAGAGCAGTATGATTATGAAACTACTCACTTTTCTGTGTGTGAGTATATGAGGGATCTGACCAACCTAAAATCAAGAACTGATGAGGTAGATATTCCTCAGACCATGCTTACTTTTGTAAATGATGCACAAGTAGTGGCACCAGGTAGAGGTCAAGTTGTTGAAGGACCTCCTAGTAACCAAGATGTTCAGATTATTGAAGCAGTGCAACCCATCGGACAAGTTGCTCCTGAAGGTCAACAACCAAATGTTGAGCCTTCCAGACGACCAAGATCAAGGCGTCTGATGAGAGCTGGTGTTCAGGTGAACCCAGAAAGACATCCTGGTGATGTAATGAACGTTGATGGGTCTCCTATTTATGAAGAGGAGAATGTTGAAAATATTGAACAAGTTGTTGAGCAGACAGAAGAAGTTGTACAGGCTGATATACAAGAAGAAAATGTGGCTCAGATTGATGAGCAGGTTATTGAGCAGGAAGAACACATTGTTCAGGCTGATGAACAAGTGACTGATGAGCAAGAGGCTCAGATTGATTTAAATGTTCAGGCTGATGAACAGGTTGGTACTCTGGATGGTAATGAAATTGTTGGTGAATCTTTTTGGGATGAGGCTGATTCTCCTATGTCAGAGGGTCAGAATTTTGATGTTGATATGAACTTTCTTGGTGAGGATGTTGTACAAATTGAAAGTTTACCAGAAATGCCACCACCCCCACCAGAAACAAATATTCCTCCACCAGAATCAGAAATGCCACCACCACCACCATCTTCAATTCCTCAATCAACTCCATACTTCACCCCTCCAACCATTCAAACTTCACAATCTCAACCCCCTACACTTGAAACTCCAGTTGATCTATCTGAACAACATGTGCTGGACTCGACAGTTGTTACTGCTGAAACTGAAACTGAAGAGGTCTGGGCACAAGTACCATTAATGACCAGATTGACTTCTCATCTTGAACCTCCCAGTGGTCTCTCCACTTCGTCTTCTGCCGAGGTCCAAGGCCTTTTAAGTAAGGTGGCGGACCTGGAGAGATCACTCCAGACTTCATCGCAGGTTATTTCAGACTTTAAATCTTTATTATCAAATAACCTTGCATCTGAGATGAATGTATTTGCTGGAAATGAAAAGTTAGTGTTTGAAAACTGGATGAGCTGGTACTGGCCACTAATAACAATTCTGAAAACATCAAAGTGGCAGTCCAGGGTTTTGAAGAAAAACTGGTTAGCTCCGTTCAGACTGCAGTGAAAGGTGAACTTGTTCAACCACTGGCAGGTCTGAAGGATGAGGTTGAGAAGTTGGTTACAAGGGTCAGTTCATTGGAAAGTAGACCCACCCTTGATCAGAATGTTGTTGCCAGCACGATCAGTGATGAATGTACAAGGAAGTTCAGATCCAGTATGCTGAAAGAAATCACTGAAGAGATTTCTGGGTCTGTTCTTCGAACAATTCAGGGCGGTTTGTTACCAGAAGTTGTGAAAATGATTGAAGTTGAGCTGCCAAAGCACTTACCTAAAGAAATTGAAAATGTTAAAAAGGAAGTGCTGGGGCTCAAGAAAAGTGTGATTGATTCATCTCCAGTGGCTGGAAGAACCTTTGGTGAACTGGACAGACACATGCTAGAACAATTATGGAATGATCTCAAGTCCAGAACTAGTGATCATTCCAAGGGGGAAAAGTCGTCTGGTGACCAAGAGGTTTGATCAGAAAGAAGAAGGAAGATGTTGTCAGTGCAGTTGAAAGGGCCTTTGCTACTGAAAGCATTGTGCAACAAAAGCAAGTGACTGGTACTGATGCCAGTGCACGATTAGCACAGAGAACATTTGAAGAGGCTGCTGGTACTGATGCCAGTGAGCCCCAGTTTGAATCTTTCCCAGATATACCAACTACTCTGAAGTCTGTTAAAGGAAAAGAACAAATGGTATCTGGTGAAGAAGAGCAAACTGTCTGAAGAATCATCAGAGTTTCCCACTGCTGATGATGCAACCTCGAAGAAACTGGAACAAGAATGCTTAATGATAGAAATCTTTAAGAGGAATCAAAAAGATGAACTGTTGGCCCATCAAAGGGAGATGGCAACAATGGGGACTCTGGACTCTTATAATGCTGGCAGGTTAGGCATTAATATTGATGTATACAAAAAGATGAAGGATGACCCCAGAGTTCATCAATGTCTGAATGCATTGGATGATGTTCATGTACGCTCCTTTTATGCTGAAGAAGAACAGATTTATGATTCTATAATTTATGGTGTTAGTGTACCAGAACTCATCAGGCAGAGAAAGGAGGAACTGGTGAGCCTCCAGAAGAAGATAAGGAAAAATGCTGGTGCTCTGGAGTTAGAGTACAGAAAGAAGTTTACAGGCCTACCAAAGCTGGCTGCCAAACAGATCAAAGCAATCAAAGATGCTGATGTTAGCACATTCATTCCCCTGGACACATCTCTGAAAATCAATCGTCAATAACTCCAGTCTGGAGAAGTACAACAGAGAGTGTCAAAGGAAACTGAAGCAATGATCCAGACAGCCAAATGGAAAGACAAGTATAATGAAATGTTGAATTTCAGGGCTGATGCTAGAAGGATCACTGGTGCCGAAATCAAGTTGGCTGATAATCATGAAGGTATGTCAAAGTTTTATATAAAGTTGACCAGGGAAGGTAACTTTACAGATGAAAGACAGAGTACTTCAGTCCAGGCGTTTGGATGGAGCGAACTGAAAGAGATTGCGTTAACGTTCAGGGGGAAGACAGATTTGTCGACTGACGTTAAATCATTTCTGAAGAGAGTTGAGAAGGTATGGAGAAGAAAGCAACAGATGGAAGTTGCAATTGGCATGAAATCACCAGAATCTACACCATCTTCTCCATCACCAAAGAGAAAGGCTTCTGAAGATGCTCCAGAACAGACATCGAAGAGAAGGGCCTGACTCTTATATCATTTACTTATTGTAATTTATCGTTTGATAAAAATTGTAACTATTTTTCAGTTGATGTATGTAATATTAGTTGCAATTTTTAATTCATACAAGTAAATGATCAGATTTAGTCTAAGTTAGAACTTAAAAGATGAAACTGAAAACACTCATGATCTATAAAGTGTTTTCCAGTAACTTATTTTTAGACTAAATCAAAACTTGTGTTTTTCAAGCATACAAAGTTGTATAGAAATAAGCTTGAAAACACTTGCATTATTTCTAAACAAATAGGGGGAATTTGTTAGGTCCAGATTTACTGGACTCTATCCAGACTCGACTACTGGAACCTTACTGAAGATCTGTCCAGAAAGTGACCTACTCCATACTTGGAATCTGGAGTACCTCTGAAGATTTGTCCAGAAATAATGGAAGACCAGTGAGCAAATACTTGTATAGGAAATCTGGAGTATTCTCCAGATTAGCTCACTGGACTTCACCCCAGTCCAGATCTGCTCTACTGAAGACGTTCTCACTGAAGTCAAAATAAAGAAGACTGACAAATGGCGGAGTCCACTGGAAGTCTTACCAGATCTGTACACTGGAGGCTTGTCAGTGTTCTAGACCTTACAAGTCTGAACACTGATATCGAGGATTTGACTTTAAGCCTTTACACACTTTCCAAAAAACATTCCACTTGTTCTTTACCAAAGTATATATGTGTGTAAAGATGGTTGGATAAAAGGATAATAAGTCATTTGATGTGACTTTATCCTTATCCTTAACCAATGCATTTAATGTTCTTGTCGGATCATTAAATGCATACAACCATATTTGTACGGCACAAAATTCACTGGTGAATTTTGTTGCCTATAAATACAAAGTCATTTCTTTGAGAAAATTACTTTAAAAGCATACATTTAGCATTAGAGTGAATTTGTCTAAATACTCTCGATCTTAAACAGGGATACTTCACAACTTTAAGTATCTCGATCCAAAAGAGTTATTTGACAAATATAGATCATTTGTAATTCATAGGTTGTTAGGATACATACTTATTTGTATTATCTTGATTCCGCACAACCTTGTATTTTATTTAACATCATAAATAAAATACACCTTGAAAAATACATAATGTTCCACTTTTACTTGTTTATTGCTTTAAGTCTTGTATTTACTTATTTATATACTTGTACTTATATTTAAGTAATACTAAGTCCATTCTAGTGATTATTAGACTTGTTGTATTTTACACTTCTGGGTTAACCATCTCGTATTTGGGACTCATATTAGCTAAGCCTATCATATTTTAATATCCTGAAAATTAAATTTTTGTTTTTAAAAGAACCAAACATGTCAAAGCAACAATTAAAATTTCTTTTTAAAACCAGTAATAACAAAATATTTCAAAATTATAAATCTTTTCTAACATTTGTTTGTACAATGATATGGATAGATATTATTTATACATTTATGATTGACACATATATCACATATACATTAAACATAACTGTTTATTTATATAATATTTGTTTTGTATATATAAAGATTCAAAGTATAATTTTCTAGATATAATAAAAATTTTATCATTTCCCATACTTCAAAAGTTCAAAGTTAAAACCACTCGGTGGTTTACAATACCATGGGCAATATATTTACAGTAAAACTCTATCTCTTTTGTTTAGTTTTGTTCTCCAGCATTCTGCATTCTAACTATGAGTTCCCTACATTTCTTAAAATATCTCCCTACATTGAATTTGCAAGTAAACCATTCAACAATATCAAACATTTTTCTTTTTGTGTTAGTCCATTAAATATGGTTAAAAAAGAAAATATCATCTTATCAAATCGCAAACTTTATCTCTAGCAAAAATCCCCTTTTGACTCACTCAATCCAACAACAACATCTATCACCTTCCATCAAAATCATTTCATCCACACCATGATCTTATAATCAAAACAAAACCCACATGATTAAATTGTTTTTATTGCATTGGTTTTTCCATTTGAAGATGTTGTAGTAGATTTGCATTAATGTTGCCCCCCTTTTTTTTCTACGGCTTTGGTAGTAGTTGGTGAATGTTTCTGTTAGTGGTTACCGGCGTTTGTTCCCATGGTTGTTACTGTCGGAAGTTGTTGCTGGCGGTTGGTATTAACGGTTGCCGGTGTTTTTGGAGTTGACAATGACGAACACCATAACGGTGGTGAAGTGATGTTATTTCTTATTTGTATTTCCATAATATAGTATTAATTCATTCTCGGTGGTTGTTACCGGCGATTGTTACCAGAGGTTGTTGCCAGCCATTATTGTGGGTGTTCGTTACGGTGACTGTTACCTGCGGTGGTTGGTCTGGTGGTGTGTGATGATGGTTTGTTGGTTTAATAAAGAATGAAGAAGAAGGAAAGTTTGAGAAGGGATAAAAAACAAAGAAGAGTAAAAGTTTGTGTTAAAAAGAAAACAAATTTAACTTTTGTGGTAAAGATGAGAGAAGGTAAAATTTACTGTAGTTAAGGCTTCATAAATTGTTATATATATAATGATCACATATATATCAAGTTATGTCGGTACTTGATAGCCGACTTCGAACAAACAAGAATAATAACTTGAGCTGCTTCCTTTCTCGGCCCAAACACAAACTCCAAGTTTTGGGCTTTACCTCTTTTCTTTTCTTGATCAATTCTCACGGCCCATTCTTAATTCTTTCACATCAATAATTAGTTCTTGATCAATTCTCACGGCCCATTCTTAATTCTGTCACATCAATAATTAGTTTTCAAACCCACTTGTAGGACTTTTGTTTGGCGGCTGCAATTCACTTGCCAAATTAATATGCAACACAAATTGCAATTGCAATGTGATATTAAGTCCATCCATAAATTCTGTCCAAGTCTCCTACTTCATATTTATGGAGCACATAAAATGTTGCATTTTTCGTTTTTCAGCTCAAATCTTCATTTCGTCCCAAATAAACTTTATTTAGTCCATTCTTATCATATTCCATCTCATAGACTTGAGTGATAAACAATTTCTTGACAACTTATACTTCTTGTAAGCTTTCTCCAAATGAATGTTTTTCAACCCATATTCATCATGATTTATTATAGACCTTCCGTAAGCACTCATTTCACTTTAAAATGTCGTTTTCTCCAGAATTATGCTCAAGTACCTGTTAATATCCTGAAACACTAACAAATACCATAAACGCACCAAATGTATACGAAAACGACTCAAAAACCATACAAAAGCAACTAGATACATTATGGGAAATGGGTATAAAATACGACATATCAAATCCCCCACACTTTAGCAATGAGGTCCCTTTTTAAGTATCGTTGCAATGGGGTCCTTATTTTGAGAATTTTTTGCAAGATTGGTCCCTTTTTAACAGGACCGTTAGTGGGTGTCGTCAAGTTTTAACAGAAGGGACCATCATTGCTAGTAAACTCAAGAAGGACCCCCATTGCTAAAATGGAAAAACCATAGGGACCAATCTTGCAATTAACAACTTGATATCTTTTTTGATTTAATTCAAGAGATTGCAACATACAATTGTCAGTGCGTCAGATCCCTAATTATACTTTTTAACTTTTCTATAAAAGAATGAAAATTAATAAATACTTAATTTAAATATAACTATTAACATACTTTAGCTTTTCATGATTATTGATAATTAAACTATTAAAAACATATTTCTACAAAAATATTCTAAAATTTGTAAATGCTTCAATTGTTGATGATGTTAGGACCAGTTTGCTGAAAACTGGCCAGTCTCCAGTTGCATTTGGAGACCAGAAGATTTGTCCAGAAATATTAGAAGTCCAGTTGCAACGTACAGTTAACGCAACTGATGACTTCCTCCAGTTGACATCTGACCAAGACACCTGAAGACATTCCAACTGAAGTCGAAGACATCAAGTGGAAGAAAGAGAATGACAATGGCAGCGAAGCCCAGTTGACATTCTACTTCAGATAGAAACTGGAGTTGAATAGTTTAAAGGTCTTACAACCCTTTACACTGTTTACGAGGAAGGCCTTTTGTCCTTATGCACTTTACCCGAGTAATTTCCTTATTCGTGTATAATGTGCATAAAAGGGACAGATAAAGTAAAACTATGTTTTGCCTTATCAAGCATTCGAGGAAAAGTCACATTGACTCCTTAAATGATATCAACCATATTTGTACGACAAAGTTGGAATCCCGATGACAACTTTGTCTATAAATAGAGGTCTTGCACAACCAAGAATACACACTTTGCATATTCAGACATTTGCATTTTTGGTGGACTTGTGCAATATTCTCTCAATCTTAAAAGGAACACTTCACAACTCTAAGTGCTTTCGATTGTTTAGAGAATTTCCAAGTATTAGATCAATTGTATTTCATAGGTTGTTAGGATATTTATATTTCTTGTATTATCTTGGTTCCGCAACAACCTTGTATTTTATTTAACATTAATAAATAAAATACACTTGAAAAATACATATTGTCTCACCAATTTACTTTATTGTATTTACATTATTGCATTGTCTTTTACTTATTCGTCACCTTAAGTAATTAATCCAGAACTTGGTATATCATTCACTACAACTGGTCATCTCCAGTTTAGTGAATATATTGCAAAGTTAACTCACCATCGACATAGAGGTGTCTTCAGTTAGTACCATCTATTGAGTTGAGACTTACAGATGATAATCAAATCCACATAATAATTTATATTCACGTCTTAAAATAACAAACTGATATATAAAAAACATATTAAAAAGTTTGTTATGATCTATAATAAAATAAACTATATATTTATTAATTAATATTTATTAATCCACCAACTGCATAAATGTTTAACATGTTACACAGGGAACTAAAAAACCATATATGGTAATTATTTTTTTTGAACAGGTTTACTTTTTGGTAATATCAAATTTCAAACATACAACCTCTAATTTCGTAACTATAAATAATAATAAAAGTTTATATATCAATTATTTTTCAAAGTAAAAAAGATTATACAAGGTACATCTCCATTATTAAAATTTTTGAGTATACATAAGTTTACTAATTAGGGATCTGACGCACTGACAATTGTATGTTGCAATCTCTTGAGTTAAATCAAAAAAGATATCAAGTTGTTAATTGCAAGATTGGTCCCTATGGTTTTTTCCATTTAAGCAATGGGGGTCCTTTATGAGTTTACTAGCAATGATGGTCCCTTCTGTTAAGACTTGACGACATTCGCTAACGGTTCTGTTAGAAAGGGACCAATCTTGCAAAAAATTCTCAAAATAGGGACCCCATTGCAACGATACTTAAAAAGGGACCCCCATTGCTAAAGTGTGTAAACCACAGGGACCAATTTTGCAATTAACTCTAAAAAGAAAACAAATTTAACTTTTGTGGTAAAGATGAGAGAAGGGAAAATTTACTGTAGTTAAGGCTTCATAAATTGTTATATATATAATGATCACATATATATCAAGTTATGTCGGTACTTGATAGCCGACTTCGAACAAACAAGAATAATAACTTGAGCTGCTTCCTTTCTCGGCCCAAACACGAACTCCAAGTTTTGGGCTTTACCTCTTTTCTTTTCTTGATCAATTCTCACGGCCCATTCTTAATTCTTTCACATCAATAATTAGTTTTCAAACCCACTTGTAGGACTTTTGTTTGGCGGCTGCAATTCACTTGCCAAATTAATATGCAACACAAATTGCAAATGCAATGTGATATTAAGTCCATCCATAAATTCTGTCCAAGTCTCCTACTTCATATTTATGGAGCACATAAAGTGTTGCATTTTTCGTTTTTCAGCTCAAATCTTCATTTCGTCCCAAATAAACTTTATTTAGTCCATTCTTATCATATTCCATCTCATAGACTTGAGTGATAAACAATTTCTTGACAACTTATACTTTTTGTAAGCTTTCTCCAAATGAATGTTTTTCAACCCATATTCATCATGATTTATTATAGACCTTCCGTAAGCACTCATTTCACTTTAAAATGTCGTTTTCTCCAGAATTATGCTCAAGTACCTGTTAATATCCTGAAACACTAACAAATACCATAAACGCACCAAATGTATACGAAAACGACTCAAAAACCATACAAAAGCAACTAAATACATTGTGGGAAATGGGTATAAAATACGACATATCAAATCCCCCCACACTTAAGCTTTGCTTGTCCTCAAGCAATTCCAAGCTTAAAAACACAAATTACCTTGGTACATCCATGGAAATAACATTTCAGTAATCAAAAAGAAGCTAAACCATTCATGAAAATGAGAAAAGATGGTTAGGCAGTTTTAATCTTAAATGAAAACTGGAATGTTTGACAATACTTGACTGATACACAAGCCTCAATAGCACGACTAAGCACAAAAGAATCGAATCAATGATATATCCTCTATCCTACTCCAACAAACTTACTCTTGGGGTTGAATATTTGAATAATCACTCAATGCCTAGTCGTGATGCATAATCTTTTACCATAGGCTTGTACTAGAATCATTCTTTCACCATCATGGCGCAAGCACCACAATGTTAATCAAAAGAGGTCTTTAAGGGTTGTAATGTTTCGTTATGTAACACCCCGCCTTACCACAACACAATATTGTCCGCTTTGCCCGCAGGCTCACGGCTTTGTTTCTGGTTGCTCGGGCAAACTTCCCAGAAGGGTCACCCATTTGGCATTACGCCGCCTGAGCACGCTTAACTGTGGAGTTCTCCTCTCATCCACAACCAATACGCCCAAAACGCGTTGTGTTATGTAAGGCCAATGATATTACTTATAGTCAGGATCCCCTATACATACAAGGGGATCCTGACTATAAGTAATATCATTGGCCTTACATAACACAACGCGTTTTGGGCGTATTGGTTGTGGATGAGAGGAGAACTCCACAGTTAAGCGTGCTCAGGCGGCGTAATGCCAAATGGGTGACCCTTCTGGGAAGTTTGCCCGAGCAACCAGAAACAAAGCCGTGAGCCTGCGGGCAAAGCGGACAATATTGTGTTGTGGTAAGGCGGGGTGTTACAAGTGGTATCAGAGAAACCCTTGGATTGTCGGGAGTGTATGGCGCACTTGCATAACTCAACGAGGACGTTGAGTTGTGTTGAGGGGGTGTGAAAGCATACATCCTGACATACAAGGGGATCCTGACTATAAGTAATATCATTGGCCTTACATAACACAACGCGTTTTGGGCGTATTGGTTGTGGATGAGAGGAGAACTCCACAGTTAAGCGTGCTCAGGCGGCGTAATGCCAAATGGGTGACCCTTCTGGGAAGTTTGCCCGAGCAACCAGAAACAAAGCCGTGAGCCTGCGGGCAAAGCGGACAATATTGTGTTGTGGTAAGGCGGGGTGTTACAAGTGGTATCAGAGAAACCCTTGGATTGTCGGGAGTGTATGGCGCACTTGCATAACTCAACGAGGACGTTGAGTTGTGTTGAGGGGGTGTGAAAGCATACATCCTGACATACAAGGGGATCCTGACTATAAGTAATATCATTGGCCTTACATAACACAACGCGTTTTGGGCGTATTGGTTGTGGATGAGAGGAGAACTCCACAGTTAAGCGTGCTCAGGCGGCGTAATGCCAAATGGGTGACCCTTCTGGGAAGTTTGCCCGAGCAACCAGAAACAAAGCCGTGAGCCTGCGGGCAAAGCGGACAATATTGTGTTGTGGTAAGGCGGGGTGTTACAAGTGGTATCAGAGAAACCCTTGGATTGTCGGGAGTGTATGGCGCACTTGCATAACTCAACGAGGACGTTGAGTTGTGTTGAGGGGGTGTGAAAGCATACATCCTGACATACAAGGGGATCCTGACTATAAGTAATATCATTGGCCTTACATAACACAACGCGTTTTGGGCGTATTGGTTGTGGATGAGAGGAGAACTCCACAGTTAAGCGTGCTCAGGCGGCGTAATGCCAAATGGGTGACCCTTCTGGGAAGTTTGCCCGAGCAACCAGAAACAAAGCCGTGAGCCTGCGGGCAAAGCGGACAATATTGTGTTGTGGTAAGGCGGGGTGTTACAAGTGGTATCAGAGAAACCCTTGGATTGTCGGGAGTGTATGGCGCACTTGCATAACTCAACGAGGACGTTGAGTTGTGTTGAGGGGGTGTGAAAGCATACATCCTGACATACAAGGGGATCCTGACTATAAGTAATATCATTGGCCTTACATAACACAACGCGTTTTGGGCGTATTGGTTGTGGATGAGAGGAGAACTCCACAGTTAAGCGTGCTCAGGCGGCGTAATGCCAAATGGGTGACCCTTCTGGGAAGTTTGCCCGAGCAACCAGAAACAAAGCCGTGAGCCTGCGGGCAAAGCGGACAATATTGTGTTGTGGTAAGGCGGGGTGTTACAAGTGGTATCAGAGAAACCCTTGGATTGTCGGGAGTGTATGGCGCACTTGCATAACTCAACGAGGACGTTGAGTTGTGTTGAGGGGGTGTGAAAGCATACATCCTGACATACAAGGGGATCCTGACTATAAGTAATATCATTGGCCTTACATAACACAACGCGTTTTGGGCGTATTGGTTGTGGATGAGAGGAGAACTCCACAGTTAAGCGTGCTCAGGCGGCGTAATGCCAAATGGGTGACCCTTCTGGGAAGTTTGCCCGAGCAACCAGAAACAAAGCCGTGAGCCTGCGGGCAAAGCGGACAATATTGTGTTGTGGTAAGGCGGGGTGTTACAAGTGGTATCAGAGAAACCCTTGGATTGTCGGGAGTGTATGGCGCACTTGCATAACTCAACGAGGACGTTGAGTTGTGTTGAGGGGGTGTGAAAGCATACATCCTGACATACAAGGGGATCCTGACTATAAGTAATATCATTGGCCTTACATAACACAACGCGTTTTGGGCGTATTGGTTGTGGATGAGAGGAGAACTCCACAGTTAAGCGTGCTCAGGCGGCGTAATGCCAAATGGGTGACCCTTCTGGGAAGTTTGCCCGAGCAACCAGAAACAAAGCCGTGAGCCTGCGGGCAAAGCGGACAATATTGTGTTGTGGTAAGGCGGGGTGTTACATAAACAAGGTATTTAAGAGGGTATGGAAATTTGAGATAACAAATGGTGTCAAAAGAAAATAACACAACATTTAACAGATTGTTTACATAATAGTCTAATCCATAAATCCCATGTCATTAGTTGCCAACGGTCCAAAACCCTAGAAGTTGTCCAGACAATACCCCCAATAGACGATTAAAAACCGACACTATTGTGGTGTATGACATTAAACAACTCAATCAACCAAATCTAACCATGTTGGCTTAAACAAACGTACCAACCCAAGAATAACAACTTAAAATTATAGCATTCCAAGATCCTTTTGTTGGTTATAATTGATGAACCAACTAATAAAAATGATTTGACCAAAAATGAGAAATACCAACTGACAGCCCAAGCTCTTTTCATCTTTTTTTTTCTCTTTTTTTTTTCTTTTTCTGTTTTTCAAATCTTTTATTCTTTTTTGTGAGCTACTTTTACTCTGACTAATTGGTATTCTCTAAATAATAATGAAACAGTGACAAATCATGTACTCATATGCTCAAATGAACGATCCAGACTTAATCCAAACAATCATGACGAAATCAATCTATTCTCAGTAACCGAGAATATCCCAACCCGACATAAAGGACAACCCCAAACCATCCACTAGCATAGGCAACCAATGACCCACCAGGACTTCGACTATCGGTACGGCTAGGTAAGGTGTATATATAATGTGGATTTAATAACAAAGAACAGGCTAGTGACAACAAGTTTTCTATTGTTTCTTGCACTAAAAGTGAGTGCAACATAAGGGTTTTAACAGGTGGTTCACTAACCAGTGTAGTTAGCTACTAAGCACATTAACAAAACATGCACATAACAATTATTTTACGAAACAAAGGGTGAATCAAACAAAGAACAAAGGTTTTATCCTAAATTTGCCTCTTCTGATAAATAACACAGAACGATCAACCATGACAAGTTCTAGAATCAACGCAATCACCGGCACACTCATAGCAAATGAAATAACCCGGAAATGGAAAAACAACCTCAAACTTGCACATCATAGTTCAGAGCTCTAAGTAGAACCCTTACTCTTGGATAAATCCAAAATCCTACGAGAGGGACAAATTTACAAGGCTAATAAATCCAAACCCGTAACACCTAGCATAACTAGCAATGAATCAATAATCTCACAAATTTGGTGTTTTGGTGCTATAAGCGTGCTAGTCATATTATTAATCCAGAAGGGATTGCCTAATTAATCAATCAAGACACATTCCACCAATTAAACTTTGTACCAAGGGTGTAGTCAAATTGCTCATTAATATCTATAATTAGGTGACAAAAGCAATTAACTACAAGGACAAGCATGCAAAAGTTTAAAATTCCTCTAAAAATACCTGACTTTTTCCTATTTACCCCCCCCCCCCACACACACTTGAGTTGGACAATGCCCTCAATGTCCAATGAACTAAGGCAAACTATGGGAAATAGGGGAAAGTAAACAAAAGCAAAATAAGAACAAGAAAAACTTGCCGGTATGACGTGTGTTCCATGCTGGAATGATGCCAACAAGAATATAGCGCTGAACTTACTGCCAGCATATGCATATGACAAACTTGCTATTCAACATGAACACACGATTAACGCATAACAGGAATACCAATCAAATAGCATAACCCCAACCATCATCAAGAGTTTATTCAAAAACACACACACAAAAAGAAAAATGCAAAATTAAAATATAAATAACAAAATAGAAGACACGGGTTGCCTCCCGAGAAGCGCTTAATTTATTAACGAGTCGTTAGCTAGACTCCTACCCCAAAGAATTACCATGGTGGGGTCTCTAACGCCCCCACACTTAGAGTGTTGGGCGGTCTACTCTTAAACGATGAAAAACAACTAACTTTCACCTCCGCCAGAATCCAATCATCAACATCACCTGCACAAAAGTCTGGTGGCCTACACGAGTAAGGTGAAAAATTTGTGAACTTAACTTTTATCATTACCCAATCTTTAAAATTCACCTTTTCAAAATCTCTCCTCACATGATTTATCATATCTATTTTTAAAACCGAGTTTTCTACCCATCGCCGTTTATTATACTCAAACAATATTGGGTTACCTGAAGTATAAAAACGACTTTCTTGAGAGACAATTGAGCACTTATCAATGAGGAAAGTAGCCGATGCTCCCTCTAGCTTCCTCTTTTTGCTCACCAGTTGAAAACCTGCTTGAACTGTCGGTAATTAATTTTAACAAGTAGTGACGCGAGGTTCAAAATCATTAAATAGAACAATGCCACGTGTGTGATGCCATTATTCACTACCATTAGCTTTGATGGTATAGTAATATTCGTACATTAATATGTGGGTAATATTGAAATGGAAAGAAAACCAATACTAAAACAAGTATGTGGAAACAAACAGATAATTAATTTTAACTTATCATGACATGAAAATTTTTAAAGACTGTCCTACTAGTCTCTCTGAGTTAATGAGCTAAGGCCTAAGAGGCTCACATAACATAAATTCGGGATTTTTAAACTATCCTACTAGTCTCTCCGAGCTAATGAGCTAAGCAGGCTCACATAACATAAATTCGACATGCAGAGGAATTCAATAAACTCTTATAATCTTTGCTATTAACTATTTCTTGTCTATTCATATTCGCTATTTATAACATAATTTAATTAATATCATATTAAATATGAAATTCATTTTTTAATAGGACTAATTGGTATTTTTGGGATGTTCCCAATCCATTTGGTACAGACGAGTACACTCTTATGTCTCAAAATGGATACCGGTATTGGTCCTAATGTGGATTCAGTAACACTTTTCAAGAAATAAAAAAGGATAAAGTTTATTACTGTATATAGTAATAAATCCAGTACAGGATTTGTGTTCTCCAAAGAACCATAGCTCCTTAATTTGTTCGACTAGAAAAGAGGTTCAAATACTAAGAGGGAGCTAATTGCAAGAGCCAAGATTTATTCGAAGATTGTCAGCTTGTGTTGTATGCTAAAGCATTAAAGCGGCTCAATACGATTATTTATTTATTTATTGTAAAACGACAAACTATCCTACTTCTAAACTACGCAAGTGAGGTATGGCGACAAGGGTGTGGCAGTTTGCTAGCGAATGGTGCAGGACCCCACCGTTCTTCATCTTCAATGTTAAAGACCTTTTGGAGTTTCACGAACAGCAAGGCAGGACCAAAACGGAGAAGATAGCTATCAAAGGGATTATTATGACAAGCTACTGGAAACAACAAGGCAGGACCAAAACGGAGAAGATAGCTATCAAAGGGATTATTATGACGAGTGTTGGAGCATCTGGAAAGCTCGGAACGAGGCGAGGTTTGATAATGTTATCGGGAACGCCACAGGAATTATTCAAAACATCAAATGTCTTGGTTTTTTGTGGTTTAGGAGTCGAACAAAAAATAAGAATATCTCGTGGAACGAGTGGTGTAAATCTTGGTTATCTCGGTATATATCCCCGATATATTGCTTATCAATGGTCAACCGAGATGATATATCCCCTATATATCCCCGATATATCGCTTATCGGTGGTCGACCGAGACAATACCGAAAAGCGATAATTACAACCTTGGGAACAAGTGGTGTAAATTTAAACTGATGTAAATTGTTGTATAGTTACCGCCGGCGATTCGCCGGGGTATGTGTGAATAAAAAGTTTCCTTTTGAAAAAAAAAACTTCCAAAACGGACAGTTTTCTTAAATGATCTAAAGCCAAAAACCAAACCAATTCCTTTCCGGTCAGTCTGGACCAGTTTTCGCCGACTCATCCAACTGCAACCCCAAAGACTTTACATAACGTATTTGTTCTAATCTCACCCGCGTTCCTCATGGTAACTAGAGAGTTTAACAATCTGTTTCAAGGAAAACCTAGATCTATATACGATAATATGATCTGGTAACAGAAAGCTGGTTTCATCACCCATTAACAAACCTAAGGAACAAAGGTTTAGTCTAAATCACATCACAATTTCATGAAATAGAAGGCGCAAGAAATGTTCCAAAATCCAATAATTAGAAGTGAATGTGACTAATTGAAATTTAAAGCATGCACAGCCTCCGCCTTGCTGATTACTAAGCAGTTTCTCTTTCATGCCGGTTTGGGAAACAAACAAGATGAAGAAAAGAGATCTCTGCCGACCAGTCTTACACACCAATAGAAAGTTGACAACCTTCATGTGTCAACATCTATTGGGTTGTCATGTGATGTCTCTTCTCTCCTATATAAGACATCACTTGACCTAGCCGCAATTCTGTTGGTTCATTCTACAATAGTCACTTAGTGTGTTTTTCTCTCATTGTAGAATTATATCATTGTTAAGTTTTTAGTGTGTGCAAAAACTTAACAATATTTTCTTTCTTCTTTTATTGTAAACCAACCATGTATTCACCGTTTAATTAATACTACTTATGATTAAACGTGCTTACTTTATTATCTTACATTCTTAGTGTAATTTACATTAGTTGTTTAATTACATAATCGTTGCAAACTTGGGACTTTCAGTTGGTATCAGAGCGGTGGTTCGACACACCGAATCTGATCTGAGTAAAAGTTTGCAAGATTATCTTTCTTTCTTTCTTTCTGTACCTTTATATTTTTTCTTCTTATCTTTCTTTCTTTTTGTCTTCTTTCTTTCTTCTTCATCTTTCTTTCTTTCTTTCTTTCTTTCTTTCTTTCTTTCTTTCTTTCTTTCTTTCTTTCTTTCTTTCTTTCTTTCTTTCTTTCTTTCTTTCTTTCTTTCTTTCTTTCTTTCTTTCTTTCTTTCTTTCTTTCTTTCTTTCTTTCTTTCTTTCTTTCTTTCTTTCTTTCTTTCTTTCTTTCTTTCTTTCTTTCTTTCTTTCTTTCTTTCTTTCTTTCTTTCTTTCTTTCTTTCTTTCTTTCTTTCTTTCTTTCTTTCTTTCTTTCTTTCTTTCTTTCTTTCTTTCTTTCTTTCTTTCTTTCTTTCTTTCTTTCTTTCTTTCTTTCTTTCTTTCTTTCTTTCTTTCTTTCTTTCTTTCTTTCTTTCTTTCTTTCTTTCTTTCTTTCTTTCTTTCTTTCTTTCTTTCTTTCTTTCTTTCTTTCTTTCTTTCTTTCTTTCTTTCTTTCTTTCTTTCTTTCTTTCTTTCTTTCTTTCTTTCTTTCTTTCTTTCTTTCTTTCTTTCTTTCTTTCTTTCTTTCTTTCTTTCTTTCTTTCTTTCTTTCTTTCTTTCTTTCTTTCTTTCTTTCTTTCTTTCTTTCTTTCTTTCTTTCTTTCTTTCTTTCTTTCTTTCTTTCTTTCTTTCTTTCTTTCTTTCTTTCTTTCTTTCTTTCTTTCTTTCTTTCTTTCTTTCTTTCTTTCTTTCTTTCTTTCTTTCTTTCTTTCTTTCTTTCTTTCTTTCTTTCTTTCTTTCTTTCTTTCTTTCTTTCTTTCTTTCTTTCTTTCTTTCTTTCTTTCTTTCTTTCTTTCTTTCTTTCTTTCTTTCTTTCTTTCTTTCTTTCTTTCTTTCTTTCTTTCTTTCTTTCTTTCTTTCTTTCTTTCTTTCTTTCTTTCTTTCTTTCTTTCTTTCTTTCTTTCTTTCTTTCTTTCTTTCTTTCTTTCTTTCTTTCTTTCTTTCTTTCTTTCTTTCTTTCTTTCTTTCTTTCTTTCTTTCTTTCTTTCTTTCTTTCTTTCTTTCTTTCTTTCTTTCTTTCTTTCTTTCTTTCTTTCTTTCTTTCTTTCTTTCTTTCTTTCTTTCTTTCTTTCTTTCTTTCTTTCTTTCTTTCTTTCTTTCTTTCTTTCTTTCTTTCTTTCTTTCTTTCTTTCTTTCTTTCATTCTATGGCACTCTTCAATTTGAAGAGAGAGCCCTCGCTCAAACTCTGAGAGCTGAGGCTGAGTCTAGGAGAAATGCTGGCTCATATGCTTCGTCTTCTTCTTCTTCTTCTTCTTCTTCTTCTTCTTCTTCTTCTTTCTTCTTCTTCTTCTTCTTCTTCTTCTTCTTCTTCTTCTTCTTCTTCTTCTTCTTCTTCTTCTTCTTCTTCTTCTTCTTCTTCTTCTTCTTCTTCTTCTTCTTCTTCTTCTTCTTCTTCTTCTTCTTCTTCTTCTTCTTCTTCTTCTTCTTCTTCTTCTTCTTCTTCTTCTTCTTCTTCTTCTTCTTCTTCTTCTTCTTCTTCTTCTTCTTCTTCTTCTTCTTCTTCTTCTTCTTCTTCTTCTTCTTCTTCTTCTTCTTCTTCTTCTTCTTCTTCTTCTTCTTCTTCTTCTTCTTCTTCTTCTTCTTCTTCTTCTTCTTCTTCTTCTTCTTCTTCTTCTTCTTCTTCTTCTTCTTCTTCTTCTTCTTCTTCTTCTTCTTCTTCTTCTTCTTCTTCTTCTTCTTCTTCTTCTTCTTCTTCTTCTTCTTCTTCTTCTTCTTCTTCTTCTTCTTCTTCTTCTTCTTCTTCTTCTTCTTCTTCTTCTTCTTCTTCTTCTTCTTCTTCTTCTTCTTCTTCTTCTTCTTCTTCTTCTTCTTCTTCTTCTTCTTCTTCTTCTTCTTCTTCTTCTTCTTCTTCTTCTTCTTCTTCTTCTTCTTCTTCTTCTTCTTCTTCTTCTTCTTCTTCTTCTTCTTCTTCTTCTTCTTCTTCTTCTTCTTCTTCTTCTTCTTCTTCTTCTTCTTCTTCTTCTTCTTCTTCTTCTTCTTCTTCTTCTTCTTCTTCTTCTTCTTCTTCTTCTTCTTCTTCTTCTTCTTCTTCTTCTTCTTCTTCTTCTTCTTCTTCTTCTTCTTCTTCTTCTTCTTCTTCTTCTTCTTCTTCTTCTTCTTCTTCTTCTTCTTCTTCTTCTTCTTCTTCTTCTTCTTCTTCTTCTTCTTCTTCTTCTTCTTCTTCTTCTTCTTCTTCTTCTTCTTCTTCTTCTTCTTCTTCTTCTTCTTCTTCTTCTTCTTCTTCTTCTTCTTCTTCTTCTTCTTCTTCTTCTTCTTCTTCTTCTTCTTCTTCTTCTTCTTCTTCTTCTTCTTCTTCTTCTTCTTCTTCTTCTTCTTCTTCTTCTTCTTCTTCTTCTTCTTCTTCTTCTTCTTCTTCTTCTTCTTCTTCTTCTTCTTCTTCTTCTTCTTCTTCTTCTTCTTCTTCTTCTTCTTCTTCTTCTTCTTCTTCTTCTTCTTCTTCTTCTTCTTCTTCTTCTTCTTCTTCTTCTTCTTCTTCTTCTTCTTCTTCTTCTTCTTCTTCTTCTTCTTCTTCTTCTTCTTCTTCTTCTTCTTCTTCTTCTTCTTCTTCTTCTTCTTCTTCTTCTTCTTCTTCTTCTTCTTCTTCTTCTTCTTCTTCTTCTTCTTCTTCTTCTTCTTCTTCTTCTTCTTCTTCTTCTTCTTCTTCTTCTTCTTCTTCTTCTTCTTCTTCTTCTTCTTCTTCTTCTTCTTCTTCTTCTTCTTCTTCTTCTTCTTCTTCTTCTCTTATCTTCTTCTTCTTCTTCTTCTTCTTCTTCTTCTTCTTCTTCTTCTTCTTCTTCTTCTTCTGTAAGAAGCCAAAACCCCTGCCAAAGGTCTTGTTGCTGAAGAACATGACTGGGCTGACTCGGATGTCTCTGACAGCGAGGACTTTGTTGATGCCATCTGCTTTATGGCACTCGCTGATGACCAGGCGCTGACAAAGGACCAAGTGTGCTCCAGTCAGTGGGTCAATTCCACAATCAAGAAGGTATGCACTTTTTCCTCTGCCTCTGAAGAGGACAAATCCACTATTCTTGAATCTCTTACTTGTGACATACAGTATGTCGAGTCAATTCGTGCCGACCTTCAGTCCAAACTTAACTCAGTAAGTGCTGAGTTAAGTGATAAAGCTGACAAGCTCAAGGACCTTAGAAACGTCCATATTGAGCTTGAATCTCAAAAGCTCCTCAACCAAAATCTTCTAATCTCTAACGAGGAGCTGAAGAACAGGGTCGCTGACCTTGAGAGAATCGTTACCTCTTGGTCTAAAGCCTCCAAGCTTCATGACCAAATCTTCAGCTTACAAGTCCCAGCTCAAATGAAAGCCATAATTGGTGGTGACTATGAGACAGCCGCTGTCATTGCTAATATGTTCAGTGACTGTCCTACAGCTGAAGAGAGAATTCCTCCCAAATCTCTTGAATCTCGTGAAGAGTTGCTAAAACATTATTTTGTTAAAGGCATGAATGACTATCATTCTGAACTAAATAATGAAGCACCCCCAACCAGCACTTCTACTTCGTCTTCACAAACTGAAACTAGCTCAACTCCTAGTTTTGCTAAAACCATTTTTCCAAACCATCCAATTATTGATATGATGCCCCATGAAGGCAGAATTCAATATTCTTCTCCTGAAACATTTGAAGGAAATCCTTCAAGTGATGGTTATAAACCTATTGCTCCTCAGCTCTTGACTGTTCAGTCCACAGATCTTGAACCTTTCAAAAGGAGTAAGGTCGCTGTTCCATATGACTACAGCACTCCTCAGCAAGGAGGACAGCGAGTTGCTCAGATCCTTCATGGTTCTCAGCAACCCAGACCTGTTCAGCAAGTCAGACCTCCTAGGCAAGGAGGTCAGCGAGTTGTTATGAACAATCATGGCCCTTCCTCCTCAAATACTCAATCTAAGGGCAAATCTGTTCTTGGCCCTGTTCCCAAGACTCTTCCTGTTCAGTTCAGGAAGAAAAAGGCCTCTTCAGTAGCATCATCTTCTTCCTCAAATCATGAGATTTGTGAGCTGAGCAAGCGTGTCAACGACTTGACCTCTCAACTCAAGGAACTTCTGACCCAAAATCAGAAGGCTGGAAGAAAATGCTACCTATGTGGCGAAAGAGGACACATAGCTGCTGACTGCAATGACAAAGACTCCAAGAGTCCTCCTGAAGTAGTCATTCAGCCAAATCCACCCTCAGCTTCCGCTGCTCATACCTCCTCTGAAATCTCTGAGCAAGGTCCCTCAGTTGAATCCAATATCAGCTTGGGTGATGATGTTGTTCTTTCTAACGATAACATTGCTGAGTACATTGCCGCTCAGCGAATCTTTCTTCCCCAGGCTCATGAAATCATTACCAATGGTAATGATAGTGTGCTAGCTGAATATGGGGAAAATAATCAAATCAGCAACATGGTTGTCCTCAACACTGGAAGTTCTATCACTTTCACCTCTGAAGATCAGTTCTTCACTGGTGAGGTGGCTCGTGATATGCTTCCTGCTCATCAGCTGGTTGATCCAAATGTTGATCCAAGAGCTCCTCTTCCCCCAGTTTCAAATGATGATGACGTTGCTCATCTTCTTCCTCAAATCATGAGATTTGTGAGCTGAGCAAGCGTGTCAACGACTTGACCTCTCAACTCAAGGAACTTCTGACCCAAAATCAGAAGGCTGGAAGAAAATGCTACCTATGTGGCGAAAGAGGACACATAGCTGCTGACTGCAATGACAAAGACTCCAAGAGTCCTCCTGAAGTAGTCATTCAGCCAAATCCACCCTCAGCTTCCGCTGCTCATACCTCCTCTGAAATCTCTGAGCAAGGTCCCTCAGTTGAATCCAATATCAGCTTGGGTGATGATGTTGTTCTTTCTAACGATAACATTGCTGAGTACATTGCCGCTCAGCGAATCTTTCTTCCCCAGGCTCATGAAATCATTACCAATGGTAATGATAGTGTGCTAGCTGAATATGGGGAAAATAATCAAATCAGCAACATGGTTGTCCTCAACACTGGAAGTTCTATCACTTTCACCTCTGAAGATCAGTTCTTCACTGGTGAGGTGGCTCGTGATATGCTTCCTGCTCATCAGCTGGTTGATCCAAATGTTGATCCAAGAGCTCCTCTTCCCCCAGTTTCAAATGATGATGACGTTGCTCATCTTCTTCTATAAGCAAAGCTTTCAGAGTTTACAATACTCGCACTCAAAAGGTAGATGAATCAATTCATGTTACTTTTGATGAAAGCTGTTCTGCTTTAGGTGATCTTTCAAATGAGTCATCCGCTGAAGTAATCCTCAGCGATCTATCTGACTTGTCTGAAGTATCAGCGACACATCATGATGTTGCTGAACAACCTATCGCTGAGTCTTCAAAATCTTCACCAAATGATGAGTACATCGCTGCTCACATTTATTCTATAGATCCAGTTGAGCCTCTTCTTCGAACAATTAATGCCACTTCCATTAATGTTCCTCTCTCAACTGAAACTCAAAGTGCTGAATGTGTCGCTGAGGAAACATTTCATGATGCCTCAGCGAATCCTCTTTTAGGAGACACTGAGGATGACACTCTTCAGCAAGAGGTACCCACTGTTCTCAGTGACCCTCCTGTCAGCAACTCTGAGCCCTTGCTAACTATCGATCTCTCGTCTTATCTTCCCACTCCTAGTGGTACTACCACCACTGTATCCGCTGTGAATCATTCTTCTATTCACACACCAGCACTCAAATGGACTGCTGATCACCCTCTTGACCATGTGATTGGTAATCCACACAATGGTGTCCAAACTCGTTCAGCGACAAGTAATACTTGTCTCTATGTTAACTTTCTTTCTCAAATTGTGCCTGCCAATATTGGTGAAGCCATGGCTGATCCCTCATGGGTTGAAGCCATGCAAGAAGAACTGACACAATTTAAAAGACAACACGTTTGGTTCCTTGTTCCTCCTCCCTATAAAGAACCCATTGGCACTCGATGGGTTTATAGGAATAAGATGGATGAAGCTGGTGTGGTCATCAGAAACAAGGCAAGACTGGTCGCTCAAGAAAAAGAGATATCTACTTGGTAGATTTCACTCCTGTCAAAACTGACAGCGAGACCTGCTTCTTCTCAAAATCTGCTTCTCAAATCAACTGGTTATGGCACAAGCGTATGTCGCATGTGAATTTCAAAACCATCAACTCTTTGGCCAAGAAAAATCTAGTTCGAGGCCTTCCTCCTCTCACTTATGAGAAGGATCGGCTTTGTGGTGCTTGTGAAAAAGGTAAAAGCCACCGAGCCACCTTCAAGACCAAACAGGCCAACTCTATCAGTGGCTGTTTCCATCTCCTTCACATGGACCTCTTTGGTCCAGTGAATGTTCAAAGTCTAAGGGGTAGCAGATACACCTTAGTTATTGTGGATGAATATTCACGATATACTTGGACAATCTTTCTTCATTCTAAGAGTGATGCTGCTGAGGAAATAATAAATTTCATTAAAAAGATGGAAAACCTCAACAGCATACGTGTTAAAGAACTCAGAAGCGATCATGGCACTGAGTTCAGAAACCACACTCTTGAGACTTTTTGTGCTGATCAAGGGATTAGACAAAACTTCTCTTCTGTTCGTACTCCTGAGCAAAATGGGGTAGCTGAAAGGAGAAATAGAACTCTCATTGAAGCTGCTAGAACCATGCTCAGTGAGTCCTCTCTTCCTAGTAAATTCTGGGCTGAAGCAGTTAGCACTGCGTGCCATACTCAAAATAGGTGTCTTATTGTCAAGCGACATGACAAGACTGCCTATGAAATTCTCAAGGGCAAGAAACCTCAAATTGGATATTTCCATGTTTTTGGGTGCCCAGTTTTCATCCTAAATGACAAGGATCATTTAGGTAAGTTTGATCCCAAAGCTGACGATGGCTACTTTCTGGGATATTCTTCTATAAGCAAAGCTTTCAGAGTTTACAATACTCGCACTCAAAAGGTAGATGAATCAATTCATGTTACTTTTGATGAAAGCTGTTCTGCTTTAGGTGATCTTTCAAATGAGTCATCCGCTGAAGTAATCCTCAGCGATCTATCTGACTTGTCTGAAGTATCAGCGACACATCATGATGTTGCTGAACAACCTATCGCTGAGTCTTCAAAATCTTCACCAAATGATGAGTACATCGCTGCTCACATTTATTCTATAGATCCAGTTGAGCCTCTTCTTCGAACAATTAATGCCACTTCCATTAATGTTCCTCTCTCAACTGAAACTCAAAGTGCTGAATGTGTCGCTGAGGAAACATTTCATGATGCCTCAGCGAATCCTCTTTTAGGAGACACTGAGGATGACACTCTTCAGCAAGAGGTACCCACTGTTCTCAGTGACCCTCCTGTCAGCAACTCTGAGCCCTTGCTAACTATCGATCTCTCGTCTTATCTTCCCACTCCTAGTGGTACTACCACCACTGTATCCGCTGTGAATCATTCTTCTATTCACACACCAGCACTCAAATGGACTGCTGATCACCCTCTTGACCATGTGATTGGTAATCCACACAATGGTGTCCAAACTCGTTCAGCGACAAGTAATACTTGTCTCTATGTTAACTTTCTTTCTCAAATTGTGCCTGCCAATATTGGTGAAGCCATGGCTGATCCCTCATGGGTTGAAGCCATGCAAGAAGAACTGACACAATTTAAAAGACAACACGTTTGGTTCCTTGTTCCTCCTCCCTATAAAGAACCCATTGGCACTCGATGGGTTTATAGGAATAAGATGGATGAAGCTGGTGTGGTCATCAGAAACAAGGCAAGACTGGTCGCTCAAGGTTACACTCAAGCTGAAGGCATTGATTATGATGAGACCTTTGCTCCAGTCGCTCGCCTTGAAGCTATTCGTCTCTTTCTCGCTCATGCTGCTTACAAAGGCTTTATTGTCTATCAAATGGACGTCAAGAGTGCCTTCTTAAATGGTGCTCTTGATGAAGAAGTCTATGTTAAGCAGCCTCCTGGCTTTGAGGATCCAAAGCATCCTCACTATGTCTACAAGCTTAATAAAGCTTTATACGGCCTTAAACAAGCTCCTAGAGCTTGGTATGACACTTTGTCTACCTTCCTTCTTGACCATGGTTTTCGTAGGGGAACCATTGACAGCACCCTATTTATCTATAAGCATAAGGGTGACGTTCTGTATGTGCAGATTTATGTCGATGACATCATCTTTGGTTCCTTATCCACAAACCTTTGTCGAAAGTTCAGTTCTCTTATGTCTAGCACTTTCGAAATGAGTATGATGGGTGAACTCACCTTCTTTTTGGGGTTACAAATCAAGCAGCTTCCCTCTGGAATATTTATCAATCAGGAAAAATATATTCGAGATATGTTGCATAAGTTTGACTTCACCCATGTCACTCCCAAACGAACTCCAATGTCCCCTCCTAATAATCTTCACGCTGACCCTGATGGTAAGTATGTGAATCCTACTTACTATCGTGGCATGATTGGGTCACTCATGTATCTCACAGCGAGTCGCCCAGACATCATGTTTGCAACATGTCTCTGTGCTCGCTATCAAGCTTCTCCTAGAGAATCTCATCTCCTCGCTGTGAAGCGTATCTTCAAATACCTCAAGGGTACACCCACACTGGGCCTTTGGTACCCTAAGGACTCTAACTTTGAGTTAGTTGGCTATTCTGACTCCGACTATGCTGGTTGCATGCTCGATCGGAAAAGCACCAGTGGAGGATGTCAACTGTTGGGGGGGAAGCTGACTAGTTGGACTAGTAAAAAGCAACATACAGTTTCCATCTCCACAGCTGAGGCCGAATATGTCTCTGCAGCGAGCTGTTGTGCCCAAATGCTATGGATGAAACATCAGCTTGCTGACTATGATTTGGAATATTCTAAAATTCCAATCATGTGTGATAATACAAGTGCCATTGCTATTACACACAACCCAGTTCAACATTCCAAAACTAAGCATATTGATATTCGATATCACTTTATCAGGGATCATGTCATGAAAGGTGATATTGAGATCTACTTCATTCCAACTGATGATCAACTCGCTGACATCTTTACTAAACCGTTGGATGAAACTAGATTCAAACTGCTTGTTAGCAAGTTAGGAATGTTAAATGGGGAATCAGCGACATGACTTGTCATGTATGCTAATTCAGCGAGCTTAAGTCGGTCTTACTCGCTGATCTCAAAGCAATGAAGAGCTTAAAGTCTTCATCTAGTCCAATAGCAAACGGTTATTGGTAAAGACTAATCAAATCCGTTGATCCCTGTTGCTTTGGGAAAAAGCAAACAATAGCAATGAAGAGCTAAAAGTCTTCATCTAGTCCAATAGCAAACGGTTATTGGTAAAGACTCATAAAATCCGTTGATCCCTGTTGCTTTGGGAAAAAGCAAAATAAAAGCAATGAAGAGCTAAAAGTCTTCATCTAGTCCAATAGCAAACGGTTATTGGTAAAGACTAATCAAATCCGTTGATCCCTGTTGCTTTGGGAAAAAGCAAACAATAGCAATGAAGAGCTAAAAGTCTTCATCTAGTCCAATAGCAAACGGTTATTGGTAAAGACTAATCAAATCCGTTGATCCCTGTTGCTTTGGGAAAAAGCAAACAATAGCAATGAAGAGCTAAAAGTCTTCATCTAGTCCAATAGCAAACGGTTATTGGTAAAGACTAATCAAATCCGTTCATGGCTGACAGGTTGCCAAAAACTGTAGTCAGCGACCAACGTTAGTTGTGAAGTCGCTGACAAAAAGTCTTAAGCATGCTGAGCATCTTCCAGCATGTTGTATTTCAAAACAATACATAGGATATTTTCAAAACTAAGTGTTTTCAAAGTAACTATGAGGGTGACGTGGCAAATTTCTGAACCACATGTTTTATACATTCAAATTAAAAGGTCACCTCGATTTTTGCTCTTGATCACGTCATTTGTCTGTTGTGACAGTCTGACAGACAGGTTATGACTGCACAATACGGCGCGCACTCAAGAACTTTTTGGATAAAATTTCTTTTTATTTTCAAAACGTTACTCTCAAAATCTTTTTATATTATATAAAAGTACAAAAACAGTTGTTGTTCACAACTGTTCCTCAATACAAAAGAAGGAGAGAGAAATTGTGGCCCACAACCATACCATATATATATAACCTCACCTCATAACCTTACCTTCACGCTTCCTATTTCACTCTCTCTCTAAGTCAAAAAATCTCTCTCTCCATCTGCTCATCTTCTCTCTCAAGCATTTTGTTAAACACCTTATACTCATTTCATCTTCATTCTTACAAAAAATCTATGGCTTCTTCCTCAGATATTCAGGAACAAGTTTCTACCACATATCTTAATTCATCTGTTTTCACTCCTTCAAACATCACAAAAGCTTCCAAGGTGAATTTCTCTGCTTCTCAGATTGTTGTGAAACCCAACAATCATATTGGCACCTCTGTGTTGCCAAAAGACTCTGAAGGATACAAGCCCATGTTGGACTTTATCCATGCTTCTCCTGCCAAATATTGCATCATGGCAGATCCAGGGGGAAAAGACGATTACCATTACACCGGCGTCTCTTCGCCAAACTCTTCGATTTCCACAAGCCACTGAGGAAAATAGGTTTGTGGAAGCAGCAAGTGATGTTGAATGGAAGGATTGGTTGCCTTCCATTGGGTACAATTATAATTTGAAGAACCCCCCAGCAATCCCAAGCAATCCTCTAAAACAAAATCTCCCTGGGATCTGGAGAGTTCTTTTCACCCATGTGATACAGTGTATGGGTGGAAATTCAGGATCATACAATCAAGCATCAACAACATCGATGCCAATGATTCATGCACTTGCTGAGGGGCGGTTTGTTGATTACGCCCAGCTAATCTTCAACGACATGAAGAATAAGGTCAGCATTAACAATAGGTCACACACTGTGCCTTTTGTTAGAATCTTTTCTCTCATCTTCAAGGAGGCACTGGGAAATGAATATGAACTGCCCAAGGCCTCAACAATTCCAATAGCGAGAGTAGGCAACAACATTTACAAGCAACCCGCTGAGCATCTTGTTGCTCGCCTCACTCCACATATAAAAGAGGTACTCTTCTCTCTAAACTCTTCTTTATACCCCAAAGACAGCGACTGGGAGGCAGCACTTCTTTCTGATGAAGTGGCTGATACGGTCGCTGTGGACGCTGAAATGCCTTCTGAGGCTGGTTCGCTGGTAAACCCCCCAGCGACCTCCAAAGCCTCTAAAAAGACCAAAGATAAATCAAAGGCAGCGTCCTCAACTCAAACTTCTCAATCTTCACCCTCCGCTGACGTCCCAAAACGTAAGCGGAGTGTATCAAAGGGCAAACCAAAGGTTAGGAAGTCCTCACTGCCCAAGGACGATAGTACCCAAGCCACCCCATCAGCAGCCTCCCAACAGGCTGTTGACGAGTTAAACGAGAGCAGCAGGCAGCCACCTCAAATTTCTGTAGGAGAGGTTGGTGAAGTTATTGGGTCACCCCAGCCCACTAGAGGTCAAAGTCCAACTCCACCCCCAAATAATTCCCCTTCTTCTTTATTACCCTCTGAGTCGTTGACAGCAGCCAGATCACAGGTGATGCTAGAGTCAACCCATTCTACGGCCGATGAAGTCTTGGTGGAACAACACACTGAGATTGAGGCACCAGGTTCCCTTACCCAAAATATTGCTGTACATGTCTCGGAAACTGTTAGTGCAGGGACCGAGACAAATCTTTTGTTCGCTGAAATGGAGGTTGATGATGAAGATTTGGGCAGCGAGTTTGATCTCCAAGATCATGATGCTGAAATTAGACTCGCTGCTGCAGAAGAAAGCGAAGATGAAGTATTTGTTAGTGGGTTCTTAGATGATGATTTGGGTTTTGTGCTGATCAACTCTCCTCCCCATGAATTTGAGGATATCCCAAATGTGTTGGGTGATATGCCTCCTTCACCTTGCTACTCTTATAAACCCACAACTTCTCATGAGCAGGATGGATTTTATGGGGATTATGTGCCTGAGGTGAATGACGGTGAGCTTCAAAGAAGGATAGAATTGTGTCACCTTCAGAGAATAAGGCCAGGTGTATATGTTGAAGTTGAAAAAGTTGACGATGAAATCATCATGGAGGTGCCCCCATTGCACCATCCAGACTTCTTTCGAGTTCCTTGCTCTAAGTATCCAGTGTCTCTTAAAGATCTACAAGTTCCTTCTGCTGATGAAGAACTTGTCACAGCTTGCACTGCTATAAATGTGCCTGGTCTGGATTATGTGGAGACCCGTCAGCTGCAAGAACTATTAACAAGGGTGCAAATTTGCCAGAGCCAAGGCAATAGACATGGGTATTTGTACGCTTGGCTGGTGGATCAAATGGCTCAAATTCATGTTGAGGCTCATGAAAGCTTTCAAGAGTTGCTAACTGGAAAGGATTTAGTGAATGATGAGCTAGCTGAGCTCAAAGGCATGGTGTTTGGGATCACCAAAAATCAAGTCACCCAAACAAGGTCAAATGAGCACTTGTTCAAAAGAAATCAAGCCCTGTTAAATGCAAGCATGAAAAAGGTCAGCACTTCCAACTCTGCTATCTCTGCCTCGCTGGACAAATTAAAAGATGAAATCCGTTCAGCGAAGGTCACCGAAGAGCCTGGTCTCTTATCATCTCTTCAGCAACTCTCCCAATCTAATATACTCTTCACTGCTCAACTCAACAAGTTAGATCAAACTATCTCTTCCTTCTCCAAACATCAAGACAATTTTCTCACCACCCTTACAAATGAAATTTCCTCCCTGAAAAATCAAGTCCTCTCTCATACCCCTTCTCAAGTTGCTGTTGACAAGCAGCCAGATCACAGGTGATGCTAGAGTCAACCCATTCTACGGCCGATGAAGTCTTGGTGGAACAACACACTGAGATTGAGGCACCAGGTTCCCTTACCCAAAATATTGCTGTACATGTCTCGGAAACTGTTAGTGCAGGGACCGAGACAAATCTTTTGTTCGCTGAAATGGAGGTTGATGATGAAGATTTGGGCAGCGAGTTTGATCTCCAAGATCATGATGCTGAAATTAGACTCGCTGCTGCAGAAGAAAGCGAAGATGAAGTATTTGTTAGTGGGTTCTTAGATGATGATTTGGGTTTTGTGCTGATCAACTCTCCTCCCCATGAATTTGAGGATATCCCAAATGTGTTGGGTGATATGCCTCCTTCACCTTGCTACTCTTATAAACCCACAACTTCTCATGAGCAGGATGGATTTTATGGGGATTATGTGCCTGAGGTGAATGACGGTGAGCTTCAAAGAAGGATAGAATTGTGTCACCTTCAGAGAATAAGGCCAGGTGTATATGTTGAAGTTGAAAAAGTTGACGATGAAATCATCATGGAGGTGCCCCCATTGCACCATCCAGACTTCTTTCGAGTTCCTTGCTCTAAGTATCCAGTGTCTCTTAAAGATCTACAAGTTCCTTCTGCTGATGAAGAACTTGTCACCGCTTGTACTGCTGTGAAAGTGCCTGGTCTTGATTATGTGGAAACTCGACAGCTGCAAGAACTGCTGACCAGGGTGCAAATTTGCCAGAGCCAAGGCAATAGACATGGGTATTTGTACGCTTGGCTGGTGGATCAAATGGCTCAAATTCATGTTGAGGCTCATGAAAGCTTTCAAGAGTTGCTAACTGGAAAGGATTTAGTGAATGATGAGCTAGCTGAGCTCAAAGGCATGGTGTTTGGGATCACCAAAAATCAAGTCACCCAAACAAGGTCAAATGAGCACTTGTTCAAAAGAAATCAAGCCCTGTTAAATGCAAGCATGAAAAAGGTCAGCACTTCCAACTCTGCTATCTCTGCCTCGCTGGACAAATTAAAAGATGAAATCCGTTCAGCGAAGGTCACCGAAGAGCCTGGTCTCTTATCATCTCTTCAGCAACTCTCCCAATCTAATATACTCTTCACTGCTCAACTCAACAAGTTAGATCAAACTATCTCTTCCTTCTCCAAACATCAAGACAATTTTCTCACCACCCTTACAAATGAAATTTCCTCCCTGAAAAATCAAGTCCTCTCTCATACCCCTTCTCAAGTTGCTGTTGACAAGCAGTTGTTGAAAGAATCTGTCAGCAGGACAAAGAAACTTGAACAAGAGGTTGCTGGTCTTAAAGGCATGATGGGTGAAATGCTGGGTCTCTTCAAGAAAAACAATGTGGAAGCAGCAAGTCCCTCCGCTGCTTCCAAGGGGGAGAAAACTGCTGAAGAGGTCCCAGCAAGTCAAACGAATGAAAATGCTCCCCTCGCTGAAAATGAAAACGCTGAGATGGTTGTTGAACCGGCAGCAAGTGTTCAGGGGGAGCAAGCTGATAAGGTTGATGAACCGGCAGCTAATGTTGAGGGGGAGCAAGTCAAAGAAGCTGAGATGGTTGTTGAACCGGCAGCAAGACCCATAAATGTTTCTACTTTCAAACCAACTGCTGAGTTTCATGCTGCCCTGGAAAAGAGATACGCTGATAAGGGTAAAGCAGCATTGGTTACTTTAAGCAAACCACCAAAAGTTCCCTCTTCAGCAAGGGAACAACAAGAAAAATTTATGATTGGAGCCTTTCCAAAATCCACAACTGCTACTGCTGAACAGTCTCCTGAAGAAGTTGTTCGTCAACATGAAATATTAAGCAAAAAGAAAGAAGAGGAGCTGTCTCAGAAATTCATAAATGAGCAGGTTGTTAATGAAGAGTTAAAAGATGCTGATGATGAAACGAAAAGATTGGCTCAGCAATCTGGTGGTTTGGCAGCATTAAGGAAGAATGAAGAACAATTCTTTGCAAAGCGTATTAAAACGTTTGATGAAGGACAAGCTGCCTACCTCAATTCAAGAGAGGTGAGGCAAAGGAAAGAAGAGATCACATCTGTTAGGGTTTCGCTAACCCAACAAGGAATGAATCTTTCTTTGCAAAGAAAAGGTGTGCCCAAGTTGTATACGCTGAAAAATGTTACCAAAAATACACTTGGGCCAACGGAATGGATTGAGATTTACAAGCTGGTCAAGGATAAGACAGCAGTAAGCTATGAGCCACTGATCAAAATGGCAGGTGAGCAAATAAAGCATATACATCAAATGGAAAAGAAGTACAAAATCAAAGATTCCTTGCTCAGCGCTGCCAGACATCCATATCCCTCTCCTTCTCCTCAGCAACCAAGAAGTGGTGTAAAAAGAACAGCTTCTGGTCAAGTGGCTTCTCAGCGCCCATTTGTTCTCAGAGCTGTTCCAAAGACTGATATAGATACTGAGCCACTGCTGAATCTAAGAATGCCTTCTAGGACCCTCTTTGTAGATGGAGTTTATGATGATAAGCTAGGAGGGTTCTGTTTTTGCAATATCCATGGTCATGAACTCTTCTTCAGGACCAATGAGATTGGAATTGCTTCTTCTGACTTTCTTTTGAAGATAAGAAAGTATTGTGTTCAGTCTTCCAATGATCCCAAGTTCATAAAGCTGATTGATCAAGAGCTGCTGAAGCCTGAAAGACAACAAGACAAAGCTTTCATAGAGGCCAAGCAAGAGTCGCAATGGGATTAAGAAGACTTGTAATCTTTGTAATGCTATCTGTATTGAAAAGTTGTTTGTCAAATAAATAAGATCAGCATTCCCTCATATCTAAATATTGTACTTCTAAAAAGTAACACATGCTCAGCTAAGTCTCCTCAGCGAATAGGGGGAGATTGTTGAGTCATGGATTCGCTGAAGATTACTTGCTGAGTCAAGTAGTCGCTGACAGCCTCAGCGAAAGGTTTCATCAGCCTCTTCAAGTTAAAGGATAAGTTCAATGACTCACCGCCATGTATTGTAAGTCAAATATGGGCGGGAAAATGAAGATAAGAAGACTGGTCCCAAGGACACGTGTTGGAAGATCAGATTGAAGACAAGTGACCTTGTACCGTTTTGGTACTAAGTAGTTTCTCTTTCATGCCGTTTTGGGAAACAAACAAGATGAAGAAAAGAGATCTCTGCCGACCAGTCTTACACACCAATAGAAAGTTGACAACCTTCATGTGTCAACATCTATTGGGTTGTCATGTGATGTCTCTTCTCTCCTATATAAGACATCACTTGACCTAGCCGCAATTCTGTTGGTTCATTCTACAATAGTCACTTAGTGTGTTTTTCTCTCATTGTAGAATTATATCATTGTTAAGTTTTTAGTGTGTGCAAAAACTTAACAATATTTTCTTTCTTCTTTTATTGTAAACCAACCATGTATTCACCGTTTAATTAATACTACTTATGATTAAACGTGCTTACTTTATTATCTTACATTCTTAGTGTAATTTACATTAGTTGTTTAATTACATAATCGTTGCAAACTTGGGACTTTCATAGATGATACGACTACCCGAGGCCCTAGATAATCAAGAAAGATGTGAACATTATGTGGGTCCCATGTAACATTGAGTGAAATAGCTTTTTTGGCTGGGGGATTTCTTTCCATCCTGATCCTGGCATTTTAAGAATTGCAGCCGCTTTTCTCTTGTCAAGCAGCGTTTTGAAACGAAGCTTAACAAGCCTGCATGTAAGTTGCAGAAATTTAAGTACTTTCGTGTTTTTACTTTGCCACTATCGACATATAATTGTCGATCCCCAAGAGAAAAGAATATCGATACTATTATACATACCCCGTGCATTTGCCTTTCATCTTGTAGATTCGGCAATCTGTTGGAGAACAACTTTGTAGAAGGTACTCCAGCTTTTCATAAACCTACATCACATGACTGCAATAAATTAAAAACCACATAAAATAACTAGGGACGTTAAGAGCAAGGTTTAACCTAAAAGTTACCTGGTACGCCTTCCGGGGTTTACTCATTAGCTCAGCGAATAGCTGATGCCTTCCTTTTTGTATCATATTCCGATGGAGGTTTTCACTGTAGAAACATTCGTCACTCAAACTACTATAATCATTAGCAGTTAAATATATGATACGATTGTGCGTAACCTAAGTTGGACCAGTATCTTTACTCAAGATTGTTAGGTTCATTATTTTCGAGTAATATGAATTGGACATTTGTCTAAAAAGTGCAGTAGGTAAGGCAATAAGTGAGTTTTTGTGCCTTATTTGGCTTCTTGCACTAAATAAGTTTGTAACAAAAATTTATGATATTCAAAACAAATGAAGTTTGGCCAACCTGTACATTTCCATGTTGACCTCTATATTATTCTTGAATTGGAACGGAGATTTTTTTCCACGATCTGATAAACATTTAAAATGTGGAACAAAATTAGCAGCGGAAAAAAAAAAAATCAAGTAATTAGTTGTACCTCTTTTGCCGCATCACGGGATTCCATCACAAGAATGCATGCCCTAGTATATGTGTAATCCATGCGGTGGAGAAAGCGCATCTTCTTGATGACCTTGCCAAAATCTACTAGCTCCCTCTTCCTGTGAGAGAACCCAATAGGTGAGGTGGCTATCTTTTCAACCCCAACAGGTTAAGGCCTGTTCAAGTTGCTTGGAGTCCAAGACTGGAATCTTTTATATTTTCTTTTATTATGTTTGTTTTTGAGTAGGATTGTGTTTCCTAAATTAATCCTACTTTCTAGCATTAGGTTTTCTTTTAAATATCGGTTCTTTTCTCTTCCGGAACTTGGCTATTAGTTTTGAATTTCAATAAAAAAGTGCACGGTTATGGATGCATGTGGTGATCGTTTCGAGAGACATCCCTGTAGAGACGCCGAACGAGGCACTAAGGACTATCGACGCGATCTATGTGATGTAGAAGAGATCGCCCGTCTGCAACAACGGATAAGGATCTAGAACTGCAGCAGGATGATTCCTTTGAGGTTACCGAGACTGACTCCCACGTCTGGGACGATGGAGAAGGTCAATACAATCCCTTTGGTTGACCGGAGAGATATAATCAGTTTGAACGAAGAAACATACATAATCATGCGGACAGATCTGACCCCTTGCGAGTTTAAGGGTGAAGCTTAAGATACCAGAATTTGACGGATGAGTTTATTGACTGGCTACACACTATTGAACGAGTCTTTGATCTGCGAGATATCCCCGATAAATATAAGGTAAAATTTGGTGCAATTAAATAACGTAACTATGCTTCGTTGTGGTGGGAACATGTCAAGAAAAAAAGGGCACAAGAGGGACGATCTAAGATTGTGACATGGGATAAGATGAGAATACTGCTCTGGGAGAAATTTTTACCACCTAACCATCGCCAAGACGCGTTCTTGGATTACCATAACCTCTCCCAACGGACTTCTACCGTTGAGGAATTAACTGTTGAGGATGCGTTGTGGAGCTCATGAAGAGAAACTGTTCGATTACATGGTGTTCAAGGTCAATAACATCTGATCGTGATATTAAGTTTGCTGTCATTTCTGGCGAACCTTGTGGCGGCATTTGGGTTCGCGTCCTCATTTTAGGAGTGCCCACCATTCACAAAGTGATGATCAAACATAGGTTACTAATCGCAGCTTGGGTAATCTGTTAAGGAGTCTGGTGGGTAATAATCCAAAACAGTGGGATCTTGTGCTACCACAGGCCGAGTTTGCTTACAATCGTTCCACCCATCGTTCCACCAACATGAGTCCTTTTCTAGTCGTTTATGGGCGGAATCCTTTTACCCCACTTGATTTAGCACCTTTACCTGTTGCTGACCATTTCAGTGTTGATGGGGATAACCGAGCCAGCCAGATTAAACTTATACATCAGCAAGTGCGAGAACAGATCGTCAATAACAACATTGTGTACCAGAGACGAGCCAATAGACATAGGAAGAAGGTGATATTTCAGCCAGGGGATCTTGTTTGGATTCATTTGAGTAAGGAGCGGTTTCCAGCGGGGCGTTTTGGTAAGCTGCACCCACGGGCTGACGGTCCCTTTAAAGGTTGAACGTATGAATGACAACTCCCATAAATTTTACCTTCCTGAGCACAATAATGTGTGCTACTTTCAATGTTGCGGACTTGTCTCCTTTTCTACCAGAGTTAGTTGACCCCTTTGACTCGAGACGAGTCCTTTCAATGGCGGGGAGAATGATGGCATATACGACCCAGGCCCACAAGAAGATCCAATCCAAAGTGCGGGCCTAGCAAATGGGTCAGATAATGTGAGCTAGGTTAAGGCCTGTTCAAGTTGCTTGGAGTCCAAGACTGGAATCTTTTATATTTTCTTTTATTATGTTTGTTTTTAAGTAGGATTGTGTTTCCTAAATTAATCCTACTTTCTAGCATTAGGTTTCTTTTAAATATCGGTTCTTTTCTCTGCTGGAACTTGGCTATTAGTTTTGAATTTCAATAAAAGTGTTGATTCCAGTCCATTGTGTTGTTTGGTTCAAATTGAGTGCTGAAAATCTGGAAATCAAACAGAAAATAAAGAACACGAAGATTTAACGTGGTATCTCACACACGGTATGTGTGTGAACTAATCCACGGGGGGCAACTAGGGTTTTTCTTTTATTGAGTGATAATAAAACATGTACAAGAGATAGTATTTATAGATTACATATTAAGGTTAGTTAACAATAGCCAGACCTAATATTAAATAAGGCTGGCTGCACAGCAGCCCATCTAATAAGGCCTATTACCTTTTATAAAGTTCTAAAGCATGTAAGCCTAGTTGGGCCTAAGACAACATACCGCTAACAATCTCTTACTTGTTGTCTTTGGACCTCTGTACATCTTTAATAAGAACTCATCCTATTCTTCAACGCCCTAGTTTTCCCCAGCCTTCTTATCAACTTAGTTTGAAAAGGCGATAGGCGCACAAAAGTGATAAGTCGATTTCGAAAGCGCAAAAGCGGCGAGCTTTTCGTACGCGAGGCGCACACTTATGAAAAATATTATAATTTATTTATATAGTATTTATAACACATAGAATACCAAAACACCATCAGTAGAAACTCTATCTGCAAAGCAAGTCCTCGACTTGCATCTTCCACCAAGCAAAATCCTGTCCCTCAAACTTCTCAATTCTGATCTTACCGTCTTCAGACATCATCTTTGAGTTATACTACTCAAAAGATCAAAGAAACCTTGAGAAAAAAGTTGAAACAGCCCAGAAGACATTCAACCTATGAAGAAAAATGCAGCAACATACTTGGATTAAATTTTTACAGAAAAATCGCACTATACTCTAGTGTTTTTTAGAAGTTGGACGGCTGATTGGAGGCCGAACAGCGGAACACCCGGTTGCCCATAAAAACTGTTGTTAAACAGCAACAGCAGTGGTTTATGTTTAGTTTCGGTAGCAGCAAAACCCTAGTAGTCGGCTAGAGCTCGGGTGCGGGGGTGGCCGAACAGTGCGGCGGTTTGTGGAAAATCAAAACCGAACTGGCTCTAGTTGTTAGGAATTACACTTTAGATCAAAACACAAATTTAATTATGTCTTGTTAAAAACCTTAGAGAAGTCGGTTTCAATTAAAAACACACAAAAATCTAGGAACTAAAAAAAAAAAAAAACATGAACACAAAGATAGTATTTATAGACTACATATTAGGGTTAGCAAACTTGTTCCTCAAGTTAACAATAATCAGACCTAATAATAATAAAAAAAAAATTGAATTTTGGCTCCCACCTCACAATCGCACCCATCACCATAAAACACACGCTTTGCTTAAAAAATCGGATGTCCTAACAACGGGCGCTGGGCCACAATTAATATCAACACAATCCATTTTAAACGTTTCTTTTCATATTAGAAGAAGTCATTCATAAAGAAACCCTTATTCTCCAGAAAACCATTATCAAAAGATCACAAATATCCTACAAAATTCATATAACTCGGCCTTGGTGAGAAAACTTACAGTGCCTTGTAAAACATAAACATAGGGAGGTTCGTCATAATTACACTTGTATCCTACACAAAAAATATAGAAAATAATTCGAAGTACACAGTCAAATATTATTTTAACTAAAAACAAATTACAAAAAAAGAAAAGAAAAAAGAAAGTACTATATATGAAAAATTAACAGCATACCTTATCTGAAGATCCCGCGGACTCCATAGCTATAAGTGCCTATACAAGTATTAATATAATTGTTAGTAAGTTAATATCTATAGTTCAATTAATTAATAAATCAACCATCTAAAAAATTGATTAAAACACACATTCAAAAACAAAACATCATACTTGTTATGCATACTTATCCACCACTTAATCACCCCTCATTATTTTGTTGGCACCCCACCACTCACTACAATTTTCATTTTATTTAAATATTAAAATCCAATTCAACTAAAACATTACAACAATACTAAAAAACAAAAAGCAAATACTAAAATAACATAAAACAAATATTAAAAAAACATAAAAGCAATCAAATTGTTGGCACCAAAGTACATGCAATTTAGATGTGGCAATTTCAACTCTCCTTTTGCCCTGCAAAAGTGGTGAGTATTTGGAGCGAGTCAGAATGATCCACAAACCATCTTTGGTCCAAAACATCTAGTAATTTATTAATTATTACTTTATTAGATGATTAGTATCATAGTATGTCAAAGATGGTTACACACTTACACAAACAATCCATTTGTTGGCATTTTAATCAGCTCTCTTTTTGGCATTGTAGTGAGTACTCAGCCCATAACTTGATATACAGCATATTAGGTAAATCTTTGGTCCAATTAAGGTGTTAACTTTTGTTTCCGGCTAAACAAAAAGATCTCGTGTGGTAAAAATATTATAACTCTTAATAGACCTGTTTAATCATCAATAATTGACTGCTACAACAGTGTGAATGTGTGATCATACCTGTTGCCTTAGTTACTCATTAAACCGGTGTAATCCTCCATAAACGACTGTCACATTGTAATCAGTTATCTTCTTTTATAGTAGTTTTTTACTGTTACATATGCCTAAACTGATCCATTAATTGGTAAAAGATGTTTTAGTTTAGACCGAAAAGTGGACCTTCATGTGCCTGATGCCCATTCTGCAAGTATTAGTCCCGTTTTAAAACACGTACATTAATTAAGTCAAAAGATGTTCAAGGTCGGGCCAAATAGCTGACTTGAGCGACCCAGGCTTTTCAAAGCTCAAACCCTGTATTCTGGCCACTACCTGCCACGTTAAAATATATATTCCTTTAATGGGTCAAGTTTTGCATTCAGGGGAAAGGTAGACCAGCATGAGCCCAAATTTTCGAAGCACAAAACACATCATGGACAGTATGACCTCAGTTTTAAACAACTCGTTTAACGGGTCAAAATATGTTCTAGGTCTAGCCAGAAAGTTGAGACGCACAAGCTTGGATTCATTAAATGGGTCAAAAAATGTTATGCGGCTAGCTTTATCGAAATACACCAGCTCGTATTTTTAGAGCTTGAATTGAATGGAACAAAACAAGTCATGAGTTATGCTGTAAAATACATATGTACTAACCTGGATTTATCAAACAACCCAAAAGATGTTTTGGGGCATACCAGAAAGATGTTATGCGGGTGGTAAGAAATAAAAGGGACCCAAGCCCAGATTCATAAAATGGGTCAAAAGTAGCTGGTGTCGAACCACATTCAGGCCACTATCTACTCTATTCTTATATATATTTTAATAGATTAGATGGGTCAAAAAATGATTAAGGTGTGGGTAGATGTAGATATTGATGCCATGGATGAAACAGGGACTTCTCGTTCACATAAACCAAGGGCAGAAGTACTTGACCAATACTTCAATCTGAATAAAGACACATATAGACAATCGAGCAGAACCAACCTAATATCCAAACATACTGGAATTATTATGAGCAAACTAAACAGAGCAGTAGTCAAAAAGTTTAAAAAGGAGTTCATTATCCATGTAGTGCAAAGATACAATGCAAAAAATATAACATTCTCAAGAAGAACAGCCAACAAAAAACCCAATAAAAAAATTTTTCTTTTCATCCCACAAAAGCATGCCATAACAAAGTAACAGAAATTACAGAAAGTTGTTGTGGCATGGAATATACAAAGTAACAAAATGAAGTAGTTGTTAAAGGGCAAAGATAGATAGATTCATCGATTACCTCAACAGGAAGTGAAGAGCAGATGCACCAAGCCGTGAAAGAAATGGATGCAATTGAATCGGAAATAGAGGGTGATGGTGGCACCGGCGGCGCAAATGGTGGCGAATAGGGGGATGAGGTGGTGGCGTAGAGCGTGTGTGGGTTTTTGTTTAAACAAGCAGGGACAAAAAAGAAGAAAGATTATTGGACTGAAATCTATAAGACGGCAAAAAAGTAAATTTCTATCTCTCAAATTTATTATTAACTTTTCAAGCAGTCAAACATTACTAGCCTGGTGCCCACGCATTGCAGCGGTTTATTGACAGAAAATGTATGCAAAGGAAAGAATTGGGGAAACGATTGATGGCTGCAATAAGGGTTTGTGTGTGAATGGCTGCAACGTGGATTTGTATGGATAGTTGTAATATTTGTGAGAATGGTATTTTGGATATTTCCCCCTTGTGTAACTTTCAAGAGGGAGTCTATTCTCTTTATTACCCCCTCCGTCCCATTTTAATTGTTCTATTTTGACTGGTCAAATCTTTTCTTCCGACTTTGATCGTAAATATCTTTCTTTGTGTTATATATTAGTTGATGAAAGTTATATTAATGAAAACTACCTTTAAAACTCAATTAATTCATATATGTTATATCAAGTTTTATATAACACAAACAAAATATTTACGGTCAAAGTTCAAAAAAAAGACTCAAAAAATCAAAATAGACACTTAATATGGGACGGAGGGAGTGTATAATAGATTAGACTAGACGGGTATCCGCACAATGTAGCAGCAGTGATTCGGGTGGTGACAGGTGGCGGTGTAGTTATTAATGTAGAAGATTTTTATATAAATGGTGCTAATGTAGTTATTTTAAGGGTTAACAAATGCAAATAATTTTATTAAGGGTATCATAGGTATATTCGGTGGAAATATTTAAATTAGTGAATATAAAAGAATAGTAGTTTAAATATTTTTAAGGTTGAAAGTTAAAAAAGAGTGATGGGTAATTTGTTTTATATAAAGGTAAAGGTAAAGATAAAGGTTATATAGAAATATCTATAATACTTTATAAAAAGAACACTTTTAAGAAAGAGAAAAATCCATAAAAAGGTAACTTTTTACTCGAAATTCCTAATAAAGGAACCTATTTATGTTTATTTCATTTTTTAAACATTTCTCAATAAAGGTCATGTTGTTATTTTTTTCATCGTTAGTCACTCATTAAATGTCACGTCGACATGCTACGTCATTAAAAAAACCAACGTGGACATCGTACATGAATAGTGTATCTATATCCTCGTACATGAATGGTATATATCTGTATCCACCTTCTTCTTCTCCAATTCCTTCATCATCCTCATAAATCCTAAAATCTTAACTTCACACCTATTGTAATAAACCCCAATCTATATAAATCATATATGTATATCTATATTTATCATAAACCAAAATTATTTGTCGATGGCTAGGCTATGTTGCTGACTTCGCTGTTAACAAACAAAAAGCCCAAATACCCATTATCAATATTTACAACTTAAACATTCACATGGAACAAGAACAAGAAAAAGGAGATTTGATCTTTCTTTCTATTATAATAAATTATATGATATATATATATAATATATTTTAGGTAAAATAAAACAAGTATTAAAGTAAAACAGATAAAACAATATGTTTCTCTTTATTGAAAATCACCGTGCATCCTAAAAATCATCATGCATCATGTGCTTCGTGAATCTTCGTGCATCAATTTTATCATGATCTAACGGTCAAGATCTTGTGCTATTTGTTTTACTTTAATACTTGTTTTACAATAACAACCCCTATATATATATCCATATAAATATATATTTATTTTGTATGAACATATTTTTATTTAGGTATATTTACCGTGGTTTGTAAAATATAAACAAATATTAAGTTGGATCAAGTAGTTTGTGTTTACCATTAGAAGCTGGAGGTCATGATTTTAATCTTGTTATTGGCTTTTTAATTTCTATTAAGATTGATAAAATATATGTCCATGTGGCTATTGACTGGATGATGATTTGTCAAATTTTAGGAGACGTTCAATGTATGGACGTCACGTAGGTAAATGATGATGTGACAAACTCTAGAGGATGCCATATCCTCACTTAGAGATAGAACTATTGTATATATAAATATAAATCATAGATTTATTGTTTGTACACCAATCCGGGTTCCTGGAACTTGTAAATGAGGTTTGAATGTGGTGATAGTCTGACGATTCCCTTACGGTGAGGCTATGCCTTTTGTACGCCAAATGTAGGTGTGATTTTGTATCTCTCTTCGTCGATTGTATCCCTTTTTATAGGAGCCCATGACTTCCCCTCCAAGTAGGGTTTTGGAGTTAGTTATATTATCTGAAAATAGCTTGAGTCTCTTATCTCTCATTAAATATCGATCTTTGGGATATGTACGTATCCCTTCCTTATTTATCGAATCCCTATATCCTGCGTGTAGTCTGCGTGATGCTGGTTGGGTGGATACGTCATCAAGCCCCCCAGTCTAATGGGATGGGGCTGCGAAGACCACCGTATTAGACTCTGATGTGACTAAATATATACATATTTCCCGCATGGTTTTTAGGCCGTTTTATGCGTAATTGTTAGTAATTTGCATGTATATTCGATTCTTTATGGTATGTGTTAGTGGTTTCAGGTTTATAGCATGCGAGATGAATTAAAATGGCCAAAAACGACTTAGGAAGAATGAAATGACAGTTCGTGGAAGTTACAGGTGAAAGACATGACGAAAAAGGATGTTAAATTCAATAATCCATGACTTTCATCACTTAACTCCCGTTAACAAACCTTAACCAGTGTTGTGAAACTCGGTCGATACACCCCGATACAGCCGAGTCGGATCGTGTATCGGCCAACTAACGATACGAGTTTGTCATATTCGGCCAACTTGGTCAAGACTCGGCTGTATCGGTCAAGAATCGGTTGTATCGGTCAAGACTCGGCTGTATCGGATCGGGTCAACCAAAGTCAAACTTTTTTTTCTTTTTTTTAAAGCTTTTATTAATTATGTTATTGTTTCTAGACAATTATGTTTAAGTTGAAAAATCATGTTATGTTTAAGTTTGAAGTTTTATATATATTTTTAATTTTTTCTTACATATAATTTCAAAAACTATTATTTTATACATAAAAACCCACTATTCACCGATCCGATTCCGATCCGATTTTTAAAAAATCTGTCTCCCCCCCTCGCCGATCCGATCCCGATTCCCGAGTTTCACAACCTTGCTTAACTGTTAAGAGGAAGTTGGAATTACAAGTGCTCGCTAACGGGTGTTAGGATCAAACTAACGGTTGTTAGTATCTGAAGGACTGATGCTGCAAGAAAGAAAGCTGAGGGGCGTTAAGCTGTGAGAGGCTAGTTAAGGGCTGTTAACCATTCTCTGACGGATGTTAAGAATAGAAGGACTAAATCTGCGAAAAATGCTAGTTGACCCGGTTAACGGCCGTTAACCTTCCTAACGGTCGTTAAGTGCTGATTTCATATTTAAACTTTAGTTTCTTTCATTTGGACGGATCTTGCACATTTTTTAGCACTTATAAACCCTAGAAACACCAAGAACGAAGGGGAGGCTCTTGTAGGTCGATTTCCTATCATCTATTTGTTCAAGAATATCAATTTTTATTCAAGGATTCATTATTGCTTTCCGAATTCATCGAGATTGTCGGTACAA
>CM067169.1:70989424-71004424 GCA_034093135.1 Erigeron breviscapus
ATCCTACCGTTAGATATTTTACACTGGTAACCCTACTACGCAACTTTAGAACTGTCTTACCCGGTGGCATTTAGATTACTCTCACTTTTTCGCCAAGAATCTTTATATCATAGGCACCAAGTAAATGAGGAGTTTTGTCGTCTTTTAGAGTCGAGATAGATACACGGGATATTTGAGCAAATTAGTTAGTGAGTCGCTAAACATTCAAAATTGCAAACATATGATTTCAAAACACACAAACGAAATGTAACTCAAAGGAGCAACGTTAGAGTAAACGAGATTCATAGTCGGTTTCGATATCGAATAGTGTCGTAACATAACAATCATTAGGAGGAATGTACCTTAACCAACGTTAGGATCACTTTGGTCTCCTCTGCCATTCTCTGCAAAAGCTCGGCTACGAAGTTGAACTTGATGGTCTTGCTGGCACGGCTTTGGTTATAAATGACTATTTGTAGTTGATTACGAGGAATCGCCACTTCAACTTGTTGTCCGATCCATTGCGGACAATTATTTCGGTAGTGATCAGGGCTTCCACATTTAAAGCACGTACTCCATGGAAAGTTGCCTTGGGGATGAATGGTTTGAAGGGGTACTACATTCAATGGTGCCACTATCGGTGCTCTACAATTCCCAGCTAAGTGCCCGCGCCGATTACAATTAAAGCAAGTCCCACATTGGTTAGTGGGAGAGTGATGGCGATTACACCTTCCACACAAGGGGTGAGATCCTAAGTAAGTTTTCCTTGCCGGTTCTGCTACTTCAGCTTGTTGTCCAATCCATTTTGGACAATCTTTCACGTAGTGTGCACGACTACCACATCCGAAACACTCGCCTTTCTGTTGATTACCTTGGGGAGGGACGACATGAATAGGAGCCACGTTCGTTGGGCCCGTTCTCGGGGCTCTACAATTATTGAACATGTGGCCAACTTGGTTGCAATTAAAACACGCCCGACATTGAAAGTTGATGGGGTGGTGATTGTCACATCCTTTACATGACGGATGAGGTCCTACATAAGCTTTCTTCACCGATCCCTCGCCGCCCTGGATCTACCCTTATTATGACCATAGGGGTCAAACCTGCCCGCTTTCCTTGCCTCACTAGGTTCTCCGATTTCTTTCCTTTTTGAGGAGGCCCTACCCGACACCTTCTCGTCACCCAAATTCATTCTAGTTCCACGCGTCTCATTGTTTCCTTGGAGGCTTGCTGTGACTTGGGCTACGATAGTAGGTATGGCGTTTACCACGGCTTGGGCAATCACGGTTGCTAAATCCGGCTCATCGCTATGGCTAGTCGTATTCCTTCTTGATCTCACCATTTTCTACAAGGTAAGTAACGCGTTGACCCGAAAGTTAGCCTCACAATACTCACATATTAGTCACACAAGTAATTAATGCTCTCATACCATATAGCATACTCATTTCATCTCATTAAACTAAGGTAAGAGTGTTAGAATCCTATGAAATTTGTTACTTATTATTTTATCATGTCAAGTTCATTACCATTGGTTATCTTTAATTCATGTAAGCGTGTCAATACACCCTACAAAATAAACTAACTTGTTAACTTCATTTATACCATCGTCCATTTACTAATACATCTTACACGTGTATTACCAATTATCCCATAACCCGCATGCAATCAAGTTTAACTATGCCTCATACGTTTTTAAGTTTACATACCATTAAGCAACATATCCCTATTGTTCACCGATTACGATTAACATTATTAGTGTTGGAAAATCATTCGTTTATAATACATGTGAGTTAGGATGTTTACAACCTTGATACTCTCTTAAGGCGCATATCAACATATCTATTACGTTGTATCCTAGCCGTTTATCAACACGTTTAAGTCAAATCACAACAAAAGCATTTACGATTTCAACTTGACCACTACGGTCCATACATACATACATACATACACATCACACGTGCATAACATATATGTTACTAAATCATACTAGTCAACATGTCATTCCACCACTAAATCCAATAATAGTAGTAGTTCTAGAGTTTATGACCCGGGGTTAGCTTCACAGTTTTTCTCATGTTAACCGCCTTATTAGTTAGTGTTTTAACGCCGACACACTACACATGTTCTATGTTTCTTACTAAGGCCAACACATAATTATTCTCAATTAACTGTCATATATCATGTTATCATACCACATACCCTACGTGTTTCACATTACTACACTAAGGACAGCATATCAAAGTTCTCAATTAATCGTTATCTATCATTTTCTCGTGCTAAGTTCACAACAATTTACCATCGTCAAAACCAATTACTCGAATTAAACACATCTCATTACAAGCAACTAAAACAAGTCACTAACACGAGTGGTTTAAAGTATAATCCGAATTCGATATGCTCTCTAGTTATTGACCAGGTATGTATACAGGGTGTACCAACGGCTAACCCTCCACCTAATCAACTCCATTAAGCATATCGGTTCCTTATTATACTCTAAGCCAAGCATGCGCAATCCATGATGTTATTAACCTGTTATAATATTGGGTGACCATAAAAGAGTTGATCGGGTTCTTTTAGGGTTGCCACAATATTATACTAAGTTAATAACATAACTTCATTTTGCTCTAAATCATCAAACTAGCACCAATCAATAACAACAATCCATATTAATGACAATCAAATTCAATCAAAGCACACATTAACCACATTGTATCCATTCCACATTCATCACGTTGAATTCAAGTCATCACATAAGTGGTCTTAACTACGAACTCACAAGGGGATCCACATAATTCACATTGCACACGAATTTCCTAACCATGCATGCTATATGAAGAGTTTTAACTTAAGCCGTAGTCTAGGTCAAACCGCCTAATTCTCTACGACCTGCATGGGCCACCATTCTGTAACACCCCAAGCCGAGGCTCGGAATATCACGGAAATCATACAGCACCAGGTGGAATTACAATAGAACAACTAAATGCAATAAGAGGATTCAGTGAATCCATACAAACGATAAACAAGTAACGAAATACAACAGGAGCAAGTAAACATCAAGACTTCAAACGACAACAAAAGAAGGCTATCAATCCTAAATACAATGCAACATAAGGCAAATGGATCCTTGATCCATATCAGTCCAGTCCGGGTTCAACAGTAAGCAAACAATCAACCTCCACGTCCTGAATAACCTGGTTACCTGAAAAGTGTACTAAGCATAGTCAACACAAGGTTGGTGAGTTCGTAGTAATGGTTCGTAAAGAACCAACATCAATAATCACAATATAAGAATAGAGGCTAGACATGACTTACAGTGAGCCTCTACATAACACAACATCGTCCAACAACAAGATTACACAAGACAAGTAAATGTGTAATGAGGAATGCATAAATGATATGAGTATCAATGCAAATGTCGGAATGCATGAATAAGCCAATATGCCTATCCTGAGCGTGACCTTCAGTCACCTATGCAACGATACCCTTCTGCCATCGCTATGGACAAGGCTGTATCTCAAAAACATCGAGATATATATGTCTATATACTCGGGGTCAGGAACTACATCCCTAACGGGTGCATACATCTACGCACCAGGATGTCGGCAATCCCCTGCCGAGGGCTCATCAACAATGTATGCAATGCTTACAATCAAATGTAAATGCATGCTCATGAACCAACAATCAATATACGATGAATATGAATCCATAATCAATAATCGCCAAAACTGGGCCATCAATCGATAATCGTCAATCATAAACCAATAATCACCATTCCTCAACATCAGCCATTAATACTTAACCAAAATATTAACCAAGTCAATCGACATATGATGAACCATAACTAATAATCAATAATCGTCAATCTTAACCCACTAATCATCATTCGACAACCATAAGCCATCAACCACAACTTAAACCAACTATACGTACATATACTTCAGAGGATTTTACTTCCTTCGAGTTTCAAATGCTTATATATAGGGTCACCCGCAGCCTTCCCACCACATCTAAAACCCGACGAAGGCATAACCGACTTTCATGTATGTACATCTATCCTATTATTACTAGATACTTAACAAATATAAACTAAGTCATTCGAACGTGAAAATCATCTCAACAATTCAATACTCCAACCGATTTAACCAATCAAACGAAAGGAAACATCACACCAATCCAACAACTAAAACAATCAATCAATCAATCAATCAATAAATGCAAGTAAACACGCCAGGTTTACACTTTTCAGCCCGAATCTCAAGCGAGTAGGGAGATACGAAACTCACCTTGATTGGCAAAGAAGCTAGTAAAGGATTACAAACGAGTAATGGGATCCACACGTCCACAACCTATAATTATACATCATAATACCATAATGTCAACTCTACAATCATAAACAAGTTAGTTTAGCACAATTAGGTCAAGTCACAAACCCTAAACGCCTTTACAACTTAAACGAGTAGGAACAAGACGCATTCGACTCGACCTTTTTAGAAATGACAACAGATTCATACAAAAGAGTGTTACTACAAGAAACTAGACTCTCTTACGATTCCAACGATAGGTCATACGACTTATTTGGACTTACGGATCAAAAGTTATTAACGTTTGAAAACTGACGCGCCAAACAGATGAAACTCGCGGCGCGAGGAGCACGAGCTCGCGGCGCGAGGAGCAGGAAAGCTCGCGGCGCGAGGCTGGACGCGAGAAAAGTCACTGACTTCGACTGGACACGGACTCGCGGCGCGAGGAGCAGGAGCTCGCGGCGCGACTGGGCTCAGACCTGGAGATTTTTGAGTACAAAATGCGATCCAACTTCACCCAAACCCCATTTTCGATCCCCAAATCGTCAAGCGATGATCCAAGACTCATTTTGAAGCTTAAACAAACATGTTTTAACATAACTACACATAACCCACACCTAGATTCCATTCCACAACATCAAAATCATACCAAATCATTTCAACCCTAAACGAAACCCTAGCTTTTGACCTAAATCGTCTTTTGACTCGATTCAAGACTCGAAATGGCTAGACACCAACTAGAAATAGATAAACAAACATGAAATGATGATTATGGAATGAGTTTGACTTACCAAAAGTTCCACCTAAGGTTCAAATCCGAAAGTGAGCGAATGGAAAGGATTTCTTGCACTTGAGACTTCAATTCTTTGATATAATCGAGATGAGATGAAGATGATGATGATTCTTGCTCTTGGTCAAGTTAACAACAATGATTTGATGAAGGAGACTTAAAGAGAGGTGATTGCATGTGTGTGTGTTCTTGCTAGGAGTTCAAGAGAAAGATAGATAGATGAAATGAATGAAAGGGAAAGGATAAGGGGGAGGGGAAATGGGTCTTGGGGCTGGTGGGTCTTGGACTACCCACGGGCCGACCCGTTTCCTTCACAAGCCATAATACAAACGTTAGGCATTTAAACACCGATTAAAACGTATTATCGACCCGACGAATATACCACGTTGTCATTTAGTCACAAAACGACCCAAATATTTCATTAACTTAATTGTTAGTCAAATTGCACGTAAAGTCAAACGGTCAAATTTCACGGATGTTACAACGTATACATGTCGTAGGATTGTTATTTTGTTATTCACAATTGTTGAACAAGGTTTTATGTTTAATCGAAGATCCATATTTAATTGAGTTTTCTATATTGTTTTTAATCTTGTATATTGATCGATTAGTAATTGCTTATAGAAGTTCGAGAGAAATCTATTTGATTGTTAATTGATTAATGAAATGATTAATCGGTCTTTAATTAATCTAAATTCGTTGGAGTTCGAGAGAAACTAGCGATAGGGATTTGAAGCAATTAAACTCATTTGAATGTGTTAATCGTTTATGATAGAGAGATCTAATTAGGCAATTAATAAGCAGTTCGAGAGAAAGCTTTTTGAGATTAAATCGTAAAACCAGCTTAGGGCTTAATGCTTAGTTGTTTGAATAGAAATTATTCGCGAGAGCGATAACTATACTTTATGCAATTAAACATTTAAGTATAACGAGAGTTCATCTTAATTATATATTAAGTTGTTCAACATTGCGAGTGACATTGTGACAGTCTCATCGACATGCGAGCTATTCCAAGTGGGTGCACCTTTTATATTTGAAACGACACAACTCGATTAATGAATAAATAAGGATTTTTTTTATATAAAACCCAGATGAAGAAAAATCACAACCAAGATGAAGTAAAAATCAGAACCAAGATGAAGTAAAAGTCAGAACCAAGATGAAGTAAAAGTCAGAACCAAGATGAAGTAAAAATCAGAACCAAGATGAAGTAAAAATCAGAACCAAGATGAAGTAAAAATCAGAACCAAGATGAAGTAAAAATCAGAACCAAGATGAAGTAAAAATCAGAACCAAGATGAAGTAAAAATCAGAACCAAGATGAAGTAAAAATCAGAACCAAGATGAAGTAAAAATCAGAACCAAGATGAAGTAAAAATCAGAACCAAGATGAAGTAAAAATCAGAACCAAGATGAAGTAAAAATCAGAACCAAGATGAAGTAAAAATCAGAACCAAGATGAAGTAAAAATCAGAACCAAGATGAAGTAAAAATCAGAACCAAGATGAAGTAAAAATCAGAACCAAGATGAAGTAAAAATCAGAACCAAGATGAAGTAAAAATCAGAACCAAGATGAAGTAAAAATCAGAACCAAGATGAAGTAAAAATCAGAACCAAGATGAAGTAAAAATCAGAACCAAGATGAAGTAAAAATCAGAACCAAGATGAAGTAAAAATCAGAACCAAGATGAAGTAAAAATCAGAACCAAGATGAAGTAAAAATCAGAACCAAGATGAAGTAAAAATCAGAACCAAGATGAAGTAAAAATCAGAACCAAGATGAAGTAAAAATCAGAACCAAGATGAAGTAAAAATCAGAACCAAGATGAAGTAAAAATCAGAACCAAGATGAAGTAAAAATCAGAACCAAGATGAAGTAAAAATCAGAACCAAGATGAAGTAAAAATCAGAACCAAGATGAAGTAAAAATCAGAACCAAGATGAAGTAAAAATCAGAACCAAGATGAAGTAAAAATCAGAACCAAGATGAAGTAAAAATCAGAACCAAGATGAAGTAAAAATCAGAACCAAGATGAAGTAAAAATCAGAACCAAGATGAAGTAAAAATCAGAACCAAGATGAAGTAAAAATCAGAACCAAGATGAAGTAAAAATCAGAACCAAGATGAAGTAAAAATCAGAACCAAGATGAAGTAAAAATCAGAACCAAGATGAAGTAAAAATCAGAACCAAGATGAAGTAAAAATCAGAACCAAGATGAAGTAAAAATCAGAACCAAGATGAAGTAAAAATCAGAACCAAGATGAAGTAAAAATCAGAACCAAGATGAAGTAAAAATCAGAACCAAGATGAAGTAAAAATCAGAACCAAGATGAAGTAAAAGTCAGAACCAAGATGAAGTAAAAATCAGAACCAAGATGAAGTAAAAATCAGAACCAAGATGAAGTAAAAATCAGAACCAAGTGTAAGTATCTAAACAACCTTGAAATACAAGTGATCTAATAACTTGGAAATACTCGTAAGAATTACTTAGAGTATATCTCACAAGTTGCAATGCCAAAGTTTCAAGCAATTTGCAAGTTGTGAGAAGCCTTGTATTTATAGGCAAAGTCCATGATGATGTGGACAATGGCCGTACAAATACGGTTGGGAACATTTAAGGATTTGAAAGACAAATCCTTAACATGCTTGTTTAAGGTTAACTGTGAAAGTCATTTTGATGTGACTTGACACTTTTTATTCCCAACCTTTTACTCAATTGTGTACTTTACCAGGTATAATGTTATTAACCAGGTAAAGAAAGAAAAAGTCAAAAGGTTTCTTCGTAATCAGTGTAAAGTGTTGTAAGTACTTTACACTAAGATGCTTCAGTCTTCGATCAGGTAGAATCTCCTCAGGGCTCTGCTTCTGAGATGATTCTCTTCTTCAGTCTTCAGTCTTCGACTTCAAAATGAATGCTTTCAGTTTGGGCTGATCTGAACTGAAGTGAAGCTTCAGTGAAGTATTCTGAAATGGTTCAGAATCCTGTACAAGTATTTTTCACTAAGCTTCAACTATTTCCTGGACAAATTATACTTGGTCGATTTTCGACCCAACACGTGACAACACGGTCACAACCCCCTTTTTAGTTTAAGTTGCATTATTTGAACAACTTCTACAACAATAGTCCTTGTGTTCGACCTCGGGTTTACCAAGTCAACTATATCGCATACGAACGTGTACACTGTCCGAGAGTGTGTAGTAGTCAGTAGCTAGGTAGTTCATGATTATAAATTTTAAGACTCGATTTCACACATCAAGTTTTTGGCGCTGCTACCGGGGACTGTTGTGCTAGAGGTTGTTTAAGTTTTGTGATTCGATCCTTTCTTGTATTCATTTACGAGAAAGTTACTTGCTTTCTTAGGTTAGCGTAATTTAGTATTAATTTTTTTTATTTAGTTTTAGTGCATTTTATTATTTAGTTTTTGTTTTCATATGTGCTTTTCACGGGTTGTGCTAGTGTCTGTTTTGCAGTATTAGTGTCACCAATGGCCGATCAAGACTATGAATTGGAGGTGGAATATCCGGACGAGATTCGTTACTTTAAACAATTACCTAACGAAACTTGGTATGAAGCGTGGTTAAGGATAAGAGAAGTAGTTGATAAGTTAGGCACGAACAACATTTTTGTTTGTGAACTTGTTACGTCTTATTTACGAAATTCTAAGAGAGGAATTCTTAGGAATGAATACGGACGGAGTATTTCATTATTTGGAAGAATTTGTTCAATATGAGGAATTAGTGTATTTACCCAAAAATAAAACAATATGGCAAGAAGTGTATCATGCTTTAGAAGAGAATGAAACAAGGAAAGCTTATCATCAGTTAAAAAACGAATCATAAACCCAACCTCCGGAAAGTCCAAAATATCAAGAGATACATGATTCCATTGGAATCCTGAACATCGAATATAAGGAGGAACTATATTTTTCTCTTTCGCAATCTGACTCGAATAACATGATAATTGAAGGATTTAAAGAAGAAACCGAGAGATGGTGTGAGTAAAGTAGTAGCACAGGAGCTAGAATTTTGTCCACACCTTTCGTTGGAGTTGACTCGAGAGAAGATGAGTATCAATTGCCTCATACAGAACCAAATGAACTACCACTAGTGATTGAAGTTGTTGATATAAAGATTTGTTCCTCCTTTCTTGGTAAGGTATGTGATGTTTCTTATGATGATACAAATGTTGCTAACATTATCTTGCAGGACTTGGAGGATAAATTTGAAATCTCCTTGGATGAAGAGGAAGAAATTGGTCTAACAAAGACGATTAAGCTGGTACACACCATAATGGATGTATTACCCACGGTTCAAGCATGCAACGACAAGCAAAAATAGGAAGCTCGAGGAAGCATCGACTACTTTCCTCGTTGATAAGTGCTTCATTGTCTCTTAAAAAATTCGCGTTTACACTTCATGTAACCCAATATTGTTTGATCATAATAAATGGATGAACTGGGTAGAATTCATGGATTTAAAAATTGGATGTAATAGATTATGTGAATGGAGATTTTGAAAAGGTGGATTTTAAAGAAAGGGTAATGATAAAAGTTAAGTTCACAATTGTTTCACCTTACTCGTGTAGGCTACCAGACTTTTTATGTGTAGGTGATGTGTTACCCGAAGATACCTTATATCAATAACTAGGGGTGAGTACGGTTCGGTTTGGGTCGGTTTTTGACTAAAACCGAAAACCGAACCGTTATAATTTGGTTTTTGAAAACTAAAACCATTGGGTTTCGTTTTTCGGTTTCGGTTTTCTCTGTTTGGGTTTATTTCGGTTTGGTTTTAGTCGGTTTTTAACCACTTGTGGTTTGGGTCAAATTGAGCTTGAAAAGTTTATAAGTTTATACTCTATGATTACACCATAATTAATTTCAACAAGTTTTCAAAACAATATTAGTAACAATAACACTACAATGACAACAAATCCATAAAAGTAAGTTGTACAAACTTCAAACAAATTTTATATATAACTATTTATATCTTTTACGCGTTGTTTAATTATACAATTATTAAAGCAAATCAATCTTGTTGTGTATTTTCACTTAAACATATAAATGATATTATTATATACACCTAAAAATGCAAATATATTAATATTTACCAAAAATTAATAATAAAATGATATAAATATAAAATAAAATAAAATAAACAAAATATATTTTTGGTTCGGTTTGGTTTTTATGGTTCGGTTTTTCATTCGGATTTTTCGGTTTTCATGGTTTTTTTTTTTTCGGTTGTTTTTGCTTATACCGTTAGTTAATATGTGTTTTTTTTTTTTTTTTTTTTTTTTTTTCGGTTTTTTCAGTTCGGATTTTTCGGTTTTCATGGTTTTTTCGGTTTTCGGTTAGGTTTTTGCTCACCCCTATCAATAACAATGATTGGAAAGCAAAACTGATCTCTGATAACTAAACCAGTAAAAGTAAATAACTGAAAGTAAATGCAAGAAACTTAAATGTACACTCCCGAATACCTCCCTTGAACAAAGAAATTTATAGCAACCAACTCACCACACTTTAACTTTACTCGAGGGAATAAAATTAAATCACAATTAAACACAAAGTTGAATTTGGTATTTAAAAAAAATTCAAACCACAACCATTCAAAATATTTGACTTCATCTAAATTGTTATTCAGATAGATTCATAAACATTAGACATGATCTGCTGAGGCCAAAAGAACTTAGGGATCATTATACATATGAAGCAGAACTGTAGTATGCACCCCACACAAGGAAATAACCTAGAAAAGCAAAAGTTGGCAATGAATTTGAGGCTGATATTATCATGCAGTGGAGAGATGTCAACATGATCAAACTGCACCTTTGAATTTGGCATCTTACTCGTAGGGTTGCTGGATTTTATATAGGAGGAAAAAAAAGTTAAAATCCGTCAGACGATTGAAATGAACAAAACATTCATCAAATGTTGAAACAGCTTTTATAATAAGAAACACAAAGATAAAACATTCACCAACTGTCATTTTGTGTATAATCACAAAGATAAAACAGAATGTCAACAACCATTCTCCACTTTATCATTTGTGATTTAGGTGGTCTCAAGATTTTTGGCCGTCTCAAATGAATGTACGAAGTATGTATTTTGCAACCGGACTCACCAAACCTGCTGCTTTTTCTGCCTGGCGTAGTGCCTCAAGATGATCAGCACATGATAATATCTACACACAACAAACATTAAATATAATATGAACATTATGAACTGGTCACAAAGTTTGAAGATAACTCCTGAGAATGTATGTTAATATAAAAGTCACAAGCATCAAAATTTACCTTAATAGTCTGCCCAGCAATCTTTGTCCCATTTAAACTTTGTGCTGCTGCCTTTGCATGCTCAAGTTTAACAAACTTAAACGATAAAAGAGAAACCGGTACACATTAATGTCGATGAAAACAAACCAAGTGACCAACAAGAAAGATACAGAAGGGAATCAAAAGGAACACATACTTCAATATGCGCAAGTCCTTCACAATGTCCTGTTTCAGGATCCTTTGGGAACTGAACAACCAACACCGGGCCAAAAGCTTCAAATTGCTGCATAAGCATCAAGAAATGGATACTCGGAGACAAGAATGCGTACACAGTGGAAGAGCAAAAAATTGGGACCTATGTTCCGGTAGAACTTGGGATCACCTATTTAATCAAATATTATCCAGATAAAAGGATAGACAGTGTACCTCCGTGAAGTCCACTTCATCCGTGCTAAAATGCAAATTTTCAACACGCAGTGTCTTACGATATTTCGCCCATTGACAACTTAGCACAGCCCCGAACCGGCGGTTCTCTCGCTCAGATTGCTTAACTGAAGAAGAAACAATCAGCATATCAAACTGATAACAAAAACAAGTTAAAGAACATGCTAAATTTGTAATTTAACATCAAGAAGGACAAGGCTAAAAGACAGGCAATGCATACAACAACAATTCCTCTTTCTGTTACGCTTCTCATTTATCTTTTCCTCCAGAGCGGTAGCAATAGAAATCAGCTCTCCTCCACTATCTCCATTTCTCCTGGAGACAATGTTGCTGGCAGTCTCATGATTGCTGCAAAAAAAAGGGATAATATGATGTATAAGGCAACGTAAGAAACTCGCTTTCATAGGTTAGAAGCTTCTAGAATCTAGAATTAAGGCATGGAACGTACTATTTCCAGTCTTCTGGCACGTCTTCCGGGAAGCTTTCCCTCATAAAATGAACATCTTCCTCAGCCACTTCCAATTTTTCCTTTAGATTCTCATCTTCTGGGTCTTCCTCCCAGATTTTTCTGTAATAAAGGGCCCCGACGGCAGAACAAAATATAATCCAGGGCAGTTCAACTGCACCTAAAAATAATAAAAAAAAAAACTTGCTAGTGAATGCAAACCATATATCGGCAATATCTTTCTTCAATTACCTTACGTACTATAACTTCTTCAGAGCTTTGCCTTCTTCTCTTAGATATTATCATCTCCCATTCTTCATACGGCGCCTATAGAAAACAAATGAAGAAACAATCAGCATATCAAACTGATAACAAAAACAAGTTAAAGAACATGCTAAATTTGTAATTTAACATCAAGAAGGACAAGGCTAAAAGACAGGCAATGCATACAACAACAATTCCTCTTTCTGTTACGCTTCTCATTTATCTTTTCCTCCAGAGCGGTAGCAATAGAAATCAGCTCTCCTCCACTATCTCCATTTCTCCTGGAGACAATGTTGCTGGCAGTCTCATGATTGCTGCAAAAAAAAATAATATGAAAAAAAAAAAAAAAAAACTTGCTAGTGAATGCAAACCATATATCGGCAATATCTTTCTTCAATTACCTTACGTACTATAACTTCTTCAGAGCTTTGCCTTCTTCTCTTAGATATTATCATCTCCCATTCTTCATACGGCGCCTATAGAAAACAAATGAAGAAACAATCAGCATATCAAACTGATAACAAAAACAAGTTAAAGAACATGCTAAATTTGTAATTTAACATCAAGAAGGACAAGGCTAAAAGACAGGCAATGCATACAACAACAACACACATATATAGATTTAATAAAATATCCCGAAAAATAAGTTACAACATAAAAGAACACCTTTACACTTAAAAAAATCAACATGCAGGTACTAATAAAGAAAAAAACTCTACAAATGTGTAAAACTTAAAAATGTTTTACTTTGTTTTTTTTTTTTTTTTTTTTTTTTTTTTTTTTTTTTTTTTTTTTTTTTTTTTTTTTTTGAATTTTTTTTTTTTTTTTTTTTTTTTTTTTTTTTTTTTTTTTTTTTTTTTTTTTTTTTTTTTTTTTTTTTTTTTTTTTTTTTTTTTTTTTTTTTTTTTTTTTTTTTTTTTTTTTTTTTTTTTTTTTTTTTTTTTTTTTTTTTTTTTTTTTTTTTTTTTTTTTTTTTTTTTTTTTTTTTTTTTTTTTTTTTTTTTTTTTTTTTTTTTTTTTTTTTTTTTTTTTTTTTTTTTTTTTTTTTTTTTTTTTTTTTTTTTTTTTTTTTTTTTTTTTTTTTTTTTTTTTTTTTTTTTTTTTTTTTTTTTTTTTTTTTTTTTTTTTTTTTTTTTTTTTTTTTTTTTTTTTTTTTTTTTTAAAAATAAAGAATAGATGGGAAATGCAAAATACCAGATTCTTTCGCACTGCTACTTCCAGATTCTCCACCTGAAACACCTTCAGCTCCCTGCATCGCCTAATTAAGAAACAGCATTCAAACGAAATATATATATATATATATATATATATAATATACACATAACCATATATATATATATATTATATATATAACCTAATATACAGCAGAACCAATGACATAATTACATGAGGAGATTTTTAATACCAGGGATTTCCTCTTGCTACTTCTAGTTGCCAGTTTTGCAGGCGGTTCTCCAGGTGACGATCCAATAACTTCATTTTCTGGCTCCATCGACAAGTCTAAAGTTGATCTATTGGCATTATCCTAATAATAATAACATACACGTAAGTGTACCCGCAAACAGCAGTTCCACGCAGAAAATATTAAAGCAAAGTGTATCGGGATGTAGGACTTACAGTGTTCTCATGAGCTTCTTTCCTGGCAATCTTCTCAAGATAAGCCAACACTTGATATCTATAGCTAAACGAGGGTGCTCCATGAGTCGAGTAACGCTACAACAACAACACACATATATAGATTTAATAAAATATCCCGAAAAATAAGTTACAACATAAAAGAACACCTTTACACTTAAAAAAATCAACATGCAGGTACTAATTTCAGATAAAAAATCAAAACTAAACCTAAAAAAAATACAAAAAAATTAAAAAAAAAAACTGAAAAAAACTCTACAAATGTGTAAAACTTAAAAATGTTTTACTTTGTTTTTTTTCCAGCGGCCTTAGAGATACTATAAGTCCAGTCATCAGGTAGCCAATCCGGCCAGTCATTGTCCGGCATTTCCGATTCCACACATGTAGTATGACCGCCTTCTATCCTGATAAACTGCAGTAGCAGAACAATTAAGAAAATGTTAAAGAGAATAGGAGGATTATCATGTCAAGTAGTACGTTAGTAGATTTGCGACAAACTAGAAGATACATTTAATTGTAAAATTGTTATACTTATTAAGATTATAGTTGATCAAAATTAATAAATAAAAAAAAAAAAAACTTGCTAGTGAATGCAAACCATATATCGGCAATATCTTTCTTCAATTACCTTACGTACTATAACTTCTTCAGAGCTTTGCCTTCTTCTCTTAGATATTATCATCTCCCATTCTTCATACGGCGCCTATAGAAAACAAATGAAGAAACAATGTTCAAAAGCATAATCTAATATACGACAGAAACCACTGTAACCAATGAAATAAATACACGAGTAGAGTTTTAATACCAGAAATTTCATGCAGTCAGACTTAGCTCCATCAGGTATCCGTATAATGGCATTATTATCCTA
>CM067169.1:71009424-71038466 GCA_034093135.1 Erigeron breviscapus
ATATATATATATATATATATATATATATATATATATATATATATATATATATATATATATATATATATATATATATATATATATATATATATATATATATATATATATATATATATATATATATATATATATATATATATATATATATATATATATATATATATATATATATATATATATATATATATATATATATATATATATATATATATATATATATATATATATATATATATATATATATATATATATATATACATATATCTATATATATATACTTATCATATACAAATGTTAAAAAGAAAAAAAAGATACTTATCATATACGAATTTATCACATGTGTATCTTTTTTTGTTCATTAAGTGTAACAATATACTTCTTTTTAGTAACAGCACTCTATTCAGTGGCCTGGCGAAGTGGGGATTTTAGATATCGAATGACCGACTAATTTACAAAATACAGTACTAATTAAGAAGTGTATAATATATATAAGACTCGTAACTTTAAATTGAGTTGAGACGAGTGTATGTGATTTTAAGCGTAAATTTTGTTGGGTGGCCGATTAGCTTTGAACTACACTAATACATAAAAATGGTACTAAAAATATAGAGTTTTTATAAATATTGTGTGGTCGTCACGTTTGACCTCCATAAAATGTAGCTTCGTCACTACACTCTAGTGATTTTCATTCACCACCCACATAATCGACATGAAACAAGCAAATTGATGAATGTGTAAATTTATAATTCGAAGATTGATAAAGTCATAAAGATAAAGATAGGATTAACACCCAAACTCATATTCATTATTTTTATGTCTAATGTCTCATGCCACTAGATTATCGCATGGCCAACAATATATTTTGTACCAAATTTTAACCTACGCAATTTTGATGCACTGAGGATGAACTTTTATGCAACTAATATCAAATAGACAAATAGTTGTATGAGAAACATAAATATTGTCGAAATATTTTTGTATTATGTCTTACCCAACCTTAACTTATTTCTCACCTATTTGTTATTGTCACATCATATATCATCTCATTCTCATTTCATATTTCAAAAAATAATACTACTAACCATACTTCATTCTTGCCTCTTTCTCAAGTATTATATTATTAAAGAAGATATAAAAAAACACAATTCTTTTTATTTAATTGGTTGAAATATAGGCATGACCTCATCCCAAACCCCTCTCTTCCTCGTTATTTCTCATCAGAAAAATGGGTTACATTTTACTTGAGATAATTGGTGGCAAATCACATAAGAATGTACTTAACAAAAGGCTGGAAAAAAAAATGTTAGTAAAGGTCTTATCTATACTCCTTTATAAAACAAACTCCCCCTCCCTAATTTTAAGAACCTGAAATGACACATTTACCCTCCATCTTAATACATCCTTATTTCTGTTTTATAGACTGTGACTAAAATGACCTTAAAAAAAATTCAACATCTATCTCTCCCTCACGCAGAAACACATAACAAAAACTCTAACTCAAAAGTCGTGCCCCTCCTCCCCCCTTTCATATCCCACGCAACAATTCATCATATCTCCGACCGCAATGAAATTACTTTTACGTTAATAACCACACCATCACCGTCGCCGTTACCGCCGCTGCATTGAGCGGACATCAATCTAGTCCTTTAAATTAAAAATAAAAAGGTTGAATTTATTTTTAAAGGGTTTGCATTTGTTGTGGACATTAACTGTTATGTACCTTTCTTTTGAAAAAAAGATAATTGGATGGATACCCCTAATCCCATGTACCATTTGGTATTCATTATTCCCAGCTAGACTAGTGTTCAGGTTAATATCAACCACTTAATAATCCCTTGATTATCTCAAGTTTGCCTTGAGCAAGACCTGGACCCTAGGCTCCCCTGAAAAGTGACGGCTGGTGGCCACTGCAGTGGTTTTATGTACCTTTCTTTTCAGAGAGCTAAATATTACACCAAATATGATTTTATCCTTAATATGTTTATGTCTATATTTGAATATTAGTTTTCTTAATCTTTACCAAATGAGTTAAGCTTACATTAGCAATTATCAAATATTTATCGGCATGATTGTTTGGAATTTTTTTTCTGTCTTGTTAGATTTAACATAACATATCTCAAAAAAAATAAAAATTAGCAATTAAAATTATAAACAAATGACCGCGTAAACATGATGTTAAAAATATAAAGTTTTGGTGAAACAAATTGGATCATAATATGTAACACCCGTCGTTTTAAAAAATATGGATTTCCAAAAATTTTCGTCTAACGGCGTCAAAACAAGCGGAAGCATTTAACATAACGTTTACAATTCCTACCGGAATTGTTATTTAATAAAACTGGTGTTACGAATCCATATCATAGCAACAATAAAGAAAATCCACATATGTCATCAACTACATAATGACAAACAAGTCAACATATGGTCTTGTCTTGTAAAACCCAAGACATTACGATAATCATAATAAAGGTTCATAAATGTCATCTAAATAGGTGAGGTCACTAGCAGGTAGCTAAGAATCTTTAATCGTCTACCCATCCTCACATGCATCTCACCAATCTTCAAACACTAACCTGGGAAACACAACACATTTCAACGAAACAAGTGTCAGCTAATTAAAGCTGAGTAAGATAACAGGTTAGCTCGGCAAAAAGTTCACCATTTAAAGCATTTCATCAATATCATCTCATCATATGTAAAGCATATCGGAATCACAAACATCTACATAGTAATCAAAATAAGGGATATCAAATCCTTGATGTACATATCAAGCTAAGTCATCATTATCGTGTCAAGCATCGCCTAAAAGGATGTCAAATCCTATATTGTGCCTATATCATATTCGTCTCGTTTATCATCAATATCATCATCATCATATGTAAAGCATATCGGAATCACAAACATCTACATAGTAATCAAAATAAGGGATATCAAATCCTTGATGTACATATCAAGCTAAGTCATCATTATCGTGTCAAGCATCGCCTAAAAGGATGTCAAATCCTATATTGTGCCTATATCATATTCGTCTCGTTTATCATCATTAACATCACATCATCACATCTTATCTACACATATAGTCAAGTAACTTACGTTACCTGATCGTCACATAAAGTTAAGTAGCTTACACAACTTAATTGTCACACATCAACTTCATTATGTCATCATCATATCCTACTTACACATAAAGTCAAGCTAAAAACACTACTTCATCGTCACATAGAGTAAGTAGCTTACGCTACTTAATCGTCACAAGAATAGGGTTGAGTATCCATTCGTCACAGCTTAGTTGATCATACCAGATGGAATACTCAATCGACAAATATGGGTCACTCGGGAGATATCATGACTACCCCCTCGTGATCGACTCGGCACACTAGCCCCAAAGGACTAGCATGGGTTAAGCTTAACACTTTTCGTCTCTGTTTATACTCGAGTTCGTCTCAGTTCGCCACAATCATCACGTATCGTCACAAATCATCACATATCGTCACATAATTTAGCTTACACAACTTAATTGTCACACATCAACTTCATTATGTCATCATCATATCCTACTTACACATAAAGTCAAGCTAAAAACACTACTTCATCGTCACATAGAGTAAGTAGCTTACGCTACTTAATCGTCACAAGAATAGGGTTGAGTATCCATTCGTCACAGCTTAGTTGATCATACCAGATGGAATACTCAATCGACAAATATGGGTCACTCGGGAGATATCATGACTACCCCCTCGTGATCGACTCGGCACACTAGCCCCAAAGGACTAGCATGGGTTAAGCTTAACACTTTTCGTCTCTGTTTATACTCGAGTTCGTCTCAGTTCGCCACAATCATCACGTATCGTCACAAATCATCACATATCGTCACATAATTAGCTTACACAACTTAATTGTCACACATCAACTTCATTATGTCATCATCATATCCTACTTACACATAAAGTCAAGCTAAAAACACTACTTCATCGTCACATAGAGTAAGTAGCTTACGCTACTTAATCGTCACAAGAATAGGGTTGAGTATCCATTCGTCACAGCTTAGTTGATCATACCAGATGGAATACTCAATCGACAAATATGGGTCACTCGGGAGATATCATGACTACCCCCTCGTGATCGACTCGGCACACTAGCCCCAAAGGACTAGCATGGGTTAAGCTTAACACTTTTCGTCTCTGTTTATACTCGAGTTCGTCTCAGTTCGCCACAATCATCACGTATCGTCACAAATCATCACATATCGTCACATAAAGTTAAGTAGCTTACACAACTTAATTGTCACACATCAACTTCATTATGTCATCATCATATCCTACTTACACATAAAGTCAAGCTAAAAACACTACTTCATCGTCACATAGAGTAAGTAGCTTACGCTACTTAATCGTCACAAGAATAGGGTTGAGTATCCATTCGTCACAGCTTAGTTGATCATACCAGATGGAATACTCAATCGACAAATATGGGTCACTCGGGAGATATCATGACTACCCCCTCGTGATCGACTCGGCACACTAGCCCCAAAGGACTAGCATGGGTTAAGCTTAACACTTTTCGTCTCTGTTTATACTCGAGTTCGTCTCAGTTCGCCACAATCATCACGTATCGTCACAAATCATCACATATCGTCACATAATTAAGTAGCTTACACAACTTAATTGTCACACATCAACTTCATTATGTCATCATCATATCCTACTTACACATAAAGTCAAGCTAAAAACACTACTTCATCGTCACATAGAGTAAGTAGCTTACGCTACTTAATCGTCACAAGAATAGGGTTGAGTATCCATTCGTCACAGCTTAGTTGATCATACCAGATGGAATACTCAATCGACAAATATGGGTCACTCGGGAGATATCATGACTACCCCCTCGTGATCGACTCGGCACACTAGCCCCAAAGGACTAGCATGGGTTAAGCTTAACACTTTTCGTCTCTGTTTATACTCGAGTTCGTCTCAGTTCGCCACAATCATCACGTATCGTCACAAATCATCACATATCGTCACATAATGACACATATTGTCACATATCAACACATGTCATCTCAAATCGACACAACACGTTAATCTTTATTGCATCCCATAACATTATATCGTCATTAGCTTTATCTCATTAGACACATCATTAATTCGACATTAAGACTATCTCAGTGCATATCATTAGTTCGTCATCAACATCATTTGCCATTAAGGCCCTATCGTGCATCGTGACATATCATTCCTATTTAAGTCTAGTGAACTAGATGTAATAGGCCATTTGATAACATACAACATCATCAACGGCGAAATCAACAGGGACATGATACTACCTAGCAATCAATCAATCATCGACATAATCAACACATATGCAATTAACCATTACATTCCATTGTTATGATAAGGGTTACAACTTGCTACAAGGCATTCATCATATCAAGCGTCATAACCATTGCATAATACTTTACAACAATAATTAAGGGATGAAATACTACTTGCTATGAATTCATATATCATATAGAATCTCATTCCCGTCCCACATAATAAGCATGGTAAAGGTAACCTCTTAAAGCACCTATATCGTCCCCCACGTGGTTTCCATTCCCCTACATATGTATGAGATATCTACATTTTCGTCAAAACGGTTAATTATTAAATCTCACTTTTTATTGTGTTTCCCAGCGTGACAAAATAAGTTATCTTACCTCAATGGAGTGCACAACAATCAACAAATAGGTTTACCGTGCTTCACAAGTGTTCCCGACAACCTATGGTACAAGAATGATTGAAATGTAAGTCAACTAGACACTTAAACGCACTTTGAACCCTTCTAATGGATGATATCACCGAGCCCATGGGTGGTCTCGTCGATATCAACTTCCAGACTCGCACCCTTCACTTGCAGGTGACTTTTCGACCTCAAGACGACCAAATGAGTCAAAACTTAGTTCTTAAGAAATGTAGGGAATTCAAATACCTTTCCAGAAATATAAAGTTTGACGCTTGAAGTTCTCTAATGATTGATTTATGACGTTTACAAGATAGGCCTGCAGAAATCGTCCGAAATTCGACCACTTTTGGAAATCGACACTTTTTGCCTATCTATGGGCAAAATCACCAGAAACTGTATTCATATCGAGTCAAGAGGACACATAGACCTTTTCAAAAATATAAGATTCATCTCCTAACTCCTTTAATTGAAAGAGATATGATTTTTGCAAGACGACTGAAATTTCAGACCTATAAAACCCTTTGTTTTCAATATTAATTCGACCCTCAAACGACCTTAGAAATACCCCACGACCTTCAGAACTCATATACTCACTTTACATGACTCAATTGATGGTTTGAAACCATCAATTGTTCCCTGAACCGATTGCATAACGAATGAGAATGTTTAAACACCCGAAAACATAATAAAGCAACAACAATTTGCAACCGGATTAACCCCAACCCTTGAGTTCAGCAATAAACCCTAAGAATAGATCAATAAACATGTACTTATGATCAAATATACATGATTTACCTGTAGGGAAGATTATAGGATCGATATCTATGAGAAATCACCACCGAAACACCAAGAAATTGTAAGGAATCAATAGGAAGCGGCTAGGGTTCTTAAAGAGGCTTAATGTGTGATGAAAACTGATTATGGGGAGTTTTAGGTCACGTACATGACCTAAAATCTGCTGTAGCAACTTTCAAAACATGTCACTTAGGTCCCTCAACTTTAAAACTTCACATCTAATGCTCAAACTAGCTAACTGGAATAGTTATCAACACATTAAACACATATTGACCAACTTAAACACATTAACACACACATATTTAAGACATCAAACCTTACACATATAGCACCTTAATTACACATAAGCATTAATTCATCTAAAGACTTAAGGAACACAAAGTGTTGACTTAAGGACCCAAGTCAACCGTTAAATTAAAAGTTCGGGATGTTACATAATATTTCGAAGCCATATGCAATCGTTTATGGAACTATACATGAGTGAAAACTAATTCAACAACAACGAGTTTGAAATAGGGTTGTTTCAAGATAATTCGAGGTCTAAAGCGAGTTTTATAATTTGAATATGTTTTTTGAGCTTAGGAGGATCCACCTGTGTTTGAGTTTCTACTTGCCAATTTGTGGGGGTGGATTAATAATGTTTTTCGAGCGTCATCAGTTTCATCTCAGGCATGCGTGTAATTTAAGAGTATGAATTGGATGATTGGATCGAATGTCGTTCTAAAAGAAAATACATGTGTTTTTTTAAAAAACATGCTTTATTGCAAGCTAAAACTACTTGATAAAACTTTTTAATTGTTAATTTATGCAACAATTCTGTGTTCAATCAATAAAATAGTTATTCTTTTAAGATATTATGGATTCATGACTATCTGAAGAGCTACAAGTTTGATCTTTTCTCCGTGTTGAATAACATGATTTTTACTTTTAGGTTAAAATGAATTTTCAATTTAAAGTATCCTGCTCAAAAACTAATTATTAACGAAATTGTCCGGGATAAGAACCAACTTAATTTAAAACGTCCGGTTGAACCCGGGTTGATTAGCTAGTGTGGTATAAACCCCCCTCCTTCATTTTCAAACAACTATGTTTTTTTCATACACCAACAAATTTCAGACATAATTTTGTGTGATAATTAGTTATAGTTGGTTTAAAATTCCATTCATTATTGAGCTCAAAACATACCTCGGCAACGGTGTTTCACATTTAATTTTTTTATACGAGTATATTAATTAACTCTGAATCTAGATATAAATAAAAAACAAAAATTGAAAAATATTATATATGAAACAGTATAGAAAAAGAAACTTATCTTATTGATGATCTCAAGTCAGATCTAATGACCGTGGATCTTGTCGGAACAGTCACATATCCGGTCGGAAAAAATCATCTGCAGATCAGTAGCCAGAAAAACCCTCGTAAAGTCATATTCTTAGAAGTAGAAATAAAAACTAAAAAGAAGCACTGGTGGTTCGAGCTCATGGAGACGGGAGGACGTCACAAAGAAAAACTGTCGGAGGGAAAGTTTTCCGGCAACACAAAATGTCTTTGGCTGCAGCCGAAGCAGCCTCCGGTGCAGCAGCATCAAACCCATAATAATCTTGTCCATGGACTAATAATAGTACATGATGATTATTACCACCACTCAATAACATTAACACCCATAATAAGCAAGAAAACTTAACCATTATATTATTGACATCTTATTATTGCCACCACCCATTTTATTATTATTCAAAGTTTGCTAGTTTTCTGTGTCACTTGTGAAAGAATTGAAGTGCAAAATTTGGGATTCACATAAAAATTGACACACACACAAGAGGTGTAAATAAAGGGGATCGACTTAGCGGTAGGGATGGTTTTCGGTATCGTACCGTACCGGTACCAAACCGGTTGGTACCGGAACCGGTTGTTATCAAAAGTAGGAACCGAATACTGTACCGAATATATGGTAACGGTACCGGTATTTTCGGTACCAATACCGCTTAGAACCGGCTAGCATATTTGATAAGTGTTTTTGGGCGAACACAATAAAATCAATAAGTATAGTAGTGAATCATGAAAATTACATTACAAAATGAAATGTCTATACGGATTGAATTGCATTACAAAATGTAGATGCAAAATATTGATCGTACAAAAAAGTTAGTAATATAAACAAATTATATAAAATTCATGTTACAAAAAAGTTTCTAGTTCATAATGATTCTTCATTTTTATTTATTAGGTACAGTAATAATATTAACTATAATAAAATATTGACATTAATAACGTAGCTTTGTTATTATATAATACTCATGATAACTCATCACGTTAGTTGCTATATAATATATAAGAAATATTGTATATTAAACACATTAAACAATTTGAGGCAATTTAAGTATACAAGTTACAATGTTAAGCACAATTTATCAAGCCGATCACTCGAATATTACAAGGAAATAACTTACTTGAATTGGAGATGAAGATGAATCCACAAGTTTCTCTTAATTGTTTTAGGTTTTGATTATTTTTAGGGTTTTTCTTGGTATTGAAATGGTTTATGTTAACGGTAGCTATGTTATAGAAACCGCCTGACAGTATCCTCATGGGCCTAGAAAAGCCTATCAAAATCTAACCGGTATTTGAACCGGTATTACCGGTACCGTACCGGTACCGAACCGCTTGGTACCGGAACCGGTTTTTGCTAAAACTAGGAACCGAATACCGTACCGAATAGCAAGCGGTATCGGTATTTCGGTACCGGTACCGGGTCGGTTCCGGTACGGTACCGGTATTTTGGGATTTTCGCTCACCCCTACTTAGCGGTAGTTGGAGTATAGTAAATGTGTTCACCTGTAAAATTTGAATAATAAGTACAAGTTCTCTTGCGTGTCTTTTTATAGCTAATTATATACCAATCTTATATTTATAATAACTTTTTTAACGTGCTTTCAAGCATGTCTATTTATAAACTTAGATGTATAAACGTACGATAAATATATTTCCCCTTTAATTTATTAGAAATTGCATATGTAGCTTACTATTGGAGAATTGAAGTGTGAAAATAATTGCACCCGAATAATGACTACGCATAAGTAAAACGTGCACAAAACATAAAGGACACTAATTACGTGGTTAGGTTGATCGGTGTGATTGTTTTAATCAACGATCACATTGGAAAATTTTATTATCGATCGATATGTGTTAAAGATGAATGTCAAGTCCAAGAACTTTAATCTAATCACTTCAAGCACGATAAAACAGAGGGAGGCTAAAGTTGGAGGCAGTGATGAAAATATTTGTTAAGGTTGTAAAAAATAAAACATGTTTTGAGAAGATCTTCTAATGAATATGTGTAGAGAAAGCAAAAATTATTAAAAAAGAGTAAGCTTTGTCTCCGTTCCATTTTTACAAATCTTGTGTATATGATGTTGTTTTTTGTGTAGGCGATGAAAAACTGAAACTATTTTAGTAGCTTTATGAAGAATATAAAAAATTGAAAGCACATGTTTTAGTGTTTGAGTGGAGAACATAATTAAGAGATAAAGTGATTGAACAATTCTAACTTTTTTAATGAGAAAATAAGTATAAAAGACTTTTAATTTGAGAAACAGTTACCTACTATTTGCTTTACGTGTCATTTTTTACCCCGCCACAGTAAAACAAGAGGGAATGATATATCTACAATATGCTTTACGCAGTTGTAAACCATACAGTAAAAACATGTACATTTATTGTAGATGACTAATAATTATTGTAGATTTATCACTTCCCTAAAATAAGTTTTCTTTGTAGATTAGATGGATACAAATCTCAATATGTAGTTAAGTTATACTAGTACAAAGTTATGAAATAAATTTTTTAGGTATTAAAAATGTGAAGACAAAATTTTTCGTCAACCGGCCCCCCTAAATTGGGGATCTTGGCTTGGCCCCTGTATTTAAGGTAGTGAGCTTGTAACAATACCATTAGGTGTTAACAATACGTTCTCTTACATATAGAATTTATTATTTTTTAGTTGAATGAATCATCTATCTATTACGTGTTTAAGATAGGTTTGCCTTCCCTTAGTGAGGTTGTTGGATTAAATTAATTATCTTCTAAGATTTTTTTTATAAAAATTTTGTTTATGATATATAAACTTATAAGTTGTTGTTTATAATTTGTTTATAAATTTGGCATTATATTTTTTTTAGCGAAAGTAGATTTAAATGCACTTTTTGTTAATCCAAATAACTTATGATGAAATTTCAAAGTTCAAAAAACTCGTCGGGTGATCTTATTACAAAGTTTACTCTTTAATAATGATGTTATATTATGTTTGTATATTTACATTTGTGACCTGACCGGTTGACCCGAGTCAAGATAGGTTTTTCCCACTCAAGTAGATCTAACAATATCAAGGACCCCCATAACATAAAATCATGAATTCACCACTGGAGGTATTGGATATAACTGTCACATGTGTTGTATGACATGTGCATATTGATACCAATGTAGTAACAAATACTTAAATGCATATGTTAAGGATACAACAACATTATAGCAAATTGTCTACTTATCATCTTTCTACTAGTTTATATAGAAAAAGTTCTGAAAAATCGTTATTTACTACGTAGATACGACCATTCCTATACCCTCATCATCGTTTTGTACTTTGATTATATTTTATTCATCATTCACAACTTCTTCATCAGTTATACATGGCGTACATGAAGATTCATTAATCCCATTACTCCTATTAGTACGTATGTTATTAGGAATCGGTGATGACAGCTTATATTCATTTTATTATCAATTATTATATATTTAATCCTAATGAAGGGTAATTTTTAACAAAAAGTAGCCATTAAGAGAAATCAAATTTAAAAAATAACGTTATTTCCTCTACAAAACAAATTTATCTCCGTTGCCTAAGCAAATGACGTACATTTGACAACAATGAGCTAGCTGACTTAAATTACATATTATACAAACTTTCTTTCAAGGTCACATGACCGTATCCAAACCTTTAATTCTAGACCTCAAAAATAAAAATATGCATGAATAACAATCAATAAAAACAATGGAAAAAAGAGAACTTTGATTTTGATTCACAGGTTCAAAATAAAAATCTTTCAAAATTTTCATCGGTATTGGTATTCTTGATCTCTTCATGATTCTCAATGAGCGTCCAAAAATTTCGTACCTTAAATCACTATTATTATTGTGTCGACGCTTATTTCAGGCTGTGAATAAATTATTGGTAAAGCATAGAGTACATGAAAACTTAATCGGTCTATTCTAGATCATAGAAGCATGAATGTCCGGATGGAGACAACTAGTATAAGAATGAGTTGTGATTTTGTTATTATTAACTTCAACCAAATTGATTGTATTAAAGAGTTATGTTTTTAAAAACTAAGATATAGGTTTGAATTCTGCTTACGTCTTATTAAGGAATATCTCAAGGTAACCTTTAACCCAAAAAAAAAACACCTTTTTTTAAACAAAAAAATTGATTTGTCAATTTTCTTTTTTACATTTCCTTCCTAAAGGATTTTTTTTTCCCCCTTCTTTCGTTGCATAGGCAGTTTCTCGTTAGATTTTAAAAATGACAAAAGGGTCATATAACTCTTTTTTCTTATATGTCACAAGTGCTATACTGTATCAATATTGATCATTACTTGATATCCTTTCGTACAGGAATTTCATTGTAGTGGTTTCCTATCTGTAACGTTAGAGTTTGCTTACAATTGCACAATTTAAAACATCATAATTTTCCTTATATTTTCCATTGCGTTACTTTAAAATTTGGTATTTATTACATTACTTGCTCTTTTACGTTCTTTATGATTTATGATAATTTAGTTGAACTTTGTTATTTATATTATTTAGGTATTTTGCCCATTTCATGTGAGCTACTTTGTATATCTAAGTTGCTTTTTAACATATTATTTATACACAATTTGAATAATAAGCTAAACAAAATTATGTATAAAAACACGATAAACAAAATAAAGTTACTCCACAAACAAGGGTGGGGGATCCTTTAAGTTAATTTTAACTTAAGGGATCAAGTTAAGAGTATCTTGGCCCTTAGATGAAATTCAAAGGCTAAAATTTAAAAATGATCTTTCTTTGAATCTTGACCCTTGATTTTCATTCAAAAGTCAAGATTTCCTCAATTTGACACAAGTTGGAAAATCAACTTAAAGGAATCCTCACCCCACAAACAATTGTATTTATGAAGTTGGGGATATCCCCCCATATTACTAAGACTGAACGGAGTGGCTTAGACTTTGGCCGACTCTCGCCCCTTGTCACCCAAAATCGCCCCCCACACCACCCCCCTTGGCCGACTTTCCTCTTGCCCGACCTCCACAGCTCGCCCTCCTCCTCTTTGACTTTCACGTTGACCGAGGCAATTAAATAGGGTACCGGCTAGTTTTGACCATTTTCAAAAAAAAAAAAACTTTTTCTTTTTTTTTTTTTATTTACATTTTACGTTTTTTTTTAAAAAACTGTTTTCGTTTTTTTTTTTAAAAACAAACTGTTTTCGTTTTTTTTTAAAAACAAACTGTTTTCGTTTTTTTTTTTTTTTTTTTAAAAAACTGTTTTCGTTTTTTTTAAAAACAAACTGTTTTCGTTTTTTTTTAAAAACAAACTGTTTTCGTTTTTTTTTTTTAAAAAACTGTTTTCGTTTTTTTTTAAAAACAAACTGTTTTCGTTTTTTTTAAAAACAAACTGTTTTCGTTTTTTTTAAAAACAAATGTTTTCGTTTTTTTTTAAAAACAAACTGTTTTCGTTTTTTTTTTTTAAAAAACTGTTTTCGTTTTTTTTTAAAAACAAACTGTTTTCGTTTTTTTTAAAAAAAACTGTTTTCGTTTTTTTTAAAAACAAATGTTTTCGTTTTTTTTAAAAACAAACTGTTTTCGTTTTTTTTTTTTAAAAAACTGTTTTCGTTTTTTTTTAAAAACAAACTGTTTTCGTTTTTTTTAAAAACAAACTGTTTTCGTTTTTTTTTTTTTTTTTTTAAAAAACTGTTTTCGTTTTTTTTTTTTAAAAAACTGTTTTTCGTTTTTTTTAAAAACAAACTGTTTTCGTTTTTTTTTAAAAACAAACTGTTTTCGTTTTTTTTTTTAAAAAAAACTGTTTTCGTTTTTTTTTAAAAACAAACTGTTTTCGTTTTTTTTAAAAACAAACTGTTTTCGTTTTTTTTAAAAACAAACTGTTTTCGTTTTTTTTTTTTTTTTTAAAAAAAAAAAAAAAAAAAAAAAAAAAAAAAAAAAAAAAAAAAAAAAAAAAACAGTTTTCGTTTTTTTTTAAAAACAAACTGTTTTCGTTTTTTTTAAAAACAAACTGTTTTCGTTTTTTTTAGAAAACAAACTGTTTTCGTTTTTTTTAAAAACAAACTGTTTTCGTTTTTTTTAAAAACAAATGTTTTCGTTTTTTTTAAAAACAAACTGTTTTCGTTTTTTTTTTTTTTTTTTTTTTTTTTTTTTTTTTTTTTTTTTTTTTTTTTTTTTTTTTTTTTTTTTTTTTTTTTTTTTTTTTTTTTTTTTTTTTTTTTTTTTTTTTTTTTTTTTTTTTTTTTTTTAAGTTCCCACGCAGGGGAAACGGTTAGGCCTAATGCCAGCAAACACAACGAAAGCATGCAAAACTCCAAATCCTAAGCCTGAAGTCTGCTACAAGGCCCATGCTACCATCCCTAGCCACGATTTGCTTGATTACCTGAAAGGAATACTTAAAAGTGTCAACACAAAGGTTGGTGAGTTCGTAGGTTTGAAATCAAGAGTAGTTTACTTGAATAACCATAAGAAGCATTTGTTCATTTCCAATCAGTGAGTTATATGCCGTTAGATATGAGTACACAAAATAATGTAGCATTCGTTTGGCTATAGACATACTTACGATACATGGATATGGGAGTGTATATATTCGTGCACTTATGGTACCTGGCAAGTATGTATAAGCGAGCACACACAATCCTCAACAGGACCGGCTAATAAGTATAAGCGAGCACACACAATCCTCAACAGGACCGGCTAATAAGTATAAGCGAGCACACACAATCCTCAACAGGACCGGCTAATAAGTATAAGCGAGCACACACAATCCTCAACAGGACCGGCTAATAAGTATAAGCGAGCACACACAATCCTCAACAGGACCGGCTAATAAGTATAAGCGAGCACACACAATCCTCAACAGGACCGGCTAATAAGTATAAGCGAGCACACACAATCCTCAACAGGACCGGCTAATAAGTATAAGCGAGCACACACAATCCTCAACAGGACCGGCTAATAAGTATATAAGTAGTCAGATAGCCATACAGTTGTGAAAAGCAGTTACGGCATATATATATATAAAAGCGTATGTAGTATTCCTTTCACCCCAAAATGTAAATAATAGAAAAGGGGCTACGAAAACTCACAGTGATCCGGTACAGCGTAGTTTACAAGCACAGAGAATAATCACAGATATATGTAGGTTATATCTATTTAAATCCGAGTTTGTCTTGATGAACACCTAGCACAAGTTAATTGATTATAAACAAGCATGAATTAGTTCTCGTGACTGATTATTCACTGAATATTCTTGATGAACTGATGATTTGGTCCTTTGATATCCTTTGAACGTTTTGACTCGAAAAGTGTTTAAATGAACCTCAAGTACTCGAATTGGACTCGATATGCACGTCATAGAATTCGTACACTAGTAATTTCCATGCTAAAAAGTTGAACGTGTCTTTAGTATACTCAATTAGGGTTGCACACGAGATCGTCTTAAGAGGCATCCAAGGTCAAGATCGTTTTAGGTTCCTATGGTTTCAAGATCGTTTTAGGTTCCTAAGGTTTCAAGATCGTTTTAGGTTCCTAAGGTTTCAAGATCGTTTTAGGTTCCTAAGGTTTCAAGATCGTTTCATTTTTAGACAGCCTCAAGATCGTTTCATTTTAGACAGCCTCAAGATCGTTTCATTTTTAGACAGCCTCAAGATCGTTTCATTTTTAGACAGCCTCAAGATCGTTTCATTTTAGACAGCCTCAAGATCGTTTCATTTTAGACAGCCTCAAGATCGTTTCATTTTTAGACAGCCTCAAGATCGTTTCATTTTAGACAGCCTCAAGATCGTTTCATTTTAGACAGCCTCAAGATCGTTTCATTTTTAGACAGCCTCAAGATCGTTTCATTTTTAGACAGTCTCAAGATCGTTTCATTTTTAGACAGTCTCAAGATCGTTTCATTTTTAGACAGTCTCAAGATCGTTTCATTTTTAGACAGTCTCAAGATCGTTTCATTTTTAGACAGTCTCAAGATCGTTTCATTTTTAGACAGTCTCAAGATCGTTTCATTTTTAGACAGTCTCAAGATCGTTTCATTTTTAGACAGTCTCAAGATCGTTTCATTTTTAGACAGTCTCAAGATCGTTTCATTTTTAGACAGTCTCAAGATCGTTTCATTTTTAGACAGTCTCAAGATCGTTTCATTTTTAGACAGTCTCAAGATCGTTTCATTTTTAGACAGTCTCAAGATCGTTTCATTTTTAGACAGTCTCAAGATCGTTTCATTTTTAGACAGTCTCAAGATCGTTTCATTTTTAGACAGCCTCAAGATCGTTTCATTTTTAGACAGCCTCAAGATCGTTTCATTTTAGACAGCCTCAAGATCGTTTCATTTTAGACAGCCTCAAGATCGTTTCATTTTTAGACAGCCTCAAGATCGTTTCATTTTTAGACAGTCTCAAGATCGTTTCATTTTTAGACAGTCTCAAGATCGTTTCATTTTTAGACAGTCTCAAGATCGTTTCATTTTTAGACAGTCTCAAGATCGTTTCATTTTTAGACAGTCTCAAGATCGTTTCATTTTTAGACAGTCTCAAGATCGTTTCATTTTTAGACAGTCTCAAGATCGTTTCATTTTTAGACAGTCTCAAGATCGTTTCATTTTTAGACAGTCTCAAGATCGTTTCATTTTTAGACAGTCTCAAGATCGTTTCATTTTTAGACAGTCTCAAGATCGTTTCATTTTTAGACAGTCTCAAGATCGTTTCATTTTTAGACAGTCTCAAGATCGTTTCATTTTTAGACAGTCTCAAGATCGTTTCATTTTTAGACAGTCTCAAGATCGTTTCATTTTTAGACAGTCTCAAGATCGTTTCATTTTTAGACAGCCTCAAGATCGTTTCATTTTAGACAGCCTCAAGATCGTTTCATTTTAGACAGCCTCAAGATCGTTTCATTTTTAGACAGCCTCAAGATCGTTTCATTTTAGACAGCCTCAAGATCGTTTCATTTTAGACAGCCTCAAGATCGTTTCATTTTTAGACAGCCTCAAGATCGTTTCATTTTTAGACAGTCTCAAGATCGTTTCATTTTTAGACAGTCTCAAGATCGTTTCATTTTTAGACAGTCTCAAGATCGTTTCATTTTAGACAGCCTCAAGATCGTTTCATTTTAAGGTGTCGAGTTAAGTAAATAAGTGCGGATACTTAAGTTTCATCTGATCTTCTCGTTCCCAAGTAAACTCTGGGCCTCTCCGGGAGTTCCAACGGACTTTCACAATGGTATACTTATGTTTCTTGAGCTTTTTGACTTCTCGTTCCATAATTTCAACAGGTTCTTCCTTGAAGCTTAGATTACTGTCTACTCGTATCTCATTGAGAGGAATGTATGTTGCTTCATCTGCCAGACACTTCTTAAGGTTCGACACGTGGAAAACATCGTGTACGTTACTCAACTCTTGGGGAAGTTTCAAGCGGTAAGCTACTGCCCCAATACGTTCTACAATCTCAAACGGTCCAACGTATCTTGGAGCCAGTTTTCCCCTCTTTATAAATCTAACTACACCCTTCCAAGGCGAGACTTTGAGCATCACTCGATCGCCAACCTGAAACTCCAAAGGTTTCCTTCGTTTGTCTGCGTATTTCTTTTGTCTGTCTCTCGCTTTCAGGAGGTTTTCCTTGATCTGAGCAACTCTTTCGGTAGTTTCGAGAATGATTTCTGGGCCTATTAATTGCATGTCTCCAACTTCGTGCCATGCAAGCGGAGATCGACATTTTCTTCCATACAAAACCTCAAAAGGCGGACAGCCAATGCTGGCATGATAACTATTGTTGTATGAGAATTCGACTAGTGGGAGGTGAGTATCCCAACTACCTCCGAAGTCTATGACGCATGCTCTTAGCATGTCCTCCAGTGTCTGAATCGTTCTTTCACTCTGTCCGTCTGTCTGTGGATGGTAGGCTGTGCTCATATCGATACGTGTCCCCAAGGCTTGTTGCAGCGAATTCCAAAATCCCGAGGTAAACCTGCTATCCCTATCACTAATGATTGATACTGGGACACCGTGTTTAGCTACGATTTCCTTAAGATACAGACGTGCATACTGCTCCATTGAGTAACTCTCACGTATGGGTATGAAATGCGCTGATTTGGTCAATTGATCTACCACCACCCAAATTGCATCCATGCCACTACTCGTTCTTGGTAGCTTCGTGACAAAATCCATAGTGATCTTTTCCCACTTCCAACTGGGAAGCTCTGGTTGAGTTAACAGTCCTCCTGGCTTCTTATGTTCTGCCTTAACCCTTGAGCACGTTAAGCATTTGCTCACGTAGATCGCCACATCGTTCTTCATTCCTGGCCACCAAAATAGATCTCGCAAGTCTTGATACATTTTATCTATTCCTGGGTGAACAGAATATCTTGCTTGATGTGCTTCATCCATTATCAGCTTCCTTAATCCTCCGTACATGGGTATCCACAATCGATCACAAAAATACAGTCCCCCATCATCTCTTTGAGTAAACTGTTCTATCATGCCCCCCAATCCTTCTTCATCGATATTCTCCTTCTTGTTTGCTTCCACCTGGGCCTCAACCACTCTATCCTTCAGACTGTTGTGCACGGTAATGCTCATGGCTCTAATTCGTCTTGGTCTAACTCTCTCCTTTCTACTCAGAGCATCTGCTACTACGTTTGCCTTGCCCGGGTGGTATCGAATCTCACAATCGTAATCGCTAAACAACTCTAGCCATCGCCTTTGCCGCATATTAAGATCCTTCTGTGTGAAGATATGCTGAAGGCTCTTATGATCTGTGTATATCACACTCTTAGTCCCGTACAGGTAGTGTCTCCAGCATTTGAGTGCAAATACGATAGCTCCCAACTCCAGATCGTGAGTCGTGTAATTCTTCTCGTGAATCTTCAATTGTCGAGAGGCATATGCAATAACCTTGCCTCGTTGCATAAGCACACATCCTAGGCCTTGTCCCGACGCGTCGCAATAAACGATGAAATCTTCAGTTCCGTCTGGAAGACTTAAGACCGGTGCGTTACATAACTTCTCTTTCAGGATTCTGAAAGCTTCTTCTTGTTTCTCTCCCCATTCAAAACTTCTATCTTTGTGCGTCAACAAGGTAAGAGGTTGTGCGATCCTTGAGAAGTTCTCGATAAATCGTCGGTAGTAACCTGCCAAACCAAGAAACTGTCTGATTTCTGTCGGCGTTTCTGGTCTTCTCCAATTCTCTACGGCTGCAATCTTGCTGGGGTCAACCTTTATTCCATCCTTGTCAACTACATGGCCCAAAAACTTCACTTCTTCTAACCAAAATTCGCATTTGGAAAACTTCCCGTACAGCTTCTCTGCTCTCAGAAGTTCCAAAGCTTCTCTCAGATGCACTTCATGCTCTTTCTTAGTCTTTGAGTAGATAAGGATGTCGTCAATGAAAACGATGATGGAATGATCTAGATAGGGTTTGCACACACGATTCATCAGATCCATGAAAACAGCAGGCGCATTCGTCATTCCAAATGGCATCACTAAAAATTCGAAATGCCCATATCTCGTGCTAAACGCTGTTTTTGGTATGTCCTCTTCGCGAACTCTTAACTGATGGTAGCCTGATCGAAGATCGATCTTAGAGAAATACTTTGCGCCCTGCAACTGATCGAATAAATCATCGATGCGCGGTAAGGGATATCGATTTTTAACGGTTAACTTGTTTAGCTCGCGATAATCGATGCACATGCGAAAAGACCCGTCTTTCTTCTTAACGAATAATACCGGTGCACCCCACGGTGAAGAACTTGGTCGAATGAAACCCTTGTCTTGTAATTCCTGTAACTGCGAGGCGAGTTCTTGCATTTCAGAAGGTGCTAGACGGGGTGGTGCTACTGCAACTCTGGCCACTCTACAATCCTTGGCCAGATGCCCAAACTTCTGACAATTCTGACACAAGCGGCATGGTACCACTGCTGGATGATGATAGCTACATGTAGCACATAGAGGAGATTGGCCATTATACGCTCTCTGCCCTGCCTCGACTGCTGCAAACACTTTCCCAACTCTGACTCTCTTGTCCGCTCTGAAATCCCTTCTCTTACTGGGTTCACCAAAGTCCCTCTTCTTCTCAACAGACTTAGTCAAAGTGCCAGCCCTGACCAAGTCATCTGTCATAGCACTGGCCCTTCGTATAGCTTCTTCAATCGAGTAAGGAGGAATACCAGTCATAGTGTTACGAATCTGAGGAATGAGACCATAGACGTATCTCTCAATCAACTTAGCCTCTGAGGTCACCAGGTGGGGCACCAAGCGAGCCAACTCTTGGAATTTGCTGGTATACTCAGCACATGCAGATCCCACCATGGTAAGGTGCCAAAATTCCTGCTCTACCTTCTGCATCTCATTCAACGGGCAAAAACGATTCTTCATCATCTGAGTAAACTGCTCCCAAGGGGTCTCAAAGGTAGTAGTCCTTCCCCTGGCTCCCAACAAAGTGTTCCACCATGATAGTGCATCATCGGTGAACGAGCCTCCCGTAAATCTGACTCTCTGATGGTCTGGACACTCACTAATGTCCATCACTGCCTCCATCCTCTCCAACCACTTCAAGAATACACTAGCTCCTCCTTTGCCGTTGTACTCTGGGGGACCACACTTCTTGAAATCTGTATAGCTACAACCTCTTCTTCCTCCAGCATACTCATCATTTCTAGGGACTCTTCTGGGTCCAGGGCCCACATACACACCGTCTCCTACAAACTCCATTTCAGGATTGAAGCCTTCTTGTTCTTGATTCACTTGCTCTTGATTCTCTTGCTCTTGTCCAACTCCAACTTCAGGTGCCCTTCGGTTCTGATTTGGAACAGTACCCATTGCAGCAGTCACTCGTTCAATAATAGTTGGCATTGAAGCCGCCAACTGTTCAGCGATGATAGCGGCCCAATCAGGGTTTCCAACATGATCCATGCCACCACCTCGGCCACCCCGGCCTCTACCACGGCCCCTTCCTTGTTGGCCTCCACGACCACCTCTTGGGTTGCCACGACCAGCTCCAGCAGCTTGAGCCTCAACATTCGGATTCGCTCTCGTTCGCACCATTTTCCTATATTAGGAAAAGACGTGATCGGCGTTAGAATGAAGGTATAATCGTTCGTGTCGTCAATTACGCACTCTCAACCCACTCGTGTTAGTTTTCTAAAATCCCACACATTGATACTTTCAATATCGCATGCATTTCAAGAGGTTCAAATATCATATCTAAAGATTACGCATTTTCCAGTAACTACAGACAAGTAGCAAGAGTATTCATCACAATAATGCATTTAGTTCATATATATTATTGTCTCACAGCGCGAATTTCCATAACCATCACATCATGACTTAACTTTTAATCCGATTTTTAACTTTGACAGCCAAATGTGGTCCGAGTCTCAGACCTGCATCCGTCGCACTAGGTTTGTATGTATACAGGGTGTACCAGCGGCTAACCCTCCACTCCCCTAGTACATCTGATGCTAGTCCGATTCCCAGTCCCGATACACTCTCTGAGCAAAGGTCAATGTATGTATACAGGGTGTACCAGCGGCTAACCCTCCACTCCCCTAGTACATCTGATGCTAGTCCGATTCCCAGTCCCGATACACTCTCTGAGCAAAGGTCAATGTATGTATACAGGGTGTACCAGCGGCTAACCCTCCACTCCCCTAGTACATCTGATGCTAGTCCGATTCCCAGTCCCGATACACTCTCTGAGCAAAGGTCAATGTATGTATACAGGGTGTACCAGCGGCTAACCCTCCACTCCCCTAGTACATCTGATGCTAGTCCGATTCCCAGTCCCGATACACTCTCTGAGCAAAGGTCAATGTATGTATACAGGGTGTACCAGCGGCTAACCCTCCACTCCCCTAGTACATCTGATGCTAGTCCGATTCCCAGTCCCGATACACTCTCTGAGCAAAGGTCAATGTATGTATACAGGGTGTACCAGCGGCTAACCCTCCACTCCCCTAGTACATCTGATGCTAGTCCGATTCCCAGTCCCGATACACTCTCTGAGCAAAGGTCAATGTATGTATACAGGGTGTACCAGCGGCTAACCCTCCACTCCCCTAGTACATCTGATGCTAGTCCGATTCCCAGTCCCGATACACTCTCTGAGCAAAGGTCAATGTATGTATACAGGGTGTACCAGCGGCTAACCCTCCACTCCCCTAGTACATCTGATGCTAGTCCGATTCCCAGTCCCGATACACTCTCTGAGCAAAGGTCAATGTATGTATACAGGGTGTACCAGCGGCTAACCCTCCACTCCCCTAGTACATCTGATGCTAGTCCGATTCCCAGTCCCGATACACTCTCTGAGCAAAGGTCAATGTATGTATACAGGGTGTACCAGCGGCTAACCCTCCACTCCCCTAGTACATCTGATGCTAGTCCGATTCCCAGTCCCGATACACTCTCTGAGCAAAGGTCAATGTATGTATACAGGGTGTACCAGCGGCTAACCCTCCACTCCCCTAGTACATCTGATGCTAGTCCGATTCCCAGTCCCGATACACTCTCTGAGCAAAGGTCAATGTATGTATACAGGGTGTACCAGCGGCTAACCCTCCACTCCCCTAGTACATCTGATGCTAGTCCGATTCCCAGTCCCGATACACTCTCTGAGCAATATTTAAGATAAGTTCCCACGCAGGGGAAACGGTTAGGCCTAATGCCAGCAAACACAACGAAAGCATGCAAAACTCCAAATCCTAAGCCTGAAGTCTGCTACAAGGCCCATGCTACCATCCCTAGCCACGATTTGCTTGATTACCTGAAAGGAATACTTAAAAGTGTCAACACAAAGGTTGGTGAGTTCGTAGGTTTGAAATCAAGAGTAGTTTACTTGAATAACCATAAGAAGCATTTGTTCATTTCCAATCAGTGAGTTATATGCCGTTAGATATGAGTACACAAAATAATGTAGCATTCGTTTGGCTATAGACATACTTACGATACATGGATATGGGAGTGTATATATTCGTGCACTTATGGTACCTGGCAAGTATGTATAAGCGAGCACACACAATCCTCAACAGGACCGGCTAATAAGTATAAGCGAGCACACACAATCCTCAACAGGACCGGCTAATAAGTATAAGCGAGCACACACAATCCTCAACAGGACCGGCTAATAAGTATATAAGTAGTCAGATAGCCATACAGTTGTGAAAACAGTTACGGCATATATAAAAGCGTATGTAGTATTCCTTTCACCCCAAAATGTAAATAATAGAAAAGGGGCTACGAAAACTCACAGTGATCCGGTACAGCGTAGTTTACAAGCACAGAGAATAATCACAGATATATGTAGGTTATATCTATTTAAATCCGAGTTTGTCTTGATGAACACCTAGCACAAGTTAATTGATTATAAACAAGAATTAGTCCTTGTGATTGATTATTCACTGAATATCCTTGATGAACTGATGATTTGGTCCTTTGATATCCTTTGAACGTTTTGACTCGAAAAGCGTTTAAATGAAATTCATGTACACGTATTGGACAAGTACTTATTGTAGGAAAGTGTTGATACGTACTCGATTAGGGTTTGCACTTAGCACATTGTTTTAGATCGACTCATGAACTAGCTCGATGTTAACACGCAGCATGATAATGAAGTCGTGAACCTGGTTTGGTGTTAAATGATTAAGTGTGGTGTTATAGGACAAGTTTGTATTGTTTTCTGATTGAACCAAGTCGTCCTAGGGTTTTAGGGTTTCAAGATCGTTTTAGGTTCCTAAGGTTTCAAGATCGTTTTAGGTTCCTAAGGTTTCAAGATCGTTTCATTTTTAGACAGCCTCAAGATCGTTTCATTTTAGACAGCCTCAAGATCGTTTCATTTTTAGACAGTCTCAAGATCGTTTCATTTTTAGACAGTCTCAAGATCGTTTCATTTTTAGACAGTCTCAAGATCGTTTCATTTTTAGACAGTCTCAAGATCGTTTCATTTTAGACAGTCTCAAGATCGTTTCATTTTTAGACAGCCTCAAGATCGTTTCATTTTTAGACAGCCTCAAGATCGTTTCATTTTAGACAGCCTCAAGATCGTTTCATTTTTAGACAGCCTCAAGATCGTTTCATTTTTAGACAGCCTCAAGATCGTTTCATTTTAGACAGCCTCAAGATCGTTTCATTTTTAGACAGTCTCAAGATCGTTTCATTTTTAGACAGCCTCAAGATCGTTTCATTTTAGACAGTCTCAAGATCGTTTCATTTTTAGACAGTCTCAAGATCGTTTCATTTTTAGACAGTCTCAAGATCGTTTCATTTTTAGACAGTCTCAAGATCGTTTCATTTTTAGACAGTCTCAAGATCGTTTCATTTTTAGACAGTCTCAAGATCGTTTCATTTTTAGACAGTCTCAAGATCGTTTCATTTTTAGACAGTCTCAAGATCGTTTCATTTTTAGACAGTCTCAAGATCGTTTCATTTTTAGACAGTCTCAAGATCGTTTCATTTTTAGACAGTCTCAAGATCGTTTCATTTTTAGACAGTCTCAAGATCGTTTCATTTTTAGACAGTCTCAAGATCGTTTCATTTTTAGACAGTCTCAAGATCGTTTCATTTTTAGACAGTCTCAAGATCGTTTCATTTTTAGACAGTCTCAAGATCGTTTCATTTTTAGACAGTCTCAAGATCGTTTCATTTTTAGACAGTCTCAAGATCGTTTCATTTTTAGACAGTCTCAAGATCGTTTCATTTTTAGACAGTCTCAAGATCGTTTCATTTTTAGACAGTCTCAAGATCGTTTCATTTTTAGACAGTCTCAAGATCGTTTCATTTTTAGACAGTCTCAAGATCGTTTCATTTTTAGACAGTCTCAAGATCGTTTCATTTTTAGACAGTCTCAAGATCGTTTCATTTTTAGACAGTCTCAAGATCGTTTCATTTTTAGACAGTCTCAAGATCGTTTCATTTTTAGACAGTCTCAAGATCGTTTCATTTTTAGACAGTCTCAAGATCGTTTCATTTTTAGACAGTCTCAAGATCGTTTCATTTTTAGACAGTCTCAAGATCGTTTCATTTTTAGACAGTCTCAAGATCGTTTCATTTTTAGACAGTCTCAAGATCGTTTCATTTTTAGACAGTCTCAAGATCGTTTCATTTTTAGACAGTCTCAAGATCGTTTCATTTTTAGACAGTCTCAAGATCGTTTCATTTTTAGACAGTCTCAAGATCGTTTCATTTTTAGACAGTCTCAAGATCGTTTCATTTTTAGACAGTCTCAAGATCGTTTCATTTTTAGACAGCCTCAAGATCGTTTCATTTTTAGACAGCCTCAAGATCGTTTCATTTTAGACAGCCTCAAGATCGTTTCATTTTAGACAGCCTCAAGATCGATTTCCAGGATTCGTTAGGACCTAAAACTAATACATACATACGTATTAACACTAGCCAATAACGTCTTTAACGATTTCGAGACCTTTTATAACATAAATAAGACGAGGCAAATGAAGAACAAGCTGTACCTTCATTTTCAAAAATGGGTTTTGAGATTTAAGTAAGTTATGACTCAATTTTGTTCATATAAATGATGTTAAACACATTTAGACACAAACCCATTAACTTTTAACACGATTTTTGTTCAAGAACTGGACCAAATCATCAAGAACATAAACCTTGAAAGTACAATTTTTAAATTTGATCAAAAACCCATTAGATGTTGTTGTTACCTGAAATTTGTTTCCAGAAATATGTTTGGATTATCACAAGGATGCTAAAAGTACAAACGATTTTGGTTTAACAATCCAAAATCAATGGATGAATTTTGTGTGTGAAAATGGTGTCTGAAGTGTGTGTTTTAGTGAGAGAGAGTGCAGGAGGAGGAAGAGAATGAACAGTGGTTTTTCTCTCACTAGGTTTTCCCAAACTTTTCTATTTATACTTCATCCATATTAAATGTCTTCATAAATGCAAGGACTAAATGTGAACATTTTTAACTAGAACTTTTATGGACATGAACGTTTACGACTCGCATTCTATTATATTATCGTATTAAACTGTAAACTCGTCATTTAATCAAGTATTTAAGATCAAAGTGACTTTCAAGTAAATGCATAATTGAGCCAAGAACTTAAATTAAATTGAGCTGTCTAATTATTTTCAAGGCGACTGTACAATTCTAGAAACTTATTTATAATTTTTCTAAGGCGGTTGTTACATTCTCCCCTACTTAAAGGAATTTCGTCCCGAAATTCGAATTAACCATCACATCATGCTTAACTTTTAATCCGATTTTTAACTTTGACAGCCAAATGTGGTCCGAGTCTCAGACCTGCATCCGTCGCACTAGGTTTGTATGTATACAGGGTGTACCAGCGGCTAACCCTCCACTCCCCTAGTACATCTGATGCTAGTCCGATTCCCAGTCCCGATACACTCTCTGAGCAAGGGTCAAGGTATGTATACAGGGTGTACCAGCGGCTAACCCTCCACTCCCCTAGTACATCTGATGCTAGTCCGATTCCCAGTCCCGATACACTCTCTGAGCAAGGGTCAAGGTATGTATACAGGGTGTACCAGCGGCTAACCCTCCACTCCCCTAGTACATCTGATGCTAGTCCGATTCCCAGTCCCGATACACTCTCTGAGCAAGGGTCAAGGTATGTATACAGGGTGTACCAGCGGCTAACCCTCCACTCCCCTAGTACATCTGATGCTAGTCCGATTCCCAGTCCCGATACACTCTCTGAGCAAGGGTCAAGGTATGTATACAGGGTGTACCAGCGGCTAACCCTCCACTCCCCTAGTACATCTGATGCTAGTCCGATTCCCAGTCCCGATACACTCTCTGAGCAAGGGTCAAGGTATGTATACAGGGTGTACCAGCGGCTAACCCTCCACTCCCCTAGTACATCTGATGCTAGTCCGATTCCCAGTCCCGATACACTCTCTGAGCAAGGGTCAAGGTATGTATACAGGGTGTACCAGCGGCTAACCCTCCACTCCCCTAGTACATCTGATGCTAGTCCGATTCCCAGTCCCGATACACTCTCTGAGCAAGGGTCAAGGTATGTATACAGGGTGTACCAGCGGCTAACCCTCCACTCCCCTAGTACATCTGATGCTAGTCCGATTCCCAGTCCCGATACACTCTCTGAGCAAGGGTCAAGGTATGTATACAGGGTGTACCAGCGGCTAACCCTCCACTCCCCTAGTACATCTGATGCTAGTCCGATTCCCAGTCCCGATACACTCTCTGAGCAAGGGTCAAGGTATGTATACAGGGTGTACCAGCGGCTAACCCTCCACTCCCCTAGTACATCTGATGCTAGTCCGATTCCCAGTCCCGATACACTCTCTGAGCAAGGGTCAAGGTATGTATACAGGGTGTACCAGCGGCTAACCCTCCACTCCCCTAGTACATCTGATGCTAGTCCGATTCCCAGTCCCGATACACTCTCTGAGCAAGGGTCAAGGTATGTATAAGCGAGCACACACAATCCTCAACAGGACCGGCTAATAAGTATAAGCGAGCACACACAATCCTCAACAGGACCGGCTAATAAGTATAAGCGAGCACACACAATCCTCAACAGGACCGGCTAATAAGTATAAGCGAGCACACACAATCCTCAACAGGACCGGCTAATAAGTATAAGCGAGCACACACAATCCTCAACAGGACCGGCTAATAAGTATAAGCGAGCACACACAATCCTCAACAGGACCGGCTAATAAGTATAAGCGAGCACACACAATCCTCAACAGGACCGGCTAATAAGTATAAGCGAGCACACACAATCCTCAACAGGACCGGCTAATAAGTATAAGCGAGCACACACAATCCTCAACAGGACCGGCTAATAAGTATAAGCGAGCACACACAATCCTCAACAGGACCGGCTAATAAGTATAAGCGAGCACACACAATCCTCAACAGGACCGGCTAATAAGTATAAGCGAGCACACACAATCCTCAACAGGACCGGCTAATAAGTATAAGCGAGCACACACAATCCTCAACAGGACCGGCTAATAAGTATAAGCGAGCACACACAATCCTCAACAGGACCGGCTAATAAGTATAAGCGAGCACACACAATCCTCAACAGGACCGGCTAATAAGTATAAGCGAGCACACACAATCCTCAACAGGACCGGCTAATAAGTATAAGCGAGCACACACAATCCTCAACAGGACCGGCTAATAAGTATAAGCGAGCACACACAATCCTCAACAGGACCGGCTAATAAGTATAAGCGAGCACACACAATCCTCAACAGGACCGGCTAATAAGTATAAGCGAGCACACACAATCCTCAACAGGACCGGCTAATAAGTATAAGCGAGCACACACAATCCTCAACAGGACCGGCTAATAAGTATAAGCGAGCACACACAATCCTCAACAGGACCGGCTAATAAGTATAAGCGAGCACACACAATCCTCAACAGGACCGGCTAATAAGTATAAGCGAGCACACACAATCCTCAACAGGACCGGCTAATAAGTATAAGCGAGCACACACAATCCTCAACAGGACCGGCTAATAAGTATAAGCGAGCACACACAACGAAAGCATGCAAAACTCCAAATCCTAAGCCTGAAGTCTGCTACAAGGCCCATGCTACCATCCCTAGCCACGATTTGCTTGATTACCTGAAAGGAATACTTAAAAGTGTCAACACAAAGGTTGGTGAGTTCGTAGGTTTGAAATCAAGAGTAGTTTACAAGCACAGAGAGTAAGCACAGATATATGTAGGTTATATCTATTTAAATCCGCGTACGTCTTGATGAACTGATGATTTGGTCCTTTGATATCCTTTGAACGTTTTGACTCGAAAAGCGTTTAAATGAAATTCATGTACACGTATTGGACAAGTACTTATTGTAGGAAAGTGTTGATACGTACTCGATTAGGGTTTGCACTTGAGATCGTCTTAAGAGGCATCCAAGGTCAAGATCGTTTTAGGTGCCTATGGTTTCAAGATCGTTTTAGGTTCCTAAGGTTTCAAGATCGTTTTAGGTTCCTAAGGTTTCAAGATCGTTTTAGGTTCCTAAGGTTTCAAGATCGTTTTAGGTTCCTAAGGTTTCAAGATCGTTTTAGGTTCCTAAGGTTTCAAGATCGTTTTAGGTTCCTAAGGTTTCAAGATCGTTTTAGGTTCCTAAGGTTTCAAGATCGTTTTAGGTTCCTAAGGTTTCAAGATCGTTTTAGGTTCCTAAGGTTTCAAGATCGTTTTAGGTTCCTAAGGTTTCAAGATCGTTTTAGGTTCCTATGGTTTC
>CM067169.1:71039466-71068819 GCA_034093135.1 Erigeron breviscapus
ATTTTTGGTGTCCTAGTGGCTACTTTCTTATGTTAAAAATACCAAGTAAAAAAAATCCTATGTAAAAAAAATTCAAATCTAGATTAAAATTTGAGGCCTTGAAAATTTGGGGGTCATTACTAAGCTACCAAAGACAAGAAACGGTCGTGACACGATTTGGGTGATAGTAGATCGGCTAACGAAGTCGGCTCACTTTTTAGCCATTCGTGAAACCGATAAATTTGACACTTTGGTTCGATTGTACATCAAAGAAGTAATATCTAAGCATGGAGTGCCATTTCTATCATTTCCGATAGAGATGCCCGTTTCAAATAAAAATTTTGGGAAGCCTTTCAAAAAGCCATGGGTACTCGACTTGACATGAGTACGGCGTTTCACCCCCAAACGGATGGGCAAACCGAGAGAACCATCCAAACACTTGAAGACATGTTAAAGGCGTGTGCAATCGATTTTGGTGGAAGTTGGGAAGACCATTTGCCGCTAGTAGAGTTTTCATACAACAATAGCTACCATGCTACCATTCAAATGGCACCCTTTAAAGCATTGTATGGTAGAGTATGTCGTTCTCCTCTAGCTTGGGCGGAAATTGGAGAGAGTCAACTTATCGGGCCAGAAATTGTGATTGAAACAACTAAGGTAATATCTCAAATTAAGGAGAAGTTGCAATTGGCCCGTGAACGTCAAAAGAAGTATGCCGATGTGAGGCGAAGACCGTTGGAGTTTGAAGTTGGTGATTTTGTACTTTTGAAAGTGTCACCTTGGAAGGGCGTCGTACGTTTTGTGAAGCGGGGAAAACTTGCACCAAGGTATATTGGTCCTTTCAAGATTCTTGAACGGGTTGGGAAAGTTGCTTATCGGCTAGAATTGCCTCAAGAGCTTAGTGGTGTGCATGATGTGTTTCATATTTGTAATTTGCGCAAGTGTTTGGCGGATCCTACACATCATGTGCCTATGGACGAAATTAGGGTTGATTCGAGCCTAAACTTTGTTGAAGAACCGGTAGAGATTTTGGATCGTCAAGAAAAGAGACTCAAGAAGAAGCGCTACACCATTGTGAAGGTAAGATGGAGCGCTAGACGTGGAGCCGAGTTCACTTGGGAGAGAGAAGACCATATGAAGACTAAGTATCCGCATTTATTTAATATTTAGGGTTTTGTTGAATTTCGGGACGAAATTCTTTCAACGGGGGAATAATGTAACATCCGTGAATTTTGACCCGTTGACTTTATGTGTAATTTGACTAACAATCTTGTTTAATGAAATAAGTGGGTCGTTTGGTGAATTAAATGACAATGTGTGTTAGTCGAGTCGTTATTTAGTTTGTTGGCATTTAGTTGTGCAACTAAATTAGTCGAATTACCTGTCGTTGGAATCGTAAGAGAGTCTAGTTTCTAGTAGTAACACTCTTTTTGTATGAATCTTTTGTCATTTCTAAAAAGGTCGAGTCGAATGCGTTTTGTTCCTACTCGTTTAAGTCGTAAAGGCATTTAGGGTTTGTGACTCGACCTAATTGTGATAAACCAACTTGTTTATGATTGTAGAGTTGACATTATGGTATTATGATGTATAATTATAGGTTGTGGACGTGTGGACCCTATTACTCGTTTGTAATCTTATTCTAGCTTCTTTGCCGAGCAAGGTGAGTTTCGTATCTCCCTACTCGCTTGAGATTCGGGCTGAAAAGTGTAAACCTGGCGTGTTTACTTGCATTATTGATTTATTGATTGGTTGACTTGATGGTTGGATTGATGGGATAGTTCGTTTCGTTTAATTGACTTGGGCTATGTTTTAGTTAAGTATTACTTTTATATTAGGATAGACGTACATACATGGAAGTCGGTTATGCCTTCATTGGGTTCTAGATGTGGTGGGAAGGCTGCGGGTGACCCTATATATAAGCATCTGGGACTTGAGGAAAGTAGAATCCTCTGAAGTATATGTACGTATAGTCGGTTTAAATTGTGATTAGTGGCTTATGTTGTTGATTATTGATTGTTGGCGTATGATGGTCGTATATTGGTTGTTGGGTTATGTTTGACGAATATCGATTGTTGGCGCAGGTTTACCGTATATTGATTATTGGTTCATGATTTATGCATTTACATTCGATTGTAAGCATTGCATACATTGTTGATGACCCTCGGCAGGGGATTGCCGACATCCTGGTGCATAGATGTATGCACCCATTTTGGATGTAGACCTGACTCCGAGTATATAGACATATATATCTCGATGATTTTGAGATACAGCCTTGTTCATTGCGATGACAGAAGGGTATCGTTGCATTGGTGACTTGAGTTCACGCATAGGATAGGCACATTGGCTTACTCATGCATTCCGGCATTTGCATTGATACTCATATCATTTATGCATTTCTCATTTCACGCGTTGCGCTTGTGTAATCTTGTTGTTGGACATTATTGTGTTTCGTAGAGGCTCACTGTATGTCAGGTTTAGCCTCCTTTCGTGCTTTATGATTTTGTCTATGGTTCCTTGTGGGCCATTACTACGAACTCACCAACCCTGTGTTGACTATGCTTAGTACACTTTTCAGGTAATCAGGTTCTCCCAGGGCGTGGAGTTTAGTTGTTTTGCTCGCTGTAAACCCGGACTATGGACTTCATGGATCAAGGATTCATTGGCCTGCCTTTTGCATTATACTTAGGATCGTTTGCCATCTTTGGTTGTTATTTCGTTAACTTTGATGGCTATTTGCTCCCGTTGTATTTTGTTACTTACTTCGTTTTGTATTGGATTCACCGAATCTTTAATTGCATTTAGTTTGTTCTATTGTAATTCCACCTGGTGCTATGTGATTTCCGTGATATTCCGAGCCTCGGCTTGGGGTGTTACAGCATCAACTTTAATTATCTTTTTTGTATCAAGTGCAAAGTACCTCGGCATTACAACATTACTTCATCTACCTATATGAATTCGTTCCTATTCAAGTCTTCTAGCGAGGCAACAATAAAGTCTCTTGCAACAAATAATCGTTGGCGTCAGTTTATCAAGTGCAACAATATGGCGAACTATCAAAAGGGTGTTACCATATCTATTGCAGCATTGCACGTATAGTTTTCACATCATAGAGATTCTGGTCAAATGGACAGGATAGGTCAAAGTCATCTGAAATGTAGTCGAATGCTCGAAACCTTCAAAATCAGTTTACCAAAACAAATGAGAATTGCTGTAACAATACAAGTATATATTATCATAATACAAATCACAAGTAATTTTGTAAGAAGTTTGGATTAAAAATGGTTGTGGGTCGCCATAACCAGATTGACCCGTTTTGACCGGCAATTTGAGGACATGTTTTGACTCAAACCTATTTTGATATGTTCTAAAGCGACCAATCACATCATGGTATTAACTATTACTCAATAGTCCATAAGATATATGCAATGTGAAATCTTTACTAAGACATTTTCTATAGCATGCATTGAAATAGTTTTAAATTTTAATAAAACAACTTTACAACAACCTACTTTTATCTATATAGTATTAATTATAAAACTAATCATTATAGTATTAGAAATTCATGTAACTTTATACTTAATTGAGAAAGATAATGTTAAAAATTGATATAGACAAAACATAAACAAAACCAAAAAGACTAATTAATATAGGTCAATTTAGTTTTTTTATTTGATAATAAACTATAATTTTAAATGGAAGATAAAGATTATATATTAAAAAAAAATAAAAGAACATAAAATTATTAAATTATTAAAAAAAACTCATAACATAAAATGTACAATCAGGTAAAATATAAACTTTAATTGTTTAGGTAACCATATATACAAAATACTAAACTCAGCCCGTCCACGGACGGGTCTATTCCTAGTATACATATACACATACATATATACTCACTTTTTATAAAAAAATTTAGAAAACTCTTCCTTTTCTCCCTAACCCAACCGGCCCCAACCCCCTCTCACACTCACTTTTCATTTCAAAATTTTCATTTACTTTTCCTTGTAACTCACAACTTTTCACACACTTCACACACACACTCTTTTACTCTCAAGAAAAACTCTTCCTTCTTCTTTTTCTTCTTCTATTTTCGGCACAAAGGAGGCAAGAAAAAGCAAGACAAAATCAATCTAAACTTATATTAATAATAAGGGTTTAGGCTAGATTAATCAAGGGATATTTCAAGCAAGGTTTAAGGGTTGTTTAAGGCTTGAAATAAGGATTATTTGGGTTCTAAAGGTCACAAAAATTCTGCCCTCTTTTCATCATCAAATCCAAGTTCTTCAAGGGTATAAATCTTCATCTCTTAGTGTAATCTATTTTGTTTTAATATATATTCAAGTGTTTTCATCAAAAGTTTACATATTCTTCTTGTTTCTTTGAAAAACACACTTGATGAGGGCAAAGTTGATAGAATCTTCTTCCTCATGCTCATGCATGTCGAGATCTAGAAGAAAGATTCAAGGATTCAACAAGTTTAAGACCTAAAAGTGTTGTTATATATTAATAGCTTGTAAAGTGACTTTTTGTTTGAAAGATGAATATATTTTTGTATATTTTGATGAAGATATTTCTGGAATTTTTGACTAAAAAGTAGCTTTTCTATTGATAGATGAAAGATTGATAAAGATTTGTATTGAGAATGATGAGATGAATGCATGCATGTTAGATTTAAGAAAGTTGGATCTTTTGTTGGATTATGAGATGGATATGGACTTGTCTTGAGTGAAAAATATGTTAATCTTAATGTTAATATTCTGGAAATATTGATAATATTACAAAGATATAGGGCTTGGAACAAAACAAGTTAAAATAAGCTAAAAATCATAAACCGAAATCATGCAAAAAGGCATTTTGAGCACACACATGAACCATAATCAAATGACCACCAAAATACTGAAAAGTTACTGTAAAAAAATGATATTAAGGTTACAAAACTCAACTTGGTTGGTCCATGGCAATAATAAGCTCAAAAAGCACTAACCGAAAGCTCTAAATTGCACATATCACACCACCACCACTATCATGACTTGGAATACCAAAATATGATGAAATTTCTGGAAATATTGAAATAAGGATGAAAATCCATTTTGAAGCACTTGAATTGCTTAAGAAATGAGGCTAAAATCACCATTTCGGTAAATGATTATTAAGCATAAAGTCCACAAAATAAGCAAGACACAAGAGAGGTTGAAATGATATGAAAATTCCATGATAAAAGTTTCCTAAAAGGCCTGGGATTTTTAGCCAAAAAGCTATGTGGTGATTTCTAAGAATTTCTATTAATTATTGAATTTAAATGATAATTAAAAAGGAAAATAAATAAATAAATAAATTATATAAACCATGAATTTGGTTAAATCTTCATAACCAATGGTAAAAGTGACTAAAATCTACTGGAATATAATTATCATAAGTAAAGAAGCAAGTATTAGATATTTTAGAAGTAATTAAATAAGCAAAAATCACTAATTAATCATTATTATTAAATTAATGGAAAAATTACATAAATAAATATATAAATCATAATATTATAAGTTATAATGCATAAAAATCAGAATATAACCCAAATATAATTATATATAAATTATAAAAGCAAATATGGAACTTAAAAGTATTTTTAAAGAATTATTTAATTAATAAATCAATAAAATGAATAAATAATTAATTAAATAATATTAAATTAAATAAATACTTATAAATCAGAAAAATACTCATGAATGTCTATTATAAAGTAATTAATGTCAAATATCATGATTAAGCAAAGCACACAATGGGAACCATGAAAATCAAAGCCAAGTTACCGAATTTCCAACAATGCGTAAATACGTATAATGAGAAAATGAATTTCTCCATCAAATATCTTTTAACCAAACATTGTGAGCAATATAATGCACTTGAACTCCATAATCTAATAACAACCAAAGATGGGCAAGTCTACTAGCACACATCTCATGATCTAGCCTACTAGTTCATGTCACACGAGCTTATGTCGTGTATGTATGTCATTATGGTTTAGGCTTGCTTGGGGAGCAACAAAACTAGGCGAAGGACTCGTATTTGATCAGCCCTAACAACTCTCGAATCAAGTGAGTCATAGCCCCCTTTCAAACTCTTTTATGTTTTTACTTACGGGGTGAAAAGCATGATAAATAAAATTCCTTTCTTTATATGAAATGATATTTTGAAAGAATGATTATGATATGGGAATTATATTGTATGTTCAACGTGTTATATATTATATGATGAGCTTGAGTACTGTCAAACTGTTTCCCCTCGGTACACTACTATTAACTCTTCGAGAGGCCTATAGTTTGAGAGTTGCGCAACTAGGATTTGTCCCCTCACCCACTAAAATAGGTAGCGGTGGGATGTTTGGTTGCCTTGGTGGCGACCTTCATTTCCAGTCCGTCCTCGCGGTGCTCTAACTACTATTTTATTGGTCGTCTCCATGGCATGACCCTTTTATTACTATTATTGCACGTGATTGACAGCATGTGCTTATCATTAATATCCCTTTGGGATATTCTCTATTATATTTATTAGGACATAACCGGTCTTAGTAGTGGCTCAAGAACAAACTCATCAAATTATGCTTTATATCAAGTGTTATTGATTTTATTGATGGAAGGTTATCGAGGATGGAATACACAGATTGGGTATGAATGTTTTGATGAAATTCTTTAAAACATCTTGAAATATATAATTATTTGATGATATACAAATATGTTGTTAGTATAAACCTATGAACTCACTCAACTCTCGTAGTTGACACTTTTTCTTCATGCTTTTCAGATTTAGAGCAGTAAGATTGTAGCATGACCGCCTCTTTGGATGTTTTACTTGTTATGTGCTTGACGGTTTGTAATGCAAACATTTGATCTTTTGTTATGGATTTGGTTATGTAATGGTTTCGAAACGTCAACTTGAACTATGTAATCTTTTGGGTTTGAATGGTACTTAAAACTTTATGTTGATGTTTTATGTTTAAATCTTTTTGTATCATGTCGTTCTGTGGCATCTCGTGTTTCCGCCATATTCGGGGTGTTACAGATATGTTTTCATTGATAATTAAGGTTCTTGAGTTTGTTGAAGAGGAAGGCACCAACGGTTCTACCCAAAACAAAGCAACGGGTCTTCTAACATATTTTGGATCATTTGATTTTGTGTTTCATTTGCAATTGATGAAGTACATATTATGTCTCACAAATTGTTTGTGTAACATCCCAAACTTTTTAAGTTTGACTATTTGACTATTCCGTTAGTTAACGTTAGGTTCGTTAAGTTTATGTGCCCTAAATGGGATTATGTGATTAAATGCTTAGGTATTAATATGTTGTGATTAAAGTAAGCTAAATGAACTTAAGTAAATTACAGTTAAGAAGGTCAAGTGCTTGTTAGGTTGTTAAGTGTCCCGGTAAGAAAGTTAAGCTAAGAATGCGACGTTTAGAAGTTAAAGGACTTAAAATGGAACTTCTTGAGGTGATGGCCAGGGGTTAAAGGATAATTAGGCTTTCCTAATTGTCATTCTCCTGATCTCTTGTGTGTGAGATACCCTAAGCCTACCCTTCCCTCACTTCTAAAGCAATTCCCTCCAAGATCTATTCGTTTTGAGGTGTTTCGGGCAAGTTTTGTTAAGTTTCCGAATCCTCTAAGTCATCTACAGGTAATATAGGTGATTTTCCTTTGATCTCTGACCTTAAGAGTCATAAATGTGAATTCTGTCCAGGCCATGGGGTTTGGGTTGGGTTATATTGCAAAACGTTTACCGATTTCATGTCATTCGGGTGATCAATTGAGTGATTTATGTTTGTAAAGGACCAAGGAATTAATTGATGGTTTGAAGTCATCAATTGTGTCTTAAAAGAGGTCAATTTGATGTCTCCAGGTCGGGGTAAGGGTTTGGGTTCGAATGGAAATCGTTTAGAGCAAGTAAAGTTAGGGTTTTGCTGATCGGAGCCCGATATGCGGAGCATGGAATTTCCATGCGGAGCATATACTGAAGTTTTGAAATATGCGGAGCATATTCAAACGCATGAAATTCTCTGTCTTCTGAGAACTCGAAATATGCGGCGCATATTTTGGCCATGCGGAGCATATTTGCCTAGTTTGGTACTTTTGACTTGTTTAGCTTATAGATCGATCTTATACTCGTTCTAGGTTGTCGGGAGCACTTAGCAAGCACTGTAAGACATACGTAACTCATTATTAAGCAGTACTGAGGTAAGATAACATCTTTTGTCACCTGATGGTACACAAAACACATTTTTTTAAGTTAAACTTCCCAAATGATTATGTATGCATGTTTTTATGTTTATGGGTGATTATGGGAGGTTGATAAGGGATATGATGCATTCCATTAACGATGTATGGTATGTATATGCAGGTTACAAGGTAACTTATGTATGTATACGTTATGAAATGATTACGTTATGTGATTATAAAAAGATGAAATGTTTATGACATATGTTTGTATGCATGGCTTGAGCACCTAGTCACTAGACTTATGATTAGGATTGCCATGTCACGTGCATGTTTAAGGGCCCTAAAGTAAAGAAAGATGTATGTGATTAGTTTAGGTGAAAATGTAGCCTAAGCTAATATAATAAAGAAGTCTCGAGCATAAGTAAAGTTTGTGTTAAGCTTAACCCGTGCTAGTTCCTCGGAGCTAGGGCGTATGTGGTCACGTGGTTTGGGAATCATGATACCTCCCTTGGCATAGTTATGTGTGAGTATTCTGGGTGGAGTAACTAACCACCATTGCATAAAGTCATAAACGGTTTATTAAGTTGGAAATGACTTTGTCAATTCCTTAACGACGCCGATAGACCACCTTATGGTTTACCCATCATGTCGGGTGTGAGGACTCCATGTATGGTTGTACGACCGCCTGCACACAAACCCCACATCCCTATGTAAGTGGCATAAGTCACTGTAACACCCGTCGTTTAAAAATATGGATTTCCAAAAATTTTCACCTAACAGCGTCAAAAGATAGCGGAAGTAAACTTTAAATGACCAAACCAAAAGGAAGTGTTTGGTTCATTTATTAAATGGTGTTACTAGCAATGTCATAACAAATAGTTCAAATGGAAATCCAACGGTTGCCCAACATTAAACAACCGACATCAAAGGTAACTACATAGTCATCTAAATAGACATCTAGTGTCTAATGAGAAGCAACTATGGGTAAACTAAAGCCAGCTTCAAGACCATCTACCCATGCCTCGCATCTTCTCACATCTACCTGCTCACTATGTTGGACCTGAGGGCACAACACATTTAAAAAGAACAAGTGTTAGCTAACGAATTAGCTAAGTAAGATAACACATCATTAATAAAACATTTGTCCATTTAATCATTATAGAAAAGTCATTTTTCATCTTTAAGGCACACATCCTCACAAGTCATCACATCTATCATATCACATCTTACATTAAACATCCTAAATGTGCCTAGTCATCTTTTGCATCTCACATATAACATCTAAACATCTTTGTAGTTGTGACATAAGTCCCACCCGACTAGATGGACAAACCTTACGGCTGTACATCGATGACGTTAAGGAATGGCAAGCCAATCCAGGAGTAGTCCGTATGTTCAAAGACATTGGTGGGTAATCACGCCACCCGGAGATACTCATACCACGTAATTATGTTGCAAGGAGCCACCCAAGCAACCACATCAACGTACTACCCTGGCAAAGGCACGTACGGGTTAAGCTTAACACTTCTCACATCATTTACGAGCTCGATTTGCATCACATATAGTTTAGGTGTCCACATTACCTAAACAATCATCACATCACATCAAATCACTTTAACGTTTGGGCCCTTAAACGTGCACGTGTCATGGCAACTTACAAAGTCTAGTGAACTAGATGTACAAGCCATGTAATCATCACATTTCACATCTACACATGCACATATAGTTCATCACATATCAAAAGCCATTTCATATCATCTTTCATCTCATATCGTATATCCTTGCATATCATCTATCATCTCATAACAATACATATCATATCATGGCATCTGATAACAATACATATCATATCATGGCATCTGATAACAATACATATCATATTATATCATATCATATCATATCATTTCATAGCATTTCATTTGACATCATATCATATCATATCATAACATCACATATCTTTGGTAGCATTTTAGGCATCGATATACATCTACATAGCCCATATCACCTCCCGTATAATCCCGAATACCCATAAGCAAACAATATATCATTAGGGGAAGTTATTATATGAAAACTATGTTTTTGTTGAACCCTCGGTGTGTCAAAGTAGTGTATCTTACCTCGAAAAAGCGCACACAATCGATAACTAAGGTTACCGTGCAAAGCAAGTATTCCCGACTACCTATAATCATTAAGCGACCATTAGACGAGCTAAACAATACCCACTCAATTATGGTCATAACTCAGACCTAAACATCTATAAGCATGTCCCATTACAATGCTTGATGCATTGAAGATTCGATTAATACTTTAGAGCTCCCAGAATTCGACAAAACTCGACCTTCACCCACTAATTCAACCTTTCAGATACTTTGACACAATAACAATCCTTTAAAAGCATTACCATTAGAAAGTAGACTCTCTCACGATTCCGTGGATAGCTTATTTGTCAAAAACGGAGTTACGGTTCAAAAGTTATGGCCATTTAAAATTTTTGTCGCTATTGCGTTGCAGTGGACAAATTGCGTCGCAACTTAAGTCACTGTATTCTAATTGCGTCGCAACCTAGGTATTGCGCCGCAACTGACCCCGAATCTGCACAAACCTCATTGTTTAACCTCCAAAACTTAACCAAACACAACCCAAACGATCCGAAACCTTATGAACGACTTTTGTACCTCAAAATTCATCATTTTAAGACCATAATGATGCAATGAAATCATTGATTAACCCCTACTTGATTTGCATCACAATAACAAACGTTTTAGGTTACCGAATCGATCAAAACACACATTTTTGACATCAATTAATCCTCTAATGACCTAGACCAGTAATCAAACGAATAATATGATTGAAAAGACATAAAATCAATGTTATTGTACCTCTATTAACTGAAGGGATGATTAAGGGATCGAAAACTATAAGAAATCACCACCAGATCGTCTCGAAATCGCAAGAATTGAGAAAAGAGTGCTTAGGGTTTTGAGAGGGAGTTCTTTGGGTGTTAAATCTGGTTATGGGAGGATTATAGGTCACGTACATGACCTACATCTGATGTACCATCTTCTTAAATTTAACATCTAGACCCTTGGACTTTCAATCTTTCACTTAATGCCCAATACACTCTTACGGGAACGCTTTTCATGACCTTAACTCTATCGGGATTACGTATCATTATGTTAATCACTTCACTAACATGTTTCTTCATCATAAGACATTGTATATTCTTCACTGGAACATATTTAATGAAATTAATCATTAATACATAGGCACATTAGTTATATATAATGACCGTAGTCATTATCACATAGGATATTCATCATTTAAACACCTAAACCTAACGGAAGGTAAACATTGACTAACGTCTTGGCTCCACAACTTTCCTTTCAATAACATGTTGTATCATGAAATGATATCCAACGCCTATGGCATAATCGTTGTTGCATATGAACACAACAATAAATCTCGACGCACCATCGCTCAATCATATGATTTCCCAAGTTTCTAACTCATTCGTTCTCCTTCCCACCAATCTATGAGTGATAGGGATCACTTGAGTTCACCATTTCCTTCATATTTTTTCCAATCATCTTTAAAAATTATTTACATAGCGGCCGTCTCGATTCGAAACATTCCACAATTAACTTTCACACTTTATGAGAACTTCTTTAACATACATCTTTTCTTTCATGTCCAATGAAACGGTGCAATAGTTCTCCAAGAATTAAGCATTTTTGGACAACCTTCCTACTAATTGCTCAAGTCATATCATTACCTTTAGCTTCCCACGCAACTTTGTCTCTTAGTCCATGATAACGCGACTCCTCACTTCCGTTAAAGGATCATTAAATACCTTATTTTGCTATAAACTTTCAGTGTCTAATCTTGGCTTTTAACCAACTCACACGTCAACGTATAAAATTTACTACACCCCGTATCAGAATAGATCGTATCACATCTCCGATGACACTCGAATGAGTAGATTCCCAAGGTTATGAGCTTCCTCTAGTACAACTCTTTGGTCATTTCGTTATCAGATACCGCAGTCTTACTTTTAAACATATGGCTTCATGAGGGTTCATCTCAACTCTTCTGACTCTGCTCCCGTTCTACTACATTTTTGTCTCAAAGAACATTATCTTGAGCTGACTCGCCGTAGTCAAGTACTCACCATAACCTCGCAACCACGGACTTAGCTATTAAATAGAACTTTGTTCCTTTCAACAATAAGCGTCAGCTGTTCCCTTAACTCTTACTCACCTTGGGCGAATTTAAAATTAAACCTCTTCGAGTTTGAAGATCGTAATAACGCTCTTTACGCAAATATAATGTTCTTCGTCATACCTAGAATAGGCAAGATTTTCATCGTTAAACGTAATGACTGAACGATCTAGAGAAAACGTTAGACTTGATTCCTTAAATTCATACACTACAAGGACTTTCGTTATCATGAAGGTATTTCGAGAAACTCAATAGGGTCATAGTGAGGGTAGAAATAACTTTGGCAGGACTTTCATCATCAAAAATGGTAGCAAAATCGTAAATCTATCTTACAGAAAGAAATACATCCCACAATCAAAAACATTAACTTCTTCCTATAAGTGAGAACAAAACGGAAGGTGCGTTTGCATGAAAGTAGCACTAGTCACACATCAATTGAAGGTTAAAAAAAAAAAAAAAAAAAAAAAAAAAAAAAAAAAAAAAAAAAAAAAAAAAAAAAAAAAAAAAAAAAAAAAAAAAAAAAAAAAAAAAAAAAAAAAAAAAAAAAAAAAAAAAAAAAAAAAAAAAAAAAAAAAAAAAAAAAAAAAAAAAAAAAAAAAAAAAAAAAAAAAAAAAAAAAAAAAAAAAAAAAAAAAAAAAAAAAAAAAAAAAAAAAAAAAAAAAAAAAAAAAAAAAAAAAAAAAAAAAAAAAAAAAAAAAAAAAAAAAAAAAAAAAAAAAAAAAAAAAAAAAAAAAAAAAAAAAAAAAAAAAAAAAAAAAAAAAAAAAAAAAAAAAAAAAAAAAAAAAAAAAAAAAAAAAAAAAAAAAAAAAAAAAAAAAAAAAAAAAAAAAAAAAAAAAAAAAAAAAAAAAAAAAAAAAAAAAAAAAAAAAAAAAAAAAAAAAAAAAAAAAAAAAAAAAAAAAAAAAAAAAAAAAAAAAAAAAAAAAAAAAAAAAAAAAAAAAAAAAAAAAAAAAAAAAAAAAAAAAAAAAAAAAAAAAAAAAAAAAAAAAAAAAAAAAAAAAAAAAAAAAAAAAAAAAAAAAAAAAAAAAAAAAAAAAAAAAAAAAAAAAAAAAAAAAAAAAAAAAAAAAAAAAAAAAAAAAAAAAAAAAAAAAAAAAAAAAAAAAAAAAAAAAAAAAAAAAAAAAAAAAAAAAAAAAAAAAAAAAAAAAAAAAAAAAAAAAAAAAAAAAAAAAAAAAAAAAAAAAAAAAAAAAAAAAAAAAAAAAAAAAAAAAAAAAAAAAAAAAAAAAAAAAAAAAAAAAAAAAAAAAAAAAAAAAAAAAAAAAAAAAAAAAAAAAAAAAAAAAAAAAAAAAAAAAAAAAAAAAAAAAAAAAAAAAAAAAAAAAAAAAAAAAAAAAAAAAAAAAAAAAAAAAAAAAAAAAAAAAAAAAAAAAAAAAAAAAAAAAAAAAAAAAAAAAAAAAAAAAAAAAAAAAAAAAAAAAAAAAAAAAAAAAAAAAAAAAAAAAAAAAAAAAAAAAAAAAAAAAAAAAAAAAAAAAAAAAAAAAAAAAAAAAAAAAAAAAAAAAAAAAAAAAAAAAAAAAAAAAAAAAAAAAAAAAAAAAAAAAAAAAAAAAAAAAAAAAAAAAAAAAAAAAAAAAAAAAAAAAAAAAAAAAAAAAAAAAAAAAAAAAAAAAAAAAAAAAAAAAAAAAAAAAAAAAAAAAAAAAAAAAAACTCCATCATCTTAAACTTTTTTAATGGAAAATCTTTATCTTGAGAAGCAGTCATACATAAGACTTTGTACAAATATAAGATATCAACATCACCTTTACATTCATGCAATATAAGGAAGAATCTCCCCCTGTAGATACTCGTCTCAATCGTCATATATCATCCCGTAGCGAAATCAACATTAAACAAGTCGTAAATCCAAAACAAACCAAAATATGCGCTGCATGAATGGTGCATGCGCCGCATATTCCACATTTGGGCACATATGCGCCGCATGAAAGAAATATACTCTGCATATTTCACTTATTTTTTGTCACAAAAAACACCAAGCGTTTGAGCAATACAAAATATGCGCCGCATGGAGGATCCATGCACCACATATCGGGCTTCCTTCAGAAGACCCAATTCCAAAACTGGGCAGATGTGCGCCGCACGCCCTTTTGGTGCGCCGCATATCGTCCAGTTCCACCAAGTACCCCAACTTTTAATCCTTTAATCGAATTTCATACGAAACCTAAACGTTTTCCTTACGCCCAAGCACAACTTTAACACTTCACAACTCGAATGTAGCTTCGCATCATAGCATGGTGTTCATAGAATGGGAGAGCTTTATGGTTAAAAGGTTCAATCAACCGTAGTGTTAATTTCTTTACTTGCTTCAACTTCATCATTCTTTATTCCATTCATACGTGTCTATTCTTCGTGTGGTTAAATATGATACCATTCAGTGGTTCCATCATTCCCATCTTCACTTCATTCGGATCAACACAGACTCAGTCTCACAAACACACACATGTCGTGATATATTTACAATTACGTTCGCGACCGGAATTGTAACTGTATCCTTCCACACGTGTGTCCGGTGACCCTTCTGTGCGTCACCTACTTATAACCCTTCAAGTATTCAGCACAACTATACTCGTCAACTTCAAGTCCCTGTCCTTTAAGCTAGTAGACTCAACAACATTGACTACCAATCACTTCACTCCTCACCTACCTTTAAGCTTCATTTAACTTCATGTACATCATAATCATCATAAACATTTAATCCGGCTATCACTTTCCACCGATCTTCACACATTTCCACACACTTGAGGCATCAACATCATTAAAGTTGTAACACGGTGTTTACTCTTGACAAATAAGGGTACAATACATAGAAATCTCCCCAACTCCATTACTTTGTACACCGGTCAACACAAGCATGGCCATACCAACATGCTCGCGTCGTGATACACTTGCAATTATGTTCCGGACCATAATTGTAATTGTATCCTTTCACACACGTGTTCGTTCCCACATTTGTGTATCGCCCTTTTTTTTCCATCAATTCCATTCACGTGATTTTCAGCACACATACAACATCTCATTTCATTTGCGGTCCTTGTCACTAACCCCATGGGCTAGACAACATTGATGGAATACCATTTCACCTAATTCCCCACTTCCATTCACTTCAGCTACTTCACACATAAGTTATATCACACAGTTATTAATTTCAGTTAGGGAAATGGTATATTACCTCAGGGACCGTCTATCGTAGCAATAAAATAATTTAGCGACGGAGAAGCGAGAAACGAAAGAATAAAGGCTAAAAACATATTCACGTACCAATAAACATTAATCATATAGCCTTAATCCTACACTCTCACTCATCCCAACCCGTCCTAAGGCATTTCATCTCAAAGGCTAAGCATACCTACTTAAGCCTACTTATCCTCTATCGGTTTAAGTCCAATTCCTATGGCATACCTATAGTCATTGGTTCACTTAAACCATTTCTCTGATACCACTTGTAACACCCGTCGTTTAAAAATATGGATTTCCAAAAAATTTCGCCTAACGACGTCAAAAGATAGCGGAAGTAAACTTTAAATGACCAAACCAAAAGGAAGTGTTTGGTTCATTTATTAAATGGTGTTACTAGCAATGTCATAACAAATAGTTCAAATGGAAATCCAATGGTTGCCCAACATTAAACAACCGACATCAAAGGTAACTACATAACAATAACATCTAAATAGACATCAAGTGTCTAATGAGAAGCAACTATGGGTAAACTAAAGCCAGCTTCAAGACCATCTACCCATGCCTCGCATCTTCTCACATCTACCTGCTCACTATGTTGGACCTGAGGGCACAACACATTTAAAAAGAACAAGTGTTAGCTAACGAATTAGCTAAGTAAGATAACACATCATTAATAAAACATTTGTCCATTTAATCATTATAGAAAAGTCATATTTCATCTTTAAGGCACATATCATCACAAGTCATCACATCTATCATATCACATCTTACATTAAACATCTTTGTGAGTCCCTGAAATACGATGGTTAACCTAGAAAGTGTAAAATACAACAAGTCTAATAATCACTAGAATGGACTAGTATTACTTAAATATAAATGCAAGTATATAAATAAAGTAATACAAGACTTAAAGCAATAAACAAGTAAAGTGGAACATTATGTACTTTTCAATGGTGTATTTTATTTATGATGTTAAATAAAATACAAGGTTGTGCGAAATCAAGATAATACAAAAAAGTATGTATCCTAACAACCTATGAATTACAAATGATCTATATTTGTCAAATAACTCTTTTGGATCGAGATACTTAAAGTTGTGAAGTATCCTAGTTTAAGATCGAGAGTATTTAGACAAATTCACTCTAATGCAAAATGTATGCTTAAAAGTATTTTTCTCAAGGAAATGACTTTGTATTTATAGGCAACAAAATTCACCAGTGAATTTTGTGCCGTACAAATATGGTTACATGCATTTAATGATCCGACAAGAACATTAAATGCATTGGATAAGGTATAAGGATAAAGTCACATCAAATGACTTTGTATCCTTTTATCCAACCACCTTTACACTCGTATAAACTTTGGTAAAGAACAAGTGGAATGTTCTTTGGAAAGTGTGTAAAGGCAAAAGTCAATTACTCGATATCAGTGTTCAGACTTGTAAGGTCTAGAGCACTGACAATCCTCCAGTGTACAGATCTGGTAAGACTTCCAGTGGACTGCGCCATTTTTCAGTCTTCTTTATTCTGACTTCAGTCTTTGACTTCAGTGAGAACGTCTTCAGTAGAGTAGATCTGGACTGGGGTGAAGTCCAGTGAGCTAATCTGGAGAATACTCCAGATTTCCTATACAAGTATTTGCTCACTGGTCTTCCATTATTTCTGGACAAATCTTCAGAGGGACTCCAGATTCCAAGTCTGGAGTAGGTCCAGTAGAACACGTTTCTGGACAGATCTTCAGTAAGGCTCCAGTAGTCGAGTCTGGAGCGAGTCCAGTAAATCTGGACCTAACAAATTCCCCCTATTTGTTTAGAAATAATGCAAGTGTTTTCAAGCTTATATCTATACAATTTTGTATGCTTGAAAAACACAAGTTTTGATTTGTCTAAAAAATCTAAGTTACTGGAAAACACTTTATAGATCATGAGTGTTTTCAGTTTCATCTTTTAAGTTCTAACTTAGACTAAATCTGATCATTTACTTATATGAATCAAAAATTGCAACTATTATTACATACATCAACTGATAAATAGTTTACAATTTCATAAAACAATAAATTTACAACAAGTAAATGATAAGAGTCAGGCCCTTCTTTTCGATGTCTGTCTTGGAGCATCTTCAGTAGCCTTTCTCTTTGGTGATGGAGAAGATGGTATTGATTCTGGCGATTTTATGCCCATTGCAACTTCCATCTGTTGCTTTCTTCTCCATACCTTTTCAACTCTTTTCAGAAATGCTTTAACATCAGTCGACACATTTGTCTTCCCCTTAAACGTTAAAGCAATTTCTTTCAGTTCACTCCATCCAAATGCTTGGACTGAAGTACTCTTCCTTTCATCAGTAAAGTTACCCTCCCTGGTCAACTTTACTTCAAACCTGGACATGCCTTCATGATTTTCAGCTAATTTGATCTCAGCACCAGTGATCCTTCTAGCATCAGCCCTGAAATTTAACATTTCATTGTACTTGTCTTTCACTTTGGCTGTCTGGATCAATGCTTCAGTTTCCTTGGACACTCTCTTTTGCTCTACAGCAGATTGGAGTTGTTGACGATTGATTTTTCGAGAAGTGTCCAGGGGAATGAATTTGCTTACATCAGCATCTTTAATCGCTTTGATTTGTTTGGCAGTCAGTTTTGGTAAGCCAGTCAGTTTCTTTCTGTACTCTATCTCCAGAGCACCAGCGTTCTTTCTGATCTTTTTCTGGAGGCTTACCAGTTCCTCCTTCCTTTGTCTGATGAGTTCTGGTACACTGACGCCATAAATTATAGAATCATAAACCTGTTCTTCTTCGGCGTAAAATGAGCGTACATGAACATCATCCAATGCTTTCAAACATTGATGAACTCTGGGGTCATCCTTCATCTTTTTATACACATCAATATTTATGCCTAACCTGCCAGCATTGTAAGAGTCCAGAGTCCCCATAGATGCCATCTCCCTTTGATGGGCCAGCAGTTCATCTTTTTGATTTCTTTTGAAGATTTCAATCATAATGCATTCTTGTTCAAGCTTTTTGGAGGTTTCATCATCAGCATCTTCAGCAGTTTGCTCTTCTTCTCCAGATACCATTTGTTGTTTTCCCTTAACTGACTTCAGAGTTGTTGGTATATCTGGGAAGGACTCAAACTGGGGCTCACTGGCTTCAGTACCAGTAGCTTCTTCAGACAGCATAGTGGCTTCAGTGCCATATGCTCTTTGTGCCAAGTGCTTCAGTGTCACTTGTTTTTGGTCACCAGACGACTTTTCCCCCTTGGAATGATCACCAGTTATGGACTTGAGATCATTCCATAACTGTTCCAGCATATGTCTGTCCAGTGCACCAAATGTTCTTCCTGCCACTGGAGTTGTATCAGTCACAACTTTCTTAAGTGCCTGCACTTCCTTTTGAACATTTGCAACTTCTTTAGGCAAGTGTTTTGGCAACTTTTCTTCCAGTAACTTCTCCACTTGGGGTAACACCCCATCTTGAATGGTACGAAGAACAGTCTCAGAAATCTCTTCAGATAATTCTTTCAGCATACTGATTCTGAACTTCTTTGTACATTCATCACTTATTGTACTGACAACTGCATCTTGGTCAAGTGTGGATCTACTCTCTAAAGAACTTACCCTGGAAACCAACTTCTGAACTTCTTCTTTCAGATCTGCCAGTGGTTGAACAAGTTCACCAGTCACTGCAGTCTGAACTGAACTAACCAGCCTTGTCTCTAAACCCTGGACTGCCACTTTGAAATTTTCAGTATTGTTGTTTGTGGCCAGTACCAGTTCATCAAGCTTCTCAAACACAAGCTTCTCATTCCCAGCAAACAGATTCATCTCAGATGCAAGGTTATTTGATAATAAGGATTTGAAGTCTGAAATAACCTGCGATGAAGTCTGGAGTGATCTCTCCAGGTCCGCCACCTTACTTAAAAGGCCTTGGACCTCGGCAGAAGATGAAGTGGAGAGACCACTGGGAGGTTCAAGATTTGAAGGCAATCTGGTCATAAGAGGTACTTGTGACCAGTCCTCTTCAGTTGCAGCTTGTTCAGATATGGTGACTGATGTTTCAGTTGGTGGAGGTTGAGATTGTGAAGTTTGAGTGGTTGCAGGAGTGAAGTATTGAGTATCTCTAGGAATTGAAGGTGGTGGTGGTGGTGGCATGTTTGATTCTGGTGGAGGTTCATTTGATTCTGGTGGTGGTGGCATTTTAGAAGATATAATTGGTTGGGTGACTGAAGCAATAGCAGATGTGTCAATATTTTCTTCTTCATCACCCAAGAAATTCATGTTTACATCAAAACCTTCAGACATTGGGGAATCTACATCATCCCATTCTGGAGCCATCCCAACTGTCTGATCACCAGTCTGTTCACCTACACTAACTTGTTCACCAGCCTCTACATTCAAGTCTATTTGAGCCTCTTGCTCACCAGATACATGTTCATCAGTCTGAACATCTTGTTCAACTTCCTCAACAACCTGCTCAATAATCTGGGCAACATTTTCAATTTGTTCATTAGTCACCTGCCCAACATTCTCTTCAGGTTCATAAATTGGAGAGCCATCCAGATTCATAATATCACCAGGATGTCTTTCAGGATTCACCTGAAGTCCAGCTCTCATCAGACGCCTGTTTGTTCTAGGTCGTCTGGAAGTTTATACAATTTCTGGTCCTTGACCTTCAGGAGCAATTTGTCGAATGGGTTGTACAGCTTCTATGATCTGTACATCTTGATCACCAGATGGTCCTTCACCAACTGGACCTCTACCTGGAGCCATTTCAGCTTCTTCTCTCTGAAAGGAGAGCATTGACTGAGGAATATCTACCTCGTTCAGTGGAGATCTGAGGTTGACCAGATCCCTCATATACTCACTCACAGAAAAGTGAGTAGTCTCAAAATCATACTGGTCTCCAAGAGCTCTTTTAAACATGAGTGAAAGAAAACGGATATAAGGAACAAAGGGTTTTCTACCTTTCACTCTGAGACGCTCTACCAGATCATCAAAAAGAATCTGAGCAAAATCCACTCTAAGCCCAAACCATAGGCAGTAGGCAATCTGGAGATGGGTTTGATTTATCTGGTCTAACCCTCCAGAACTGCCTCCCAGACATTCAACAATGTGGGTGAAGAAGTATCTCCATGAGTCTGACAGTTTGCTCATGTAGATAGTTCCTTTCCTGGATAGCTGGCCATGCTCATCCATGATATCTGTGTGCCCCATCAGTCTGCACACTTCCCTTGTATTTATACCAGAGGGAAGTTCGATTGGCAACTCATTCTGTTCAAAATAGTTTAACTGTAGAACAGACCTGAGTAGACTAGCAGTGAAACCAAGGGATCTGGTACCTCCCTTGAGAGTATAATTGATAGATGAAGTTTCATCATCATATTTTGCAGTGTACCAGAATTCACAAAGGTAATCGTGGTACATCCTTCCTGGATTTAGTGTCAACGCACCATATAATGGGCAAGAGAGAAAAAATGTGTTTAATCTCCCAATAACAGATTGGGCATCATGAACACTGGAAAGAGAAAGTCTGGCCATCCAGTTGTTCATGTTTATTCTTATGGCATTTGCCTCAAGAGTGATATGAGGTGCCCTGTCAACATTTTCAGAAGGAGCATATTCAGCGGGAAGGAGATTTTTAAGCGATTTGGATTGTCTAGGTGCCATTTTATAAAGAATAGATGAAGATGAAATTGAATATATATGGTTATGATGAAGATTTGATGAAGAATTGAATGGAAATGGAGTAAATAAGAGAGATAAATATGATTGGAAATTGAATGAAGAAGTAAATGAAGGAATTTGAAAGATTTGGGAGTAAATATGTTCGAAGTAAATGCAATTGAAATTGAAAGTGGGTATTTATAGGAGAGAGAATGTGGAACTCAAACGGTTTATTTGAAATTATCAAATATAATTTTGATCGAGGTTCTGAGATCCGCATTAATTACATCACATCACACATAAATGTGTGACGGTTTACAGCCCACAAACATTAACAAGTTGCTCTTTTTGACTTCCCAAGGTAAAAATACCATCATTACGTTGAAAAATTTACATGCCACGTAGGATTAAAATATCTTTAAAAAGGTTTGCTTACGTGGCACACACAATGACCAAGTATTTAGAAAATATTATGACATATTTCAGTGCATCTGGAGGTTGACTGGACACTCCAGTATCACTGGTGGATTAGTCCAGTGAACATGTACTGATGGTACACTGGAGGGACACTCCAGTATCACTGGTGGATTAGTCCAGTGAACATGTACTGATGGTACACTGGAGGGACACTCCAGTAAAGTACCAGTGAAAACCATTTTGAAAGACTGGTAACCTCAAACGTGCACGTCAACTAATACAGACAAATGAGAGGGACACATTTACAAGGAGACATAAGTCACCTCAAACACGCACTTCAACCTGTCCAGTTACCAGTGAGAGGGACACATTTACAAGGAGACATAAGTCACCTCAAACACGCACTTCAACCTGTCCAGTTACCAGTGAGAGGGACACATTTACAAGGAGACATAAGTCACCTCAAACACGCACTTCAACCTGTCCAGTTACCAGTGAGAGGGACACATTTACAAGGAGACATAAGTCACCTCAAACACGCACTTCAACCTGTCCAGTTACCAGTGAGAGGGACACATTTACAAGGAGACATAAGTCACCTCAAACACGCACTTCAACCTGTCCAGTTACCAGTGAGAGGGACACATTTACAAGGAGACATAAGTCACCTCAAACACGCACTTCAACCTGTCCAGTTACCAGTGAGAGGGACACATTTACAAGGAGACATAAGTCACCTCAAACACGCACTTCAACCTGTCCAGTTACCAGTGAGAGGGACACATTTACAAGGAGACATAAGTCACCTCAAACACGCACTTCAACCTGTCCAGTTACCAGTGAGAGGGACACATTTACAAGGAGACATAAGTCACCTCAAACACGCACTTCAACCTGTCCAGTTACCAGTGAGAGGGACACATTTACAAGGAGACATAAGTCACCTCAAACACGCACTTCAACCTGTCCAGTTACCAGTGAGAGGGACACATTTACAAGGAGACATAAGTCACCTCAAACACGCACTTCAACCTGTCCAGTTACCAGTGAGAGGGACACATTTACAAGGAGACATAAGTCACCTCAAACACGCACTTCAACCTGTCCAGTTACCAGTGAGAGGGACACATTTACAAGGAGACATAAGTCACCTCAAACACGCACTTCAACCTGTCCAGTTACCAGTGAGAGGGACACATTTACAAGGAGACATAAGTCACCTCAAACACGCACTTCAACCTGTCCAGTTACCAGTGAGAGGGACACATTTACAAAGTACCAGTAATATTTTCTGAAGAATTTGTCCAGTGAGAAAATAAATTAATAAATTCTCCCTGAACTTAAACATTTTTAAGAACAAAAATATCTTTCAAGTCTTCCCTGGAATGTTGATCCAGAAATAAATTTATGAATCTTTAAATCAAAGATCCTTAGTAGTACACAAAGGCGTTCAATACCAAGGTTCCAGATTTAAGGGTTTAACATTCCCAACTCACCAACAAGATATTCAAAAGTTTTGACATCCAGAGGTTTAGTAAAAATGTCAGCGAGTTGTTTGTCAGTGGGAATAAAATGGAGTTCAATGTTGTTTTTCATAATATGATCACGAATGAAGTGATACCTGAGATCAATGTGCTTCGTTCTGGAGTGCATGACTGGATTGTTTGAGATAGCAATGGCACTGGTATTATCACAAAAGATTGGGGTCTTTGAATATTTAATACCATAATCAAGCAACTGGTTCTTCATCCAGAGTATCTGAGCACAACAACTGGCTGCAGACACGTATTCAGCTTCAGCAGTGGACAATGAAACTGAAGTTTGCTTCTTACTGGTCCAGCTGACCAGTTTGCCACCAAGGAAATGACATCCACCAGTAGTGGATTTCCTGTCTATCTTACAACCTGCATGATCTGAATCTGAATAACCCATTAGATCCATGCCTGAGCCTTTGGGATACCAAAGACCTAGACTGGGGACACCTTTAAGGTACTTCAGTATGCGCTTTACAGCAAGCATATGAGATTCCTTTGGATTAGACTGATATCTGGCACATAAACATGTTGAAAACATAATATCTGGTCTACTGGCAATTAAATACATCAGTGAACCAACCATGCCTCTATAGACAGTGGTGTTCACTGGTTTACCATCTGGATCGGAGTCCAGTGTCAGTGGTGCAGAAATTGGAGTTGGTTTAGATGGTGAAGAGTTCATATCATATTTCTTTAAAAGATCTCTAACATATTTTTCCTGATTAATAAAAATGCCATCTTTGTTTTGTTTAATCTGGAGTCCAAGAAAATATGTTAATTCACCCATCAAACTCATCTCATATTCAGTTGACATTATTTTTGAAAATTTCTTGCACATGTTTTCATCAGTAGACCCAAAAATAATATCATCAACATAAATTTGTACCATTAACAGATTACCTTTTTCATGAAGAATAAATAAGGTATTGTCAATTGCACCTCTTTTGAAACCATTTTTCAACAAATGTTTAGTCAGAGTGTCATACCAGGCACGTGGGGCTTGTCTGAGGCCATAAAGCGCTTTGTCCAGACGATATACCCAATGTGGATGCTTTTCATCAACGAAACCTGGTGGTTGTCTGACATAAACTTCTTCTTCAAGCTTTCCATTCAAGAAAGCACTCTTTACATCCATCTGGTAGACCTTGAACTGATGATAAGCAGCGAATGCTAAGAATATTCTGATCGCTTCAAGTCTAGCCACTGGAGCAAATGATTCATCAAAATCTACATCTGACTGGCAGTAGCCTTGTGCTACCAGTCTGGCCTTGTTTCTGATTACGTGGCCATCTTCATCTACCTTGTTTCTGAAGACCCATCTTGTTCCAATTGGTTCTTTCTTTCCAACTGGGAAAGGAACCAGATACCAAACCTTGTTCCTTTCAAACTGGTGAAGCTCTTCTTGCATAGCAGTCACCCAGCTTGGATCTTCCATAGCCTCATCAATCTTCTTAGGTTCCATCAAAGATAGAAAACTGACGTATAAGCATTGATTACTGGAGGCTCTTCTGGTCTGAACTCCTCTACTGGAGTCACCTATGATCTGATCAATAGGATGAGCTTTTGTCCATCTGGAGTACTGACCAGGATTGTTACTGACAATAATATCAGTGCAAGAATTCAGTTGAGTCTCCTCTGGAGTTGCTTCTGGAGGAGTATCTTGCCAGACTACTTCAGTATCTTCATCTGAGTCATTTAAATCACGATTTGCATCATGAAATTCTTCATTTGAAGGCATTTCTTGAAGTACTGGTTCAGTTTGGAATTCTTCATAAGAAGACATTTCTGGTATATTCTCAACTGACACTGATACTGGGGGAGTAGTACGAACATCTGATCCAATATTAATTTCAGAGGATAGTTTGAAAATAATAGAAGGATAGAATGGAGTACTACTGGAGAGTTTCTTTTTCTGAACAGGTTCCAGATCAGGATGACTGGAAACTGTGTCTTCTGAATCTTCTTTATTATCGTTTATAGGATCAGATTCACAAAAGACAATTGGAGTTACTGGGGGAGTGTCAAGGGCTGGCTTCTTGTTGATTGCAGCATTTGATTCATCAAATGTGACATGAATTGACTCATGGACCTTCTCATGTCTCTTGTTGTAGACTCTGAAGGCCTTGCGAATGGCTGAATAGCCTAAGAAATACCCTTCATCAGCTTTGGCATCAAATTTTCCTAACTGACTAGAGTCGTTCAGGATGTAAACTGGACATCCAAAAACATGAAAATAACCAATATTTGGTTTTCTATTTCTTAAGACTTCATAGGCTGTCTTTTTGTATCGCTTCACATACACTGACCGGTTCTGGGTGTGGCAAGCAGTAGCAATTGCTTCAGCCCAGAAACTGGTAGACAGACCAGATTCAGCAAGCATACTCCTGGCAGCTTCTATCAGCGCTCGATTCTTCCTTTCCACCACTCCATTCTGTTCTGGAGAGCGGGCTGATGAGAAATTCTGGGAGATGCCAGTGTCAGTACAGAATGACTCCAGAGTTGCATTCTGGAATTCTGTTCCATTGTCACTTCTTAACTGACACACCTTTCGACTGTACTTGAGCTCAATTTGCTTGATAAGACTGATGATTTCAGCAGCAGCTTTACTTTTAGACCTCAGAAAGATCACCCAACAATATCTGGAGAATTCATCTACGATCACCAGGGTGTATCTTTTACCAGCACAAGTCTGAACGTTCACTGGACCAAAGAGGTCCATATGAAGCATATGAAGAGGTTCAGATATGCTGAAGTTCTGTCTGGTCTTGAAACTGGTACGTTTCTGCTTACCCATCTCACATCCTGGACATGGCTTTTCCTTTTTGAAGGAAACTGAAGGTATCCCATCTGCAAGTTGTTTTCTGGACAACTTATTAATATTCTTGAAATTTAAATGGGATAACCTTTTGTGCCATAACCAGTTTGTGTCTTCATCAGCTTTGGCATCAAATTTTCCTAACTGACTAGAGTCGTTCAGGATGTAAACTGGACATCCAAAAACATGAAAATAACCAATATTTGGTTTTCTATTTCTTAAGACTTCATAGGCTGTCTTTTTGTATCGCTTCACATACACTGACCGGTTCTGGGTGTGGCAAGCAGTAGCAATTGCTTCAGCCCAGAAACTGGTAGACAGACCAGATTCAGCAAGCATACTCCTGGCAGCTTCTATCAGCGCTCGATTCTTCCTTTCCACCACTCCATTCTGTTCTGGAGAGCGGGCTGATGAGAAATTCTGGGAGATGCCAGTGTCAGTACAGAATGACTCCAGAGTTGCATTCTGGAATTCTGTTCCATTGTCACTTCTTAACTGACACACCTTTCGACTGTACTTGAGCTCAATTTGCTTGATAAGACTGATGATTTCAGCAGCAGCTTTACTTTTAGACCTCAGAAAGATCACCCAACAATATCTGGAGAATTCATCTACGATCACCAGGGTGTATCTTTTACCAGCACAAGTCTGAACGTTCACTGGACCAAAGAGGTCCATATGAAGCATATGAAGAGGTTCAGATATGCTGAAGTTCTGTCTGGTCTTGAAACTGGTACGTTTCTGCTTACCCATCTCACATCCTGGACATGGCTTTTCCTTTTTGAAGGAAACTGAAGGTATCCCATCTGCAAGTTGTTTTCTGGACAACTTATTAATATTCTTGAAATTTAAATGGGATAACCTTTTGTGCCATAACCAGTTTGTGTCTTCATCAGCTTGAGTATAGAAACACTGCTCTGAAGGAGAGCTTTCCATATCCATCATGTACACATTCCCTTTTCTGGGAGCAATCAACACTACCTTCCAGTCCTTGTTGAATACGATACCCTGAGCAATATTGAATAGAACTTGATAGCCATCATCACACAGTTGGCTTACACTGATCAGGTTATATTTCAAAGCATTCACAAATGCAACACGTCTGAACTTGACTTGTCCATTGTTCAGAACACTGTATCCCTCAGTCTTTCCACAACCATCATTTCCAAAAGTGATGGAGGGTCCATCAGAAATGGTGAACTCCTCCAGCAGGGTCTTACATCCGGTCATCGTCCTGCCAGCAGCACTGTCAAGATACCAGATATATTTCTTTCGATCGCCCTGCACATACACCAGATATTATCAGTTAGATTTGGGAACCCATCGACTGATGGGTTCACTGGACCCTCCCTTATAGGTCCCTGGGGCAATCTGGTTCAGTTCACTTTCTTCAACAGTGGTCTTAGTTGAAAAGACCACTGGGGTTGATAGTTTTGAAACCTTTTTCTTTTTCTCAACTGGAGAAATAGATTTAACTTTCTTTGCAAAAGGTTTTGTATTTTGTCTAGGGCCAGATGAAGTACCCTCAATAAAGTTTAATCTTGCATTAAAACTTTGAGATTGACGAGTCAGTATTTGAATCTGGCTCTCTAACCTGGACAAAATATTTTATTCAGATGATACCTTAGCCTTTCCAGTTCTAGGCTTAGGTAGGGGATTGGTCTGAGGCAAAGGTTTCGTCTGATTGACCTTTTGAACTGGAGCAGTCATCTGGAATGCTCCAGTCTTAACCTCTAGGGATTGAACTGAGAAAATATTGGCCTTGGGAGTTACAGGCTCATCATAAACAGTGGTGGGCCTGAACCCCTCTGGTAATCGATCGATTACTGGTATTAATGATGCTACATGAGTATTTCCATCTAAATATGCACGTTTTTGAGCAGGAAATTGATTCACCCCAGCATCATATGGCTTTTTGGTTTCTAGCCATGATTTAATCACCAGTTTTTCTTTCTCTAAAATGATTTCAAGATCTTGTTTTTCTTGAATCAATTGTTTAGTTACCAGAACCTGGGCTTGAAATGCCAGTTCAATGTCTTGAAGTTCTTTCAATTTTGATTTTAAAACAGTTATTTCAGAAGAATCTGTTTCTAGACCATTTACACAATCAGATCTAACAGTTTCTACAAATATCAAATCAGAATTAAGAGCTTCAGCTATGTCCAGTTTTAATTCTTGGTCAGTTGCACTATCATAATCACTAACCTTCTTGATAACAATGTCCACCCATCGTCCAGATGTGACATCTTCCTTCACCAGGAGCTCTTCGTCTGCCAGAGCCATGTAACAACAATCTCTTTCTTCTTCATCATCAGCAGATGATTCATCAGAAGGAACCCACTTCTCTTCAGTTGTTGCAATCATGCACTTATTATTGTTTTCCATTTGTTGTGCCATGAGAGCAATCTGGGCCTTAAGCTTTTATATTTCAATTTATAGCTATCATCAGGCTTATTATTTGAAGAGAATGGACCAGACTTGGATACAAACTGGTTGGACCTGCAATCTTTCATGAAATGACCCTTTTTGCCACACTTAAAGCATGTCAAATTTGTCTTATCAGTTGAAGAACTGGATGCAAATTGTCCAGATGGCCTATTTGCTCTTGCTTTGAAACGGTTAAACGTTTTAGCAATCATTGCAATGAGGTCATCATCATCAGTTTCATCACAACAGTCTGGAGAGATTTGACTGGACTCTCCAGAATCCATAAGTTCAGACACCATCTTCTTCATAGAAAATACATTCTCAGAAGATATCAGTGCTGTACTTTGTGGTTCAGTATGACTGACCACATTAGGACTACTGGAGGCATGGTTAAAGGCATCTTGTTCTGCCACCACTCTCTAAGCTTGATTTTCTTCAGTGTACCTGAAAGCTCCATAAATAGTTGAGAGAGTGTGTGTGTGCAGAGTTTTTCCTTGTCGTAAGACCAGGATCATGTGAGACCATTTGGTGGGCAGAATATCACAAAATTTCTCCAGAAGTATATCCTTGTCCTTCTCAACCCCAAGACCTCTCAACTGGTTTATGATACTCATAAATCTGGTGTAAGTACCAGTGAGAGACTCATTAGGCTGAGCAAAAAATGACTCATACCTCTTGTTTAAGGAGACCTTTCTGGTGACAATGGTGTCATCTCCTCCTTCATGCTGGTTTAGAAGTTCATCCCACATGGTTTAGCACTAGGAAAAAGAACTAGTGTGGGAATTAGGGTTTCTGGAATGGCCCTAAGGATCATGTTTTTGAGAAGGGTGTCTAGATTCACCAATCTCCTCTCCTCTTCAGACCAATGTTCCTCCCTTTTTTCCCTTCCTCTTCTAGATCCAGAAGGATCAAGAAGGGGAT
>CM067169.1:71069819-71086153 GCA_034093135.1 Erigeron breviscapus
GCTGTGCCCGTGGTTAATAGGTTCATAGATGTATTCCCGGATGACCTACCGGGTTTGCCTCTATCTCGTCAACTCGATTTCCGTATTGATCTCATCCCAAATGCTTCTCCCGTGGCCAAGGAACCCTATCGCCTAGCCATAACCGAAATGCAAGAGTTGGCCGCCCAACTCAAAGAACTTCAAGAAAAGGGTTTTATCCGCCCTAGTCAATCACCGTGGGGTGCACCGGTTCTATTTGTCAAAAAGAAAGACGGCTCTTTCCGTATGTGTATCGATTAACGGGAACTAAACAAACTCACGGTGAAAAATCGCTATCCTCTCCCAAGGATTGATGACTTATTTGACCAACTCCAAGGTGCTCGTTTCTTTTCTAAAATTGATTTGCGGTCGGGTTACCACCAACTACGTGTCCATGAAGATGATATTCCCAAGACGGCCTTTCGTACACGTTATGGGCACTTTGAATTCACGGTTATGCCTTTTGGGTTGACCAATGCACCGGCGGTGTTCATGGACTTGATGAACCGGTTGTGTCGGCCCTACTTGGATGAATTTGTCATTGTTTTCATTGATGACATCCTTATCTATTCCAAAACTAAAGAAGATCACGCCGAACATTTGAAGAAAGTCTTAGAGTTGCTTTGGGAAAAGAAATTGTATGCCAAGTTCTCCAAATGCGAATTTTGGCTTGAAGAGGTCCACTTTCTTGGTCACGTGGTGAGCAAGGAAGGAATCCATGTGGACCCAAGTAAAATTGAAGCAGTGAAAAATTGGAGACGACCCGAGACGCCAACCGAGATTCGCCAACTTCTTGGTTTGGCGGGTTATTATAGACGATTCATTGAAAACTTTTCCAAGATTGCCCAACCTTTGACCTTGTTGACTCAACGGGAAAGAATGTTTGATTGGGGGAAAAGCAAGAACAAGCATTCCAATTGTTGAAAGACAAGCTGTGTGATGCACCCATTTTAAGCTTGCCCGATGGAGCCTGATGAGTAGAGATTTGTTAACTTAATTTCACACAAATTTTAAATTTATAAAAGTACAAGGTTAACTTCTCTACTACACTCACTCACGGGCAGTGGACCCGTTCGTTCATAGTATAGTAAATAGGTAAGACCAAGATCGTTCGCAGGGACTATGTCTAAGAATGTAACTAGGTGTAATTCTAGGATTTGGGGGTTGTCACGATTTAAATAAAACTAAAATAAGAAAAGCATTTAATTGATTAATCTAGCAAAACAATAATAATTAAAACATTGCATCTATTTGGAACAGTTCACATGCCATGATCATTTAAAAAACAGTTTAAATTTATTGAACAACTCTTCTCACGTTCGGATTCTCGTTAAATTCACCAAACTATTTAGTAGAGCTGTCGTTAGACTCACACTACCCTATAGACAGATTCTCGTTAGATTCACTGTTATGCATTAAAACCTGAGTTTTGTAACTATGACTTAATCTTTTATGTAAGTCTAGGTCCTAATTAAATTCTCTAGACGCTAACTATTCTAGTCACCCGGATCCGGTTTCCGTTCGCCGGATCAACTAAAACAATTTAATAAAACACATGTTCAGTTGAGTCAAATTATTAATTAACCATCCCCGCTCAGTTATAAGTCAAGAAACCACATTAATTATAGACCGATTAATGTTTCACATAACAGATTAATGACTCTAAGGACACTGACCAGTTCATCCCAAACAAATCAATAAACCAGTTTTGTATATGACTAATAACATTTGTCTGACTCAATAAACATGGATCTGCGATAAGCATAGAAACGGTTTAACAATAGTATAAAAATATCATGGCATGATCACATTATCCAAATAGACGCAAAACTATTTAGCTACTCATGACAAAATAATTAAACCTAACAATTATTAATATAAATAAATCCATAAGAATAATTGTCAAATAAAATAGTATTGCAATAAAGTAACTCTAATAACAATAATAATAAAAGTAAAGAAAGATCAAATGGTGATGATGATGATGTCGAACAGCTCCTCTTCGTTCTCCTCTACTTCCTTCGGCCGCTCCTCACGAAATCACACAAGCACCTCTCTTAATTAATTCGACCTGCTTGTAAATTAATTTACCTAGTAATTAATGCTAGGTCTCGATCTTAATTGTGTTGTGCGGCTGCTCAACCTCGTTAATATATATATAGTTTTTGTTGATGTTGTTTCTCGGCCGCTTCTCACAAAACAAAGGGCCACCGCCTCTTTTTCTTCTCTTGGGCTGGACTCCCGAGAGACAAGGGATTCGGCCCATTCTTCTTTCTTTTCTTCCATATGGCTGGGCGAATAGTGGGCTAGGCCCAAGTCTTCCTCCTTTCCTGGGCTGCCGCTCGAACAGATATACACGGCCCAAAAGCTGGTGGGCTTTTCTTCTTTCTTTCTCGGCTGCACACCAAACAAGACCACCACCATTTTATTCATTTCCAATTTCACATTTGCTCTTTGACTTTCTTGACCGCAGGTCACGTGCACCATCTAGTCGAGTCCAATATGCGGGATTATCTGTGAACCTGTGTAAATATTCAATCTCATTAAGTACCAAAAGTTCACATGTATAAACTCGATTATGCATTAAAATGCGGCCTAATGATAGGCGAAATAATCACAAAATGGACGCTCATCATATACCCCCACACTTAAATTTTTGCTTGTCCTCAAGCAAATAGTCCAAGAAAAAAAAACAATGATGAGCGGACAACTTAAGTGTACAAAATCTTCTACTTTTAAATCATTCAAAGAAAAGTCATGCAAAATGATTTGAGAAAGCTTTAAGACAAAATCAGTAAGCTATAGCTAGAGGTAATGATAACCAGTCAATCAAAACTTAAAGTTAACTTTTTATTTGTGTTAATACTCTAAAACCGTTCTATAGTTCCACATGTCCTACAGCTCAATCTTACTTCTTTCTGCAGACTAGTTAAGCACTTAATTCAAGTTTGTATAGCAATTAGATCCACTAGCTACTAGCAAGGCATTTATATCTTATTATTTGTCGTACTTGTGATTCACTACTTAGACATACTCTCACACTAAAGTCATGCTTCCTAGCTAGACACTAAAGCAGTTATACGATAATTATCATCTTTAATAGTTGAGACAACGGTGACAGGTCGGTGGTTCCCCACTCGCAGAGCGACATAACTCAACTAATGGTTAGATTTTATACCTTACATCAAGACAGCGGTGACAGGTCGGTGGTTCCCCACGCGCAAAGCGACATAACTTGATGTGTATACATTTTACTCGTTAATAGTTCTTTGAACTCTTTATTAATCTACCGATTGTCTTTCTTAAGATTTTCTACATTTATTCATGCATAGACATTATCAGAGATTCCAGATGACTCATACACTTACTCAGTATGCAACTAATTTACAATCAATACTGTAAGAATTAAGGTAAAACCATACATCTAATATAGTTCTTACACAAGCACTTAAATCATTAAAGTCCAATTAATACGCCTATACTAATGACTAGATAGTTCCAAATGCTAGGCATATTAAAGTCCGGTTAAGTGTGCTATGGCAAACATAATCGCATACAGTTTCAGTCTAAGCTCTAATCCATTTGGAAAAATGAACAGCCACAAATCTATAGTACCAAAGCTAATGTTGCTTAGTTATCGTCATCTTTTTTCTACTTGCAAAGCTTATTTCTCAAAATGTTTTTCAGACACAAGAAAAATTTTAAATTTGCATGAATTAAGTAAAACTTATGATATTTCAAACAAATAAACCACAGGTTTTTCCTATTTCATCCTCCACACTTAAATTGTACAACGTCCTCGTTGTACTAAACTTGACATAACAGAAAGGGTAATAGGAAAAACAAGAAAAATAAAGGATTAACGAAACTTCCCGTGTTTATGCAGCTAGAGATGGCAAATGCGGAGTCACTGTGAATGATGATCTTCAAAGTTTGAATCGACTCCATTTGATGGCGATTGAAGTTCCTCCATCTCTTTTTTTTGGTATTTTTGAATTTTTTTTTTGGATTTTTCGGGTTTTTCTAATTTTTTTGGTTTTTTCAGTGATCTGGATGTGCTAACGAAGGTTTGAGCGGCTCTTGATAAGTGTTGGGTGATTGAGAGGGCTTAGGGATGTGTTAACAAGGTTTAAAATGAAGTTCGAACTGCCACTGGACCTCTGAGCGGCGCTGGAAGAATCTGCTGCTCTGAGCGGCGCTTAAGTGGGCCCAGCGGCGCTGGTGGGTCCTGAATGACGAAATCTGCTCAAAATCAAAGTTGTAGCTCTCTCTTTCCCGGTTCCGTGGCCTGGTCACTCGTCAAAAACGGACATCGGATGAAAAAGTTATGGCCAAAATACCAAGACAACGCCAAACTCTTCATATCAATCATTTCTCCTCCGCCTTGAGTGTTGTTTCTTAGACCCGATTCTTCTCCAAATCGTCACCACACCTCTTTGAGATCGTGTAACCTTGTTCCTTGATGTTCTCCTCCTCACCAAGTGCAATGGTTCATAAAGCTCGTAATTAACCTGTCGTCTGCACATCTAAATCAAAATATCAAAACTGAAAATAACAAATTATCACTAAAACAAAGAAATTAAACTAAAATGAAGAAAACACGATCACTTTCTTGTTCAACCACCCGACTCATAAAAAGACAAGTAGCCTAAGTCGATTATAGACCGATCGACTTTTCATAAACAAAATTAGTGAACCTAAAGAATCTTGGTACATGGATACTTGAATAATTCACTACTTACATTTATATAGAACAAGAAGCAATTTTTATTATAACACGAAATGACAAATAAATAAACTAAACTAACTAACCTAATGCATGAAAAATAAAACACATACATGGGTTGCCTCCCAAGAAGCGCTAAATTTACCGAGTCTTCAGCCGGACTCATTCCCCAAACTTACCATGGCGGGGTCTTAAACGCCCACACTTAAAGTGTCGGGCGGTTTACGCGAATAAGGTGAATAAAATATGAATCTAATCTTGACCATTACCCAATCCATTTCCTTCACCTTAACGAAATTCATTTTTAAGATGTAAAAATTATTCATTTTCTTTACAAAACTCATCTTAAAAATGTATCCTTTCATACGAACATACAAAACTTTGAAATTACCGTTATGACACACTATTTTCAAGTAATTCAATTCAAAGCTCATGTTCATCCATTCAAAAGGGTCGGGAGCTAAGGGGTTCGGGGCTAGTTTAAAGAATAAACAATAGTGCATGAAATTACTGCTAGCCCTAAGATTACTTAACTTAGTGCAACTAAAATTTGAATAACAATAAGTTAGAGTAAAAGAGCTCCCTGGATAACCCGACTTGGGTTGCAAATCATCTCGACTTGTGTCCTCACATTCCTCCATTTTGAGAGTCGTATCCCGTTTGTCCGGCTCCTTCTTTCGTGCCATAATCTTCTTGAAAGATGTAAGCGGCTTTGGCACTCCTACAAACAAACCAAAGGAAAGCATTTTAGTAAATAATAAATCAAATGGGTTTGAATGCTTACCTGTTTCACGCTCCGTTTGTTGTAGAAAAATGATCCGGATCTGATTGGACTTCCATTTCGGGGTCAAAACAAACTTAGAACGCGAATGTTTCTGAAACTGGGCTGCCAGCGGCGCTGGTTGTTGTTCAAAGCCACCAGCGGCGCTCCCCAGCAGTGGGAGCGGCACTGCTTCCGTCTAGGCCAGGTTCCGGTTCTTCGATCTTCTTCTTGACTTTTAAGCTTTCAATCTCCGAGACATGCCAATTATTCTCAGGTAAAAATGTAAAATCAAAGAATGGTTTAGAAAACTTACCCGGATGAGTGAATATAAAATTCACTCTGTTATGAGTCGGTGGTCTAATAGACTCCCCCACACTTAAAATGTTGGGTGGTCTACGTTTGAAAGGTGTGAAGTCCTCGCATTTGACATGATGTGTGACCCGCTCTGCAACTTTTTGATGTCCTTCTCGGGTTGCAAGCGTCATTGTCGTCCCATGATGAGGCGAAGGAATGGTATCAGCGTCAACAAGAGTGATCTTGTTTTGTTCCGGACGCGGGTTAGAAGGTTTCGATTCTGATTGTGATGCTATAATCCTTTCCCATTGATTCTTCAGCCTCGAAACGGTTCCCATCTTGACTTCATGAACATTCGTCTCCTCTTCTTCAAGTGCCTCATTCTTGGTCGGCGTTTCTTCACCTTTTGCATCGTTTCCAGCAACTCCCTTGCTCGATTCAGCCTTAAGTAGATTGATTTCGCGTTTGTAACAGTCTCGGGCGTAATTGGCATTCAATGGTGGATCATAGAACGAGTTTTCACGCGAACTGGAGCTGCCAGCGGCGCTGGTGGTGGTCACCAGCGGCGCTGGTTCTTCTGTAACAGCGTCTGACTTTTCGATTTTGTCTGTTTCTTCTCCGTTCGGCTCCCGTACGACCTGCACTTCATTACTTATCGAGGAAACGTTCTCCACATCAACAAGCTTGCTCTTGTTTGGTCCCGGATGTGGTCCTTGGTTATCTCCATTTGCTTCTGATTCACGACGAACTAATTTACTCAAAATATCTCCTGGCTCCATGAATTCCTTCAAGAACTTCTCCATAGTTATGTCACCAACGTCTCGGCAGGAATAAGAATCGTCTATCTCAGGGAACTCCTTTAAGAATTCTTCCTCGGTCATGATATCGAGGTCTTGATCAACGCGACACCTCTTGCTCGAATCGTCATGTCTCGGGACTACATGCTTTTGTTTTGTCTCGACTCCTTGAAAGATTGTCCCTTCCTCGGTGCTTGAAATAGCCTCATCTTGATTGATTTTGCGTTTACTAGCGATTTGGGCTTCGTCGGCACCTTGAAAACGAGCTAAAAAAAATGATAAATCGCGAGAATCCGGGCTGCTGGCGGGGCTTCCAGCGGCGCTGGACTGAAGGACCAGCGGCGCTGGAAGCTCCGAAACGTTGTCAGATTTCTCGATTTTGCTTGTTTTGCCTTGCTTTTGCTCTTTTTCGACCGGGATTGCATCAATGGTTGAGGAAATGTTCTCCACATCAGCTTGATCAATACGACACCTTTTGCTTAGATCATCTCGACTCATGATTACACGCTCTCGTTCGATCACCACTTCTTGATAGGTCGTCTTCCCCTCTTCGTGCGATTCAGCCTCAAGTAGATTAAATTTGCGGTTAGAAGCGTTTTGGCCTTCATCGGTATTCATCGGATGAGAAACGAACAAGTTTTCACACAAATCGGGACTCCAATCAACATGAGCGGCGCTCCTTGAAGGGGTGAGCGGCGCTCCGAGCTCCGAGTCAGCTTCTGAATTTTTAAATGGTGTCGCGGGCGTCTTTTCCAAGAAAGCATAAGACTCCTCCACTGTCCTACTAAGAAAATGGCAGCCACAAGCGATATCCAAAGCTTTTTGATTCGAGTCACTTAGTCCTTTGTAATACAAAGGAATATATTCGTCGATCTCCATCTTGTGTTCACCCAATTCTTCAATCAACTCCTTCATATATATCCAAGCATCTTCCCAAGTGTCATCCTCGTCCCACTGCTCAAAATGGCGAATGTTGTAATATATTTCTGATAAATTCCGCGCCTCCGATGCAGCTTCATAAGGGCAATAATCCTCATCTGACTCATAGTCTTTGAACCCATGATATATGCCGAACCTACAAAACAGACACTGACTATACCCGTGAAAAGCAAAATTTATTGATAAGAACAAAAAAGATGAAAATGAAAAGACAAAAATAAAAACTAACCTAAGCAAATAAAAGAAAATATTTTTGTATTTTTCAAATTTTCAAATTTTCATGGTTTTTTTTTCATATAATAATGAAAATAAAAAGAACACCTAAGCTAAACTAACTAAAAATTTAAACTAATCCTAAAAAGACTAAAACTAACTTTTCCGTGTGAACACGAAAAAGTCGAATTACCCTAACCTAACTATATTCTTAGAAAATAATCCCCGGCAACGGCGCCAAAAACTTGATGAGCAGAGATTTGTTTACTTAATTTCAAACAAGTTTTAAATTTATAAAAGTACAAGGTTAACTTCTCTACTACACTCACTCACGGACAGTGGACCCGTTCGTTCATAGTATAGTAAATAGGTAAGACCAGGATCGTTCGCAGGGACTATGTCTAAGAATGTAACTAGGTGTAATTCTAGGATTTGGGGGTTGTCACGATTTAAATAAAACTAAAATAAGAAAAGCATTTAATTGATTAATCTAGCAAAACAATAATAATTAAAACATTGCATCTATTTGGAACAATTCACATGCCATGATCATTTAGAAAACAGTTTAGATTTGTTGAACAACTCTTCTCACGTTCGGATTCTCGTTAAATTCACCAAACTATTTAGTAGAGCTGTCGTTAGACTCACACTACCCTATAGACAGATTCTCGTTAGATTCACTGTTATGCATTAAAACCTGAGTTTTGTAACTATGACTTTATCTTTTATGTAAATCTAGGTACTAATTAAATTCTCTAGACGCTAACTATTCTAGTCACCCGGATCCGGTTTCCGTTCGCCGGATCAACTAAAACAATTTAATAAAACACATGTTCAGTTGAGTCAAATTATTAATTAACCATCCCCCGCTCAGTTATAAGTCAAGAAACCACATTAATTATAGACCGATTAATGTTCCACATAACAGATTAATGACTCTAAGGACACTGATCAGTTCATCCAAACAAATCAATAAACCAGTTTTGTATATGAAAACTAATAACATTTGTCTGACTCAATAAACATGGATCTGCGATAAACATAGAAACGGTTTAACAATCTAGTATAAAAATATCATGGCATGATCACATTATCCAAATAGACGCAAAACTATTTAGCTACTCATGACAAAATAATTAAACCTAACAATTATTAATATAAATAAATCCATAAGAATAATTGTCACATAAAATAAGTATTGCAATAAAGTAACTCTAATAACAATAATAGTAAAAGTAAAGAAAGATCAAACTAATAATGGTGATGATGATGATGTCAAAGTCACGCAGCTCCTCTTCGTTCTCCTCTTCTTCCTTCGGCCGCTCCTCACGAAATCACACCACAAGCACCTCTCTTAATTAATTCGACCTGCTTGTAAATTGATTTACCTAGTAATTAATGCTAGGTCTCGATCTTGATTGTGTTGTGCGGCTGCTCTCCCTCGTTAATATATACTCCCCCGTCCCATTAAAAGTGTCCAATTTTGAATTTTCAAAGTGTATCTTTTGTTAGTTTGACCTCAAATATTTTTTATCGGATTATATAATACTTGATGAAAGTTATACCCTATGAAAACACATCTAAACCTCGATCAATTCATATAATTTTCATCAAGTATTATGCAATACAAACAAAAAATTTTGTCAAAGTTGCAATAAAAAGACTTTGAAATTTTAAAACTGGACACTTTTAATGGGACGGAGGGAGTATATAGTTTTTGTTGATGTTGTTTCTCGGCCGCTTCTCACAAAACAAAGGGGCCACCGCCTCTTTTTCCTTCTCTTGGGCTGGACTCACGCGAGACAAGGGCTTCGACCCATTCTTCTTTCTTTTCTTTCATATGGTTGGGCGAATAGTGGGCTAGGCCCAAGTCTTCCTCCTTTCCTGGGCTGCTGCTCGAACAGATATACACGGCCCAAAAGCTGGTGGGCTTTTCGTGCTATCATTGGCTCATTAATGTATCTGACAGCTTCACGATCGGATATTATGTTTGCTGTTTGTCTTTGCGCTAGATTCCAAGCTAGTCCGAAAGAGTCACATTTAGCTGCAGCAAAACGTATCCTACGTTACTTGAAAGGAAACCAAGGGCTTGGTCTATGGTATCCTATGGGAGGATCGTTTGAGTTTGTTGCATATACTGATTCGGATTTTGGCGGTTGTAACAACGACAGGAAGTCTACAACTGGAGGATGTCAGTTCTTAGGAGGGAGACTTGTATCGTGGCAGTGTAAGAAGCAGACATCGGTTGCTCAGTCTTCATGTGAGGCAGAGTATATGGCTGCTGGTAGCTGTTGTTCCCAGGTATTGTGGATTCAGCAACAACTACGTGACTACGGTATGGATTTCTTGATACTCCTATTAGAATAGACAATAAGTCAGCTATAGACATTACAAATAACCCTGTCATGCATAAAGTCACAAAGCATATTGATATTAGACATCATTTCTTACGTGACTGTGCCCAAAAGAAATTAATTCATTTGGAAAAGGTTATAATTGATGATAATCTAGCTGATTTGTATACTAAAGCATTTGATAAGACTCGCTTTGAGAAGCTGATTCTTCTTAATGGTATGAAGAATGCTGATTCATATTAGATGTGACATCCGTCAAAATTTCACTATATTAATTTAACCTGATTATATCTAATTAGGATTCGTTTATGCTAATTAGGGCATTTTGAGCTAAGTTAGGGCATATGAGTATATGATAAGCTTTCTTATTGATTATGTGATTAATCAAACTACTGAATGAACTATCTTAACAAGTTTAAAGGCCTTGATAATGACCAAATAGAAATTTAAAAGTTCAAAATCCATGAAAAATCGTAAAACGTTTATTTTTCGCGTGAGTCCTTCTCGTAGGCACGTAGGACTTAGGGAAACCCAATATCTAGTGTTTCAACACTCGATTATGATTTTTATTTCATAAAATAACACACTCGAAAAATCGGAAATTTTAATTAATCCCATGAATAGTAAAGAGGTTAATACCATGCAACTAGTTAGTTTTAACTAGATATTTGTTATGCCATCACAAATAAAACACATCATCACTTTTACTAGATGTTTAATCTTTTATAAACATTAGTCTTAAATTTTATAAAAAACTAGTATATATATACGAATTATATGTATATGTATATGTTAGATATTTTGATTTTTATTTACCATGGTTACATAAGTTACACATAAACACTTTCTATATCCTTTCACCATATTTTGAACACATCACTACATTAGTAAAACAAGGATGAATCACCCTTTAATCACCTCCACAACCCATGGCCACCATCACTCCATGCACTAATTTACTAGCTAAAGTTTTACTATAAATACAAGCCTTATGTCTTCACAAATACTTGCCAATTCACACAATCAAACTTCTTTCTCTTGAATCTCTATCATTCCAAGATCAATACTTGTTCAAGTTCAAGCATATCTTTCACAACCTTCACCATCCCAAGCTTTCAATTCAACCAATGTTGTCTTGAATTCGTTGGTTGCAATTTGTAAACACGACGTTGTTATCGGGAATTCTTTCAAGAACATATCAAAGCCTAGTTATAATGGCCACATGGAGTTAGGATTATTCCATATTCATCAAGTAAACAAGTCCAAGTTATAGTCGATTCTATCAAGATCTTCTTCGGTGTTCATTCCTATATCGTTACTTTGATCTTAGAATTTTATAAATTCTCCAAACTAGTAAGTGTTTCTATAAAACCTTACTATACTTTGATCAATGATTTTAGAACTATATGTTATGTATTGAAATGCTTGTCAACTTATTTTATACACAAATGATACGTAATTGCATTTAAATACAGTAACTATCGCTTTTATATACGAATATTGAATTGTTGGCACTTTTGTAGAAATACATGAGTAAAACACTTTTAACAAATACTTTTATATACTAATTATGGTGTATAAATAAATGTATAGTTATATATATAACTATCCTAATTCATATAATTACTATTCACCATCTGTGAATTGTTTCGTATTTTCGATTTGTTTGGTTTATGGATAGAATATATCCTTGATACGTTTTTAACCGTACAATATTTCTAAACGTGATTGCCATTGACCTTGGGCATCTCTGGGGTATACCAACGGAACGGATTGTAGTTGACAAACGGTTTGCAATTCGCATTCTAAACGCAACTTGGTTCACCGTCTGGATACTACACGACCCAACGTCAACCCTAACACAACTTGAAATATAATGCTGGTTTTCCTACCATTTAAGGTATCTCTTCATTTTATAATTAATACATTTTTGTATTGATTATAATCCTACTATTTAAAGTATCTCTCCTATATATAAATATATATACACTCGTATTCGTCTCCGAATACATTCCGTATCAAGTCAAAGAAAAACTATGAAGTATCTCTTTATTCTCAAATCACATACTAAGTTAATTACTTAGCTTATTTGTGGTATTTCAGAAAAACGATTTATATGATGTGAATTATATAAATATAAGGTTTTGTGATGACAGTTAAACCCTTTATATTGTTAAGATGTGAAATATAAATATAAGGTTTCTGTGATGACAGTTAAACCCTTTATATTGTTAAGATGTGAAATATAAATATAAGGTTCTGTGATGACAGTTAAACCCTTTATATTGTTAAGATGTGAAATATATATTAAGGTTCTGTGATGACAGTTAAACCCTTTATATTGTTAAGATGTGAAATATATATTAAGGTTCTGTGATGACAGTTAAACCCTTTATATTGTTAAGATGTGAAATATATATTAAGGTTCTGTGATGGCAGTAAAGACCTATATATATATCGTCTTATGTGAAATACAAGGTTCTGGATTCCAACAAAGACCTGTATATTGTTATGATATGAATTATCTGAGAAAGTTCCGTGGTTGTAGTAACAACCTATATATTGTTATTTTGTGAATTATTTGTTAAGTTTCCGTATTAACAGTTTACCTATGGATATTCATGGTATGAATATCAATTAAGTTTTCATTACGATAGAATACCTATCTATCTTTATATCATGACTATCTATTATGGAAATGTATTTCCAAAAGTATTTCGGATTAATGATCAAGGATATCATTGGGATTATACTAGTGAGGGTATCACTAAAACCTTATTGTTGTAAAACCTATGACCTCACCAACTTTAAGTTGACGTCTTTTAAACCGTATTCTCAGGAATTTAAGGCAGTATCGGAGCAGGCTTGGGTTGGAGTCTCATATGCATACACTAGAGAAACGGAGCATTTTGATTAGTTAATTTCCTTTGTATTAGAAGTAGTTGTTCAAGTTCTATGAACGTATCTACTTTCCTTGTAAAGAAATGCTTCGTTTATAAATAAAATTCAATAACGTCTCATTTAGAGGTCGTTTGTTATAATGTGTGATTGTGATTCATCTAATTGTTCACACCTTCCGTTTCCGCAAAATTAAATATTTTGGGGGTGTGACATTAGATCTCTCAAAGAACTATTTTTGTATATTTATTTGTGTCTTAGTTAAGTTTGTAAATAGCTAGAGTCATAAAAATACAAAAAGAGTGTCTAGTTTAAGTTTTGTATATAGTTAGTGTCACAAAAATATAAAAATTTGAAAATTGAGAAAATCAAAATAAATAAGATAGAGATTTAAGTTGATGCATTCAGATGATTAGAAGTGAGGATACTTTAGCTTTTAAGCCTGCTTAATCGTAATATAACTGCTCAGTTCAGTGATTACATTATATGATGTATCGATGGCACAAAGTACCAAGGTTTCCTTCAATCTGAACTTAAATTATACAATGTTCTTGTGGGAAACATATTCAGATATATGGCTGAGAATGCTTGCTTTTCAGAAATGATTAGATCTGGTCCTTAAATTCTGTGAAAGATCTAGCATTATTATAGGATTTATTCAGTATATATGTGAAAACTTCTACAAGTCATGAGCATGAAAGTTAAACTATTCGGTTTCTTTGCTATACCTACGCATTCCTCATGATGGGATTTATTCAGTATTTATTTAGTTATAATGTGATAATTGTTATGAAATGAATTCAAGTTAAGGGCTAATGTGGTTCTTGAGATTCAGACAAGTATGTCCTCGGGATGTCTTTGTATACCTAGCCTACCTAAAGCTTCAAACTTGGGATAGGTTGTCAGAAAGTTCGCTACATGGGTCTCATAGAAAATCACGGGTTCCTTAACACAAAGAAATGCAAATGCATATGAAAGTTAAATCGCAAAATACTAAATTCATCAAGTACAGTAAATCTAAAAAGTGTCTCATGCTTTGTTTAAGGAAGTTTTTGGATATATATTGAATATTTGTTATTTTAGTGCTTGTGTCGATTATGGAAGTATATCTGAATGTGGGTCACATAAGTTCGCAAACTAAAATGTGGCATGAGTAACTTACTAGGTTACATGGTGACTGTCCTTGGCTCAAGTAATACGAAAGTGTCACATCTAAAGGAAACTGGAAGTACCGAGTGTTTAAGAGGACAAACATACCGGTAATCGTTGTTGGGTCACTGTTCATAACTAATAATAAGAGAATTATTTCTCACCCGCAGGCTTATGTAATTGCTAATCTGATCTAATCCGTAGAAACTTAGAATCTCTTGTACATAAATAAAGTAGTTTAGATTTTATTTTATTTTATTTTATTTTATTTTTTATTTTATTTTATTTTATTTTACATTTTACTTTATTTTAGTGTCAGTTTGTAGTGTCAAACTAGTTCTTATTGCACGAGAGATTTGATAAGAATTTGATGATTCCATTGAGAGTTATATGATCCTTAGTGGATTATATGAGTCTTGTTGCTTATGGTTTAAAAGATGGATTTTCTAATATAAACATAAGTTGTTTAAGGTTAGAAAATGATTTTGGTTTTGATACTGAAACTCATTCAAAAACAGGGTTGGATTGTCAAATTTCAGTATATTTTTGATATTTCAATTGTTTATGGATGATAAGTATGCTTGACAAAGATGTGACTTGACTTAGTTTTTGTTTTAAATTGCTAGGTTAAGGTTTTGGTTGTTTTTGCATGCTTATGTTATTTGTTGATTTTGATGCATTGATGAAGTTTGTTAAGTGTGCAGGTTACAGGTATCAAATTTCATTTTTGATGCATTATACACCAAATAGAGTATACATCTGTGTGGCATGGGATATAGATCTTTGCTACAAGGATAAATGGTTTGTATTTATGGATTTAGAACAATAACCTAAGACTTAGTGTGATAGGTTAATTGTTAATGAATTACATGGTGGACATGGTGTATAACTTTCTACATGCACTTTTTTTGTCATCTTATGTTAGAAATCCAAAAATAGTGATAAATTGTAATCTAGAATAGAAGAATTTCTTGTTGTTAAGTCATAGATAAATGATCACTAAGGTTGAGGGGCTAATTGTGACAATTAGCATATTTGAGTAGTTAGACTATAAATAGCCCTCTCATACCTTAGAGATCATAACCTTTTGAAAACCAACACTTCATTTTAACACACATTAATCCCAATCTTTCAGTTGAATCAATCATTCTCTCTCAAAACACACACACACACCAAGAACACACACTATCAAACCGCCATTGTTGAATCGAATTCAGTGGTAGAAATCGTGTTATAACAAGTGGTATCAGAGAGAAACATCAATCTGATGACGATCCATACCTGAATTCATTCAAAATTTCATCAAAATCAAATAAATTTTCAAATTCTGTTCGAACTTTTCACCGTCTGGTTCATCAAAATTCACACATTAAATCACATAAAATCACAATTATTTGTTCATCAATAGATTTGTGATAGTTGAAAACATAATCCTGTCAAGTTTCAAGTTCCAATTCAATCTAAATCTCGAGATTGAATTTTGAGTTTTGCGCGATTTTTGAGGGATTTGAATCTGTTGTGTTTTGTGTTGAATTTTGTTCATAATTGTTGCGGACATGAATTCAAACAGTTTGCCAGTGAATTCGTGATCTAACTCCTAGTAATTCAAAAGATATTGAAGTTTTAAAAAGTTGTTAATGGAGTTTTTCTGGAAACTGTTGAGATGAAGAAGATGATCAAGACGATCTTCACTAGGACGATCTTTCCAGGATCGTCTTAGTAATTTGTTTTTCATTATTGTGGCTTGTTAGACGATCTTCACAAGATCGTTCTAAACAAGAGTGTGTTGTGGTAGTGTTTGATTCTGGCTAATTAATCCGAAAGGATTGGTTGGGTCATTTCAAATACTTAGAAATTTTGAGAAAGAAATCTAAAACGATCTTCAAACCAAGATCGTTTCATTTCTTAAAACCCAAAACGATCTTCTACCAAGATCGTTTCATACCTTCGAAACCTAAGACGATCTTCTAAAAGATTGTCTCATTCCTTCTAAAGTTAAGACGATCTTAAACCAAGATCGTCCCATTTTCTTGAATCATTTCAATATAAAGTTTCTTTAATTCAAGAACAGTTTCATTCTTCAAGACCGTTTCATTCTTTCCAGACCATTCCAGTTCAAGATCGTTTCAATTTCCATACTTAACCAATTTTTTCACAAAAATTTCTAAGACGATCTTGCTCAA
>CM067169.1:71094995-71125807 GCA_034093135.1 Erigeron breviscapus
TCAGAACATTCCTCCAAGAAACTTTGCAGACAACATGGTTGTTCCTGATGATAGACCCGAAGGAGAAAATTGGTTCTGGCATCCAAACAAAGATAGACCGAATACAAGAGCTTCTTAAACTCACCAGGCAATATAATCCCAAACTCCTTGAAGAACAAAGAAATCACAAGATCTTGGTACTGATCAGAGTTATTTTGGTTAAAAGGAATACTATCTCAATCCCAAGTTTTCATGTCAAAAGAGATAATGGCAAGAGCTACAGATTTACTGAAACACAGTTCAAGCTGTTGCCAGTTGATGACATTATCTTTCTCTACAATCATTTCGTGAATGCTATGCAGAGATATCGTGAAGATGTTATTGCCTTTGAAGCTGTTAAACGATATATGTCAAGCTGCATTCAATATGCTTCATTGGAAGATTTTCAGATAGGATTTGAAGTTGTGAAGAGAAAGATTAATGTGCCGTATCCAGATCAAAGTCTATACACTACAGATATTGAACAGCTAAGTATTGGTCATATCATAGAAGAACCATCCTTCGGTGTTATCTTTTTGAATAGCAGAAAGAAGAAGATTTTCATTCGCATGGATGAACTTGCTTCTTATTCTGATGGAACTTTAGAGTTTTGTAAGAATGTGTTGTTGTGCCTGCAAGAAGACGAGCAAGAGAAAAAGAAAAAGGAAGTATTTGATAAAGCAATCTCCAAGATTAATCAAAGACTCGAGTACAGAGACAGTATTAGAATGATGAGAGAAGCAAAGAATGTTCAGAAGTCTAAGTACGTCGTACGTCGAAAAGGAGGTTGTTGGATCAAGTATGAACCTGGTCATCGTCCAGGTCCTCAGAACATTCCTCCAAGAAACTTTGCAGACAACATGGTTGTTCCTGATGATAGACCCGAAGGAGAAAATTGGTTCTGGCATCCAAACAAAGATAGACCGAATACAAGAGCTTAAAGAAAGACAAAGACTGGATATTTTTTTACAAATCACTACTAAGGGGGAGATTGTTAGAAATATAAATGTAGTAGTTGATTTGTGTACCTTATGTTAATTTGTACTTATATTGTAAACTTGGTACAATGGAAGGGGATATAGTGTAAATAGCTCATATGTATATAAACCCCCTCCATTATGTTAATTGTAACTTTTACCCCATAATACAATCTAATCGTCCCCTCACTCACCAAGATGGCGACAGGTTGATTGGCCGCCTATGTGGCCGCCTTCAACGGCTGCCGGCCTAGGGGTGCTCTAATCTACTTTATATATTATTGGTCATCTCCATGGCACGACCCAATTATGGTTAACGCACGTGATTGACAGCATGTGCTATTGTTGTTATTTCGATGGGAAATATTATGTTGGTTTGGGACGTGAAAGGGTCTTAGTAGTGGCTCAAGTTAAACTCATCTAATATATCAATGTAAATGTTACTAATGACAAATTTGGGACATGATGTAGATATTATGGATGATTGGTTATTAATGGTTGAACATATGGTTTGGGTGTGATATATGATTAATCGTTTGATATATTTTTCTCTCATGATGATTTTGAAAAGTGAGAACTTTATAGTTACCATGGATTCTCAACGCTTTGAAATAACATTATGGTATTTGGAAAACTTGATAGTTTGATATGGAATTTTGTCGGTCATGTGGTTTGGGTATATTGATATCTAATAACATGTTTTCTAAGTTTTGAAATGGTTATGTAACGAGATTTACTAGAAAACCTATGCACTCACCAACTACGTTTTCGTAGTTGACACTTTTTCTTCATGCTTTTCAGGATGTAGCATAAGCTTTGAGGAATTGTATGCATCATGATTGTTTGCATTGCATTTCGAAGTCAAAGATCAAACCTTGTGATGGGCAATGGAATCCGCCTTGATCATTGTAGTATATCATCTCATGTAATTGTTATTTGTTTCGTGGACTTAATATCCAAGTATGGTGGACGCATTATACTTGGGAATTGCTTTACATGCTTGTACATTTGTAAATTCTTTTTATTAAATAAAGCTATGGTGAATGTTTATCTATTATCCTTTGTAATGATACTCGACTTTCTGTACATCTCATTGTTCCGCCTTAGTTGGGGTGTTACACTATGTACATAAGGATTTATAAATATATTTTTAAGATGGTCATTATATATATTTGTGTTTACATACACTTTAATTTGCTTGATGATTAAATTGTTGGACATTTATAAGAACTCTTGATTGTTATCTCAACTTGTGAGTCTTACATTATTATTTATATAACTTGATTGATCAACAATAAAAATTTTGTTCAATGGTATTTCATTAAGTTTGATTTAGAACTCAATAATAGCTTTAGATTGCTAATTTAGGGGCATTATCTACTAGCTTCTAATATAACTATGGCTTGCGGGATCATAGGCAACATAACTAGCACATATAATATTTAAAAAGTAGGGTTGTTACATCCTTACCCCCTTAGAAGAATTCCGTCCCGGAATTTGATTTTGCTTAGGGAAAAGGTGCGGATATTTCTCTCGCATAAAGTCTTCGCGCTCCCATGTAAACTCGGGTCCGCGTTTCGAATCCCATCTAACTTTAACTATGGGGATCTTGCTTCTCTTGAGGCGCTTTTCCTCTCGATCTAGAATTTCTACCAGCTCCTCATGAAAATGGAGCTTATCTTCCACTCGTAGTTCCTCGAGTGGAACCACTTTTGAGTCATCCGCCATGCATTTCTTCAAATTTGACACATGGAAAGTGTCATGAACATCTCCCAATTCTTGGGGTAACTCTAACTTGTAGGCTACGGGGCCTATTCTAGCAATTATTTTGAATGGCCCAATGTATCGTGGGCTCATCGCCAACTTCAAATTCTAGGGGCTTTCTTCTTTGATCTGCATAGCTCTTTTGCCGATCTCTCGCGGATTTGAGATTTTCTTTTATAATTGCCACCTTGTCCGTAGTTTCTTGGACATAATCCACCGTAGTCAATCTTCTTTCACCCGTCTCCAACCAACACATGGGTGATCTACACTTGCGTCCGTACAATGCTTCAAAAGGTGCACATTGTATGCTAGAGTGATAACTATTATTGTAAGTAAATTCCGCATACGGTAAGTGCTCATCCCAATTTCCACCAAATTCTAATGCACATACCCTCAACATGTCTTCCAACGTTTGTATGGTACGCTCGCTTTGTCCATCCGTTTGGGGGTGGTAAGACGTGCTTAAGGCTAAAGTTGTTCCCATCGCTTCTTGCACAAGACCCCAAAAACGTGAGGTAAATCTACCATCTCTATCCGAAATAATGGACAACGGCACACCATGCAATGTCACAATTTTCTCGACATAGATACGAGCTAGGCGCTCGGTATTCCAATCTTCTTTTATTGGGATGAAGTGGGCTGATTTCGTAAGACGATCGACTATTACCCATATCGCATCATGTCCTTTCTTGGTTCGGGGCAATTTCGTCAAGAGATCCATTGCGATTTGCTCCCATTTCCACTCGGGAATTTCTGGTTGTGTCAAGAATCCAGACGGCTTTTTATGCTCCGCTTTAACCATTGCACAAGTCATGCATTGGTTCACATATCGAGCTACATCTCCTTTCATTCCGGGCCACCAAAAATCCCTTTTTAATCCTTGATACATCTTGTCCGCGCCCGGATGAATTGAGTACTTTGAATTATGAGCTCATTCATGAATACTTCACTTAAGCCATTCACTTTTGGTACCCAAGCTCTTGCCTTGAAGTACAAGATACCTTCATCATCTTTATCAAACCTTGTTTCCATTCCGCTCAAGGTTTCTTCTCAATATTCCCTTTTTCAAAGGCCTTAGCTTGGTCTTCTAAGAATCGATCTCTTAGAGACATTCGCACTCGTAGGTGATTGATTCTAGCTCTTGGTTGCTTAGTTCTTTCCTTCCTACTAAGTGCATCTGCCACAACATTTGCCTTTCCAGGGTGATACTTAATCTCGCACTCATAATCATTGAGTAGCTCCACCCATCTCCTTTGCCTCATATTCAACATCTTTTGATCAAAGATGTGTTGCAAACTCTTGTGGTCGGTAAATATCGTACACTTGGTGCCATAAAGATAGTGTCGCCATATCTTCAAGGCAAACACCACGGCTCCTAACTCCAAATCATGGGTCGAATAATTCTTCTCATGCGGCTTCAATTGTCTAGATGCGTATGCAATGACCTTGTCTCTTTGCATTAGAACGCATCCTAGCCCTTTATTCGATGCATTAAAATACACTACAAATCCTTCCATTCCATCCGGTAGTGCTAATATCGGCGCTTCACATAACATGTTCTTTAGCGTCTGGAACGCTTGCTCTTGTTCTTCACCCTATACAAATTCTCTTGACTTTTGAGTCAATTGAGTCTAGGGCACATCAATCTTTGAGAATCTTTGAATAAATCTTCTATAATAACCCGCTAATCCTAGGAAGCTACGCACTTCCCTTGGCATTTTAGGGGCTTCCCACTTCTTGATTGCTTCAATCTTGGACGGATCTACGTGGATTCCTTCTTCGTTCACAATGTGTCCTAGAAATTGCACTTGACGAAGCCAAAATTCACACTTAGAAAACTTGGCATACAACTTTTCGTCCCTTAGCAACTGCAAGACTATTCTTAAGTGCCTTTCATGCTCCTCCTTGCTTCTCTAATATATCAAAATATCATCGATAAACACAATGACAAACTTATCCAAGTACGGTCTACAAATTCTATTCATCAAATCCATAAACACAGCCGGTGCATTGGTGAGACCGAATGGCATCACTAGGAACTCATAGTGCCCATAGCGAGTCCTAAAAGCTGTTTTTGGTACATCTTCCTCCCGTACCTTGATTCCCAACATTTCCTCGATTAGCTTGATTCCCAAATTTCCTCATTAGCTTGATTCCCAACATTTCCTCGATTAGCTTGATTCCCAACATTTCCTCGATTAGCTTGATTCCCAACATTTCCTCGATTAGCTTGATTCCCAACATTTCCTCGATTAGCTTGATTCCCAACATTTCCTCGATTAGCTTGATTCCCAACATTTCCTCGATTAGCTTGATTCCCAACATTTCCTCGATTAGCTTGATTCCCAACATTTCCTCGATTAGCTTGATTCCCAACATTTCCTCGATTAGCTTGATTCCCAACATTTCCTCGATTAGCTTGATTCCCAACATTTCCTCGATTAGCTTGATTCCAACATTTCCTCGATTAGCTTGATTCCCAACATTTCCTCGATTAGCTTGATTCCCAACATTTCCTCGATTAGCTTGATTCCAACATTTCCTCGATTAGCTTGATTCCCAACATTTCCTCGATTAGCTTGATTCCCAACATTTCCTCGATTAGCTTGATTCCAAATTTCCTCGATTAGCTTGATTCCCAACATTTCCTCGATTAGCTTGATTCCCAAATTTCCTCATTAGCTTGATTCCCAACATTTCCTCGATTAGCTTGATTCCCAACATTTCCTCGATTAGCTTGATTCCCAACATTTCCTCGATTAGCTTGATTCCCAACATTTCCTCGATTAGCTTGATTCCCAACATTTCCTCGATTAGCTTGATTCCCAACATTTCCTCGATTAGCTTGATTCCCAACATTTCCTCGATTAGCTTGATTCCCAACATTTCCTCGATTAGCTTGATTCCCAACATTTCCTCGATTAGCTTGATTCCCAACATTTCCTCGATTAGCTTGATTCCCAACATTTCCTCGATTAGCTTGATTCCAACATTTCCTCGATTAGCTTGATTCCCAACATTTCCTCGATTAGCTTGATTCCCAACATTTCCTCGATTAGCTTGATTCCAACATTTCCTCGATTAGCTTGATTCCCAACATTTCCTCGATTAGCTTGATTCCCAACATTTCCTCGATTAGCTTGATTCCAACATTTCCTCATTAGCTTGATTCCCAACATTTCCTCGATTAGCTTGATTCCCAACATTTCCTCGATTAGCTTGATTCCCAACATTTCCTCGATTAGCTTGATTCCCAACATTTCCTCGATTAGCTTGATTCCCAACATTTCCTCGATTAGCTTGATTCCCAACATTTCCTCGATTAGCTTGATTCCCAACATTTCCTCGATTAGCTTGATTCCCAACATTTCCTCATTAGCTTGATTCCCAACATTTCCTCGATTAGCTTGATTCCCAACATTTCCTCGATTAGCTTGATTCCCAACATTTCCTCGATTAGCTTGATTCCCAACATTTCCTCGATTAGCTTGATTCCCAACATTTCCTCGATTAGCTTGATTCCAACATTTCCTCGATTAGCTTGATTCCCAACATTTCCTCGATTAGCTTGATTCCCAACATTTCCTCGATTAGCTTGATTCCAACATTTCCTCGATTAGCTTGATTCCCAACATTTCCTCGATTAGCTTGATTCCCAACATTTCCTCGATTAGCTTGATTCCAACATTTCCTCATTAGCTTGATTCCCAACATTTCCTCGATTAGCTTGATTCCCAACATTTCCTCGATTAGCTTGATTCCCAACATTTCCTCGATTAGCTTGATTCCCAACATTTCCTCGATTAGCTTGATTCCCAACATTTCCTCGATTAGCTTGATTCCCAACATTTCCTCGATTAGCTTGATTCCCAACATTTCCTCGATTAGCTTGATTCCCAACATTTCCTCGATTAGCTTGATTCCCAACATTTCCTCGATTAGCTTGATTCCCAACATTTCCTCGATTAGCTTGATTCCCAACATTTCCTCGATTAGCTTGATTCCCAACATTTCCTCGATTAGCTTGATTCCCAACATTTCCTCGATTAGCTTGATTCCAACATTTCCTCGATTAGCTTGATTCCCAACATTTCCTCGATTAGCTTGATTCCCAACATTTCCTCGATTAGCTTGATTCCAACATTTCCTCGATTAGCTTGATTCCCAACATTTCCTCGATTAGCTTGATTCCCAACATTTCCTCGATTAGCTTGATTCCAACATTTCCTCATTAGCTTGATTCCCAACATTTCCTCGATTAGCTTGATTCCCAACATTTCCTCGATTAGCTTGATTCCCAACATTTCCTCGATTAGCTTGATTCCCAACATTTCCTCGATTAGCTTGATTCCCAACATTTCCTCGATTAGCTTGATTCCCAACATTTCCTCGATTAGCTTGATTCCCAACATTTCCTCGATTAGCTTGATTCCCAACATTTCCTCATTAGCTTGATTCCCAACATTTCCTCGATTAGCTTGATTCCCAACATTTCCTCGATTAGCTTGATTCCCAACATTTCCTCGATTAGCTTGATTCCCAACATTTCCTCGATTAGCTTGATTCCCAACATTTCCTCGATTAGCTTGATTCCAACATTTCCTCGATTAGCTTGATTCCCAACATTTCCTCGATTAGCTTGATTCCCAACATTTCCTCGATTAGCTTGATTCCAACATTTCCTCGATTAGCTTGATTCCCAACATTTCCTCGATTAGCTTGATTCCCAACATTTCCTCGATTAGCTTGATTCCAACATTTCCTCATTAGCTTGATTCCCAACATTTCCTCGATTAGCTTGATTCCCAACATTTCCTCGATTAGCTTGATTCCCAACATTTCCTCGATTAGCTTGATTCCCAACATTTCCTCATTAGCTTGATTCCCAACATTTCCTCGATTAGCTTGATTCCCAAATTTCCTCATTAGATTAATCAACTTTTCAAATTCAAAAGAAATGAAACTTCTCTCAGCTCCAGAGTCAAACAACATAGATGCATAGACATTATTTAACGGAAACGTACCTACGATGACATTAGGGTCATCTCTTGCCTCGTTCACGCCCATTGCATAGACTCTTCCTCGAGCTTGACCTCCTTGATTCCCACGGTTCCCCTGATTAGCATTGTTCCCATGATTTCCCACATTAGCTTGATTCCCAACATTTCCTCGATTAGCTTGATTCCCAATGTTGCCTCGGTTTGCTTGGTTTTCGATTTCCAATGTTTCTAAGGTTGCCACGGTTACCATTTCCATTTCCACGGTTTCCTTGTGCTCTTCCCAACCTAGGACAAGCTTTCCTCCAATGATCTAGGCTTCCACACTCACGACATCCTTCTTGATTACCCCCAACTCTTGGTCCACTCCGACAGTAGGCGGCAAGGTGTCCTATTCGGTTGCAAGTTGTGCAACGTTTGCATTCACCAAAGTGGTTATAACCACATCGGTTGCACCTTGAGGGCGTGCCACGGTTTGGGTTGGGATTAGCATCAACAACACCATAGTTTCTCACAACCTTTTTCCTCTTATCAGGTCCATTCCCCCTTCGATCATTAAAGTGATTCCCTCTGCTTCGTTTCTCACTGGATTCACCTCTTGAATACCTTCCACTCCTAACTAAGTCGTCCATATGCTGGGTAGGCAAGCTTATGGCTTGCCCAATGGTGGTGGGGGCTGCCACAGTAACCATCCTTCTCACTTCAGGCATCTCTCCATAAATGAACCTTCCAAACATAACTCGATCTGCTGGTGCATAACCAATGATGTTAGGTACGGCTTCCGTGCCTTGAAACCATGTGGGCAACCCAATGGGACCCTCCATCCCATAAGACTCTTTCGGGTTGCGTGACATGAAAGTCTCGTACACGTTTCTATCAGTGGCATTTCTCCCACCATTCTCTTCTCTTCCAGTTTGTCTTTGTACCGCATTAAGGACAGCGGTTACACTCTCAGCAATTTGGGTGGCCACAGTTGGTATGACATTGTTGATTTGCTGGGAAATTATTTGGGCTAGCTCGGCATGTCTTTGGGCCTCTTCCCTTTGGCGTTGAGCCTCCGCACTCGACTTCTCGATGTTTCTTCGTGGCGCCATATTTCTATTGTAAAGAATAACGTAATTTAGGCATCCTTGCACTAATTATATATTAGAAGTTCAACTCACGACTCCATGATCACACACGTGCGTATATATATAGGTGGGGGTGTATATTCGTACATATATATGTGTATGCGTGTATATATACGTATACTTGTCCCAAGTTTGTCATCTTATTTGCTTATAGGTTTACTAGTTAGCTCTAACTTCGTATGGGGGTTTGTTTATCACTAATGCACCTTATATAGTCATTATACCCCAACCATGCATGGCTTCACACCTTTTCTATTCACAATAACCATGTATTATCATCTATCATACTCATATTTCATCACAACAACAAATCCACAACATAAATAGTAATAACAATAGTCGTGAAAGAGATAAACATTTCTCCAACCCAATATGTAATCATAAAAGGCATTATGCATATATATCATCATAAGATAAGTTCACAAAACTTGCACCATGCCAAGTACAATGTGGCTATTGCCACTTACACATAATAGAATCCAAGAAACAACAAATGAAAACATAAGTGTTCATACATAATAATAATAGGTCCATAATAGAAAACAAGCCTTTAGGTCCACACACCAATCATGAGAGCGAGCACAAGCACGCATAAGGTCGCGACTATGCATCCCATCACTTGGATCTCCCAACTCATCCTCCGCATCTCCGTCATGGCTAACCCCGAGTAATCAACGGTGCGCTCCACCATTCCCATGGCTCTCTCCCATAATAGCTCGTGATCTCTTACTCTCTCTCTAGTGTCTCTTAATCCTCCCGCGATTCCCCATACTCTATTCCTTTCTTCCTCACTCACACCTAGTGGAGGTATAGGAGGAGGTATTCCATAGACTACTCTAGGTACGCCTTCCCCGAAATGCCTTGGCTCTTAGTGAGGCATGTATCCATGGCGGGAATCGTCTAGGGTCTAAGGGTGGAAGATACGGATCTTGGACCGGGTAGTGCCTACCATTGATGTTCATGGGAACATTGCACCTTGGAGGCGTAGGAGCTCGAGGAGCTGGTGGTGATGGTGGCAACATGGGTGAGCGGCGACTGGAGCGACTGGGAGCCACGCTCCTGGCACTCGCCGTTCCTCCACTCTCTGACGCGTTCATCGTGGGTTCAGCTTCTTCGTCTTCTTGTCCTTGTTGGGGTGGTTGTTGAGTATCCATCGTAGGCTCCGTTTCTTCGCGTGACATGTTGCTTCCTACACAAATTTACATAAAGCATAAGATGACGACTCGATCCGACGCTTAGACGACCAATCACGACCGACTTGCCATTGACGACCCACGTGACGACTTGCGGACAGCATGACGACTTAACGGACCACATGACGACCTCAACCATTTGACGACCAACCACCCAACTTGACTACCGACTTTCAAACTCGACGACCGAACAACCAACACAACGATGCACGACTAACGCGACCGACAATAACCAACATGATACGTCCCAAGGTGTATCAATATACCAAAGTATATTGTACACAGAACAGTTGTAGAGGGGGGTGAATACAACTTTCCTCAATCTTTACAAACTTTTAAATAAAACGTTTTAAGATTCAGATTATATATTAAGTAAGTAAAGAACAGGAATCATTAAAACAGTAAAGCAGTAAAGTAAATGAAACATTCTTGAACACATATTGTGGTTTTCAATGTAATCCTTTATTAAGAAATAATCTATACAAAGAATTACAGGGTTGTTGCGGAATAAAGATAGCCTATAGATATCTAAACAACCCTTGAAATGACAAACTACAATCAATAAGTTTCTACTCAAGAGAATCAGCCCAAGCTGATCTCAAACAGACTAAGCTGTGTGTAAGAGCAAAGAAAACTTGTGTGAAGAATGATTCTCAGGAATGTCACCCATATGCAATCAAGGAATGAGGCTTTTATAGGCGAAAGCCCTTCTTCTCTTGGTATCCAATGTAGCCACGTATTCTTCTTCTACTGGATGACAAAGGAATATTTGATCGTGCCTTTCATGGTACTTGTGGTCCCCCACGTACTGGCGCACATTCTTTCTCATCCAATAAGAGTATGGACACGCATATGTAAAACCAACCACCAACCTGGATCCTAGGATTCTTCCTAGTCACGTCATTTATCCTTATCTTCAATCCAGGTTGTTATCTTCACTTGATTGTCAGACACAGATTGGGTCGTTTGTCAATGCACCAATCTGCCTAAGTGTTTCCAAGCTGACTGCTAATCCCAAGCTGTCTTCCACTACCAGCTTGGTCTTCTATCTTCAATCCTCTTCTTCGACTTGGATTGAATGCTATAACATTGTTGATGCAGCTTGAATAACACTTGCTTCCACAAATTATTACAATACAAAACATGAAGCATGATCTGGGCCAGAAACAGATCGTAAGTTGTGTCAGCTTAGTCTGACCTAGATCAGATTACAAGAACCAAAAGATTACTAAGTGTTTATAAGTCAGATTTGTCATCACCAAATTTACAATGAACATTAGGACTCAAAAATCTCCCCCTATTTGATGATGACAAAACCCAACACACTTCTAACTATCAGCTTACAAAGAATCAAAGTAAAATATTACTAACAGCTTGTGACCCTTTGAATCTTTTGGGTTCTTTTCAATCTGATATGAAGTTTTAACAAGAACAACAGACTTTGTACAAATGCTTTGCATATATTGAGGAAAGAAATATATTACAATCATAAAGACCTATTCCCCAATCATTTCTACTGCCTCTTGTTTTACTTCATATGATGGGGCAATAGTCACATTTAACTTCCTATCTAGACCTTCATCAATAAGGAACTGCTCATACCCATTACCCTGATCACTAAAAGCAGCACAAAATCTGTACAAGGTATATAGGTGCATATGAGGTACCTGTTTCAGCTCAGCAGTCCTTTGAAACACTAACTTCCCTCTTGCATTCACAAAATACATCCCATGTTCAGGTTCAGTGATGAACAGCCCACATCTTGCATTTGTAACACCAGCAGGTAGAGACAGATCGAGATGACTAAGAATCTTGTCAAGAGCTTCAGGAGATAATTGAGCAAGTAGCTCTGAAGGATTCAGATTCTTGAGAAAATCTGTTTGATTACCTTCAGGAGCATTATTTTTCCATGTCTTATCCTTTTCTTTTTGAGTGGCTCATCTGACTCATCTTCATCATCCATATCATAAGCTTTAGGTCTTGGAAGGCCAGTGATATCAATCTTGAATTTCATAATTATGGCCAACTTCTTTTCAATGGCTTCCAAGACAGTCTCTCTATGAATTCCAGGCATACCAGTGATGATATCATGCAATTCAACCCACTCTGTGTATCCTAAATCAAACAGCTTATCAAGATCACAAGTTTCATAACTTGATTCATAACCTTCTCTTGTGATCCTGATACAAGGAATGGAGTGTCCTCTTTTTCTTTTTAATTGAACCTTGGTGATTGGCTCTGGATGCCTTCTATAATTCAGTCTTTCAGTCACCTTTCTTTTATCCAGAGCTTCCCACCTATCATGAGCTTCAACACTTTTCTTCACATCTTTTAACTTCTGTGATGGTTTAGAGTGAACCACCACTTTCTTCTTTCCTTTTCCAGTGCCTTTTCCCTCTTTCTTTTTGGATCCAATGGCTGCAAGGTCTTCTTCATCTTCCTTATTCAGTGTTTCTTGAAGAACCTTAGCAACTTCTGGATCAGATTCAGTAACTGCCATCCTTTCTCTTTGCAGTCTGTCTTCCTTTACCATTTTGTATGCCATCTCAACTGGCACACCAAGTATTGGAGCCTGTTTGATTGCAAGCTCCCAATCTTTCTCTTTATCAGTCAGAATCTTCACACCACTTGACCCAGCTTCAGTTGGCCTTTTCTTTATCATAAATTGAGTCAGAGTGGCTGTGTCTTCACTTGAAGAGGATTCTGTTGGTTTTTCTTTGGGAGCTGGGTCAGCTTGAGATGACACAGCTTGAACAGGGTCAGCTTTGGAAGACTTCTTCTTTTCACCAACTTTCACAACCTTTTCAACCTCAAATTCCTTCTTTATCTCTCCTACAACATTCATTACAACCTCAGTGCTCTCCCCTCAATTGTACCACTCTTCTCACCAGCTTCTTCATTCTCATTTCCAACAAAAAAAAAAAAAAAAAAAAAAAAAAAAAAAAAAAAAAAAAAAAAAAAAAAAAAAAAAAAAAAAAAAAAAAAAAAAAAAAAAAAAAAAAAAAAAAAAAAAAAAAAAAAAAAAAAAAAAAAAAAAAAAAAAAAAAAAAAAAAAAAAAAAAAAAAAAAAAAAAAAAAAAAAAAAAAAAAAAAAAAAAAAAAAAAAAAAAAAAAAAAAAAAAAAAAAAAAAAAAAAAAAAAAAAAAAAAAAAAAAAAAAAAAAAAAAAAAAAAAAAAAAAAAAAAAAAAAAAAAAAAAAAAAAAAAAAAAAAAAAAAAAAAAAAAAAAAAAAAAAAAAAAAAAAAAAAAAAAAAAAAAAAAAAAAAAAAAAAAAAAAAAAAAAAAAAAAAAAAAAAAAAAAAAAAAAAAAAAAAAAAAAAAAAAAAAAAAAAAAAAAAAAAAAAAAAAAAAAAAAAAAAAAAAAAAAAAAAAAAAAAAAAAAAAAAAAAAAAAAAAAAAAAAAAAAAAAAAAAAAAAAAAAAAAAAAAAAAAAAAAAAAAAAAAAAAAAAAAAAAAAAAAAAAAAAAAAAAAAAAAAAAAAAAAAAAAAAAAAAAAAAAAAAAAAAAAAAAAAAAAAAAAAAAAAAAAAAAAAAAAAAAAAAAAAAAAAAAAAAAAAAAAAAAAAAAAAAAAAAAAAAAAAAAAAAAAAAAAAAAAAAAAAAAAAAAAAAAAAAAAAAAAAAAAAAAAAAAAAAAAAAAAAAAAAAAAAAAAAAAAAAAAAAAAAAAAAAAAAAAAAAAAAAAAAAAAAAAAAAAAAAAAAAAAAAAAAAAAAAAAAAAAAAAAAAAAAAAAAAAAAAAAAAAAAAAAAAAAAAAAAAAAAAAAAAAAAAAAAAAAAAAAAAAAAAAAAAAAAAAAAAAAAAAAAAAAAAAAAAAAAAAAAAAAAAAAAAAAAAAAAAAAAAAAAAAAAAAAAAAAAAAAAAAAAAAAAAAAAAAAAAAAAAAAAAAAAAAAAAAAAAAAAAAAAAAAAAAAAAAAAAAAAAAAAAAAAAAAAAAAAAAAAAAAAAAAAAAAAAAAAAAAAAAAAAAAAAAAAAAAAAAAAAAAAAAAAAAAAAAAAAAAAAAAAAAAAAAAAAAAAAAAAAAAAAAAAAAAAAAAAAAAAAAAAAAAAAAAAAAAAAAAAAAAAAAAAAAAAAAAAAAAAAAAAAAAAAAAAAAAAAAAAAAAAAAAAAAAAAAAAAAAAAAAAAAAAAAAAAAAAAAAAAAAAAAAAAAAAAAAAAAAAAAAAAAAAAAAAAAAAAAAAAAAAAAAAAAAAAAAAAAAAAAAAAAAAAAAAAAAAAAAAAAAAAAAAAAAAAAAAAAAAAAAAAAAAAAAAAAAAAAAAAAAAAAAAAAAAAAAAAAAAAAAAAAAAAAAAAAAAAAAAAAAAAAAAAAAAAAAAAAAAAAAAAAAAAAAAAAAAAAAAAAAAAAAAAAAAAAAAAAAAAAAAAAAAAAAAAAAAAAAAAAAAAAAAAAAAAAAAAAAAAAAAAAAAAAAAAAAAAAAAAAAAAAAAAAAAAAAAAAAAAAAAAAAAAAAAAAAAAAAAAAAAAAAAAAAAAAAAAAAAAAAAAAAAAAAAAAAAAAAAAAAAAAAAAAAAAAAAAAAAAAAAAAAAAAAAAAAAAAAAAAAAAAAAAAAAAAAAAAAAAAAAAAAAAAAAAAAAAAAAAAAAAAAAAAAAAAAAAAAAAAAAAAAAAAAAAAAAAAAAAAAAAAAAAAAAAAAAAAAAAAAAAAAAAAAAAAAAAAAAAAAAAAAAAAAAAAAAAAAAAAAAAAAAAAAAAAAAAAAAAAAAAAAAAAAAAAAAAAAAAAAAAAAAAAAAAAAAAAAAAAAAAAAAAAAAAAATTAAAAAAAAAAAAAAAAAAAAAAAAAAAAAAAAAAAAAAAAAAAAAAAAAAAAAAAAAAAAAAAAAAAAAAAAAAAAAAAAAGATGTTTCAGAAATGATGATGTGTTGGTCAGCCTGAGAAAGATTGACGTTTAATTCAGGCTGAGGGCCAGTGGGAATGTGTTGATCTTGATTTTGATCAACTCCTCCGCTGGCATCTTCCATTAGAGCATCCCTTGAGGATGGATGGGCAAACACATCATCGAATGAAGAATCACTTCCGGAGATAGTGATCTTGTTCTCATTGGCATCGAGAGGACCACCAATGGTTCCCATTGCTGCACATGGGGCTAACATGACTGCCTTAAAGACATCCATGTAACCTACAGGATCCCTCTGTCCAAGGACAGATGCAGACACAGACTCTGCAGGTGTAATGTTTTGTGTATTTGATTGCCCTTCAACAGAGGTGTGTTGTTGCACCAAAGTATCCTTAGGGAGAATTGAGGCCTGTACCCCTCCTTGTGATCTAGAAGCGGCATTGACAGCCTGTGCGACACAGTATGACCTTGGGAGGAGGACTTTCTTTCAATACCTTCACCCTTTTTAGAGGGATGGGTAGCAGTAGGTGTTCCCTTTAACTCGTCTACACTCTTTTGGGAGAGTGCAGATGGGCGTGGTGTATTCGGCTTATCAGCTTGGGTGGCAGAGTCAGCTTTGGAACGTTCCTTAGCTGCCAATGCACCTTGGGGGACTTCAATTGATGGTGTTGCATTGTCAACCCCAGAAGCTGATACTGTTGGAATTCGTCTGCCCAAGACACATATTAAATTGACGTGGCTAGTACGTGATGATCCAAGTCGGGTCATACCCAATAACAAGCTAGACAAACACTTATGGTATTTATTTAAATGATTTGATCCTTAAATAAATATCAATACTTGAAACATTTAGAAAGTGGTTTTCTAAATAATTGCACTTGAGATATGTAAATAAATTATATGGATGATTTATTTTGAGAGAGATGTCAATATGTTTATTTGGCAAGAAGAGTTCCCACTGCGGCGCAGTGGGAGCGTGTCAAACCCACTGCGGCGCAGTGGGGGTTTTGCACCCGAAGGTCAGGGAGTTCCCACTGCGGCGCAGTGGGAGTGTATCAGACCCACTGCGGCGCAGTGGGTTAATGCCCATGTGATGGACTAAGGGGCCGGCCCCCCCCCTGCCCATGTGGTATACATGCATTTTGACACTTGTTGTCTTGCATGTTACACAATACACTTGTTCTTGTATAAACATGACAACACACCACATAGAGTGCATCACCAAGTCTTACATGCATTTTGTAAGACCACTTTCTCTCATAACTCTCTAACATACTCAACTAGCATTTTCTCTCTTTCTTTCTCCTCTCTTGATTTCGGCCAAAAGGGTAGAAAAAGGGGAAGGCTTTTTCAAGTTTAATTCCTAGCACATTTGGGTGTTTGTTGATAGTTTGGGGTATACAAGCTTGAGGTTCTTCTAGGTTGAAGACTTGCCACTTCAAGATCATCATCTCCTTCATATCAACCTTCTCATTAGCTTGGAAGAAGGTAGTCTTCTAAAACACCCTATGGTTGTTGTTTTGTATGTATGCTATTCATATACATGGATCCTTATTGTTTGGGTTTTATTTTATAAGTTAAAATTTGGTTTTAACTACATATGTCACATTGAAATGGTTCAATTTTCCGCTGCGTTTTAATATTATAAGGATAATATTACTTTGATAAAAACCCAAAAATTCCCAACAATGGCATCTAGAGCCGGTTATATGGATACATACATCAAAAGTTGAAATTTTGTTTGGACAAAATCCAATATTTTGGTCATTTGGTTATGGCCAAAATAAATACACAAAAAGGAGGTTCCTTTTTTTCTTGTGTATTTTAGTGTCACAACTTAGCCAAGAGACCTTGTGAATGTTTGTGATGTGTGGATGTGTTTGTTTAATTATTCAATGGTTGTAATAGTTAAATAGGATTTTATTCATTCATTTGGTTATGTAATCTATTTATTTCATTTGGTATGTAGTTCCCACTGCGGCGCAGTGGGAGTATGTCAAACCCACTGCGGCGCAGTGGGGTATGCAACCCACTGCGGCGCAGTGGGAGTATGCACCCACTGCGGCGCAGTGGGAGTATGCACCCACTGCGGCGCAGTGGGAGTATGTCAAACCCACTGCGGCGCAGTGGGAGTATGTCAAACCCACTGCGGCGCAGTGGGAGTATGCAACCCACTGCGGCGCAGTGGGAGTATGTCAAACCCACTGCGGCGCAGTGGGAGTATGTCAAACCCACTGCGGCGCAGTGGGAGTATGTCAACCCACTGCGGCGCAGTGGGAGTATGTCAAACCCACTGCGGCGCAGTGGGAGTATGTCAAACCCACTGCGGCGCAGTGGAGTATGCACCCACTGCGGCGCAGTGGGAGTATGTCAAACCCACTGCGGCGCAGTGGGAGTATGTCACCCACTGCGGCGCAGTGGGAGTATGTCAAACCCACTGCGGCGCAGTGGGAGTATGTCAAACCCACTGCGGCGCAGTGGGAGTATGTCACCCACTGCGGCGCAGTGGGAGTATGTCAAACCCACTGCGGCGCAGTGGGAGTATGTCAAACCCACTGCGGCGCAGTGGGAGTATGTCAAACCCACTGCGGCGCAGTGGGAGTATGCAAACCCACTGCGGCGCAGTGGGAGTATGTCAACCCACTGCGGCGCAGTGGGAGTATGTCAAACCCACTGCGGCGCAGTGGGAGTATGTCAAACCCACTGCGGCGCAGTGGGAGTATGTCAAACCCACTGCGGCGCAGTGGGAGTATGTCAAACCCACTGCGGCGCAGTGGGAGTATGTCAAACCCACTGCGGCGCAGTGGGAGTATGCACCCACTGCGGCGCAGTGGGAGTATGTCAAACCCACTGCGGCGCAGTGGGAGTATGTCAAACCCACTGCGGCGCAGTGGGAGTATGCACCCACTGCGGCGCAGTGGGAGTATGTCAAACCCACTGCGGCGCAGTGGGAGTATGTCAAACCCACTGCGGCGCAGTGGGGTATGTCACCACTGCGGCGCAGTGGGAGTATGTCAAACCCACTGCGGCGCAGTGGGAGTATGCACCCACTGCGGCGCAGTGGGAGTATGTCAAACCCACTGCGGCGCAGTGGGAGTATGTCAAACCCACTGCGGCGCAGTGGGAGTATGTCAACCCACTGCGGCGCAGTGGGAGTATGCACCCACTGCGGCGCAGTGGGAGTATGTCACCCACTGCGGCGCAGTGGGAGTATGTCACCCACTGCGGCGCAGTGGGAGTATGTCAAACCCACTGCGGCGCAGTGGGAGTATGTCAACCCACTGCGGCGCAGTGGGAGTATGTCAAACCCACTGCGGCGCAGTGGGAGTATGTCAAACCCACTGCGGCGCAGTGGGAGTATGTCAAACCCACTGCGGCGCAGTGGGAGTATGCACCCACTGCGGCGCAGTGGGAGTATGTCAAACCCACTGCGGCGCAGTGGGAGTATGTCAAACCCACTGCGGCGCAGTGGGAGTATGTCAACCCACTGCGGCGCAGTGGGAGTATGTCAAACCCACTGCGGCGCAGTGGGAGTATGTCAAACCCACTGCGGCGCAGTGGGAGTATGTCAAACCCACTGCGGCGCAGTGGGAGTATGTCACCCACTGCGGCGCAGTGGGAGTATGTCAAACCCACTGCGGCGCAGTGGGAGTATGTCAAACCCACTGCGGCGCAGTGGGAGTATGTCAAACCCACTGCGGCGCAGTGGGAGTATGTCAAACCCACTGCGGCGCAGTGGGAGTATGTCAACCCACTGCGGCGCAGTGGGAGTATGCACCCACTGCGGCGCAGTGGGAGTATGTCAAACCCACTGCGGCGCAGTGGGAGTATGTCAAACCCACTGCGGCGCAGTGGGAGTATGTCAAACCCACTGCGGCGCAGTGGGAGTATGTCAAACCCACTGCGGCGCAGTGGGAGTATGTCAACCCACTGCGGCGCAGTGGGAGTATGTCAAACCCACTGCGGCGCAGTGGGAGTATGTCAACCACTGCGGCGCAGTGGAGTATGTCAAACCCACTGCGGCGCAGTGGGAGTATGTCAAACCCACTGCGGCGCAGTGGGAGTATGTCACCCACTGCGGCGCAGTGGGAGTATGTCAAACCCACTGCGGCGCAGTGGGAGTATGTCAAACCCACTGCGGCGCAGTGGGAGTATGTCAAACCCACTGCGGCGCAGTGGGAGTATGTCAAACCCACTGCGGCGCAGTGGGAGTATGCACCCACTGCGGCGCAGTGGGAGTATGTCACCCACTGCGGCGCAGTGGGAGTATGTCAAACCCACTGCGGCGCAGTGGGAGTATGTCAAACCCACTGCGGCGCAGTGGGAGTATGCAAACCCACTGCGGCGCAGTGGGAGTATGTCAAACCCACTGCGGCGCAGTGGGAGTATGCAAACCCACTGCGGCGCAGTGGGAGTATGTCAAACCCACTGCGGCGCAGTGGGAGTATGTCAAACCCACTGCGGCGCAGTGGGAGTATGTCACCCACTGCGGCGCAGTGGGAGTATGTCAAACCCACTGCGGCGCAGTGGGAGTATGTCAAACCCACTGCGGCGCAGTGGGAGTATGTCAAACCCACTGCGGCGCAGTGGGAGTATGTCAAACCCACTGCGGCGCAGTGGGAGTATGTCAAACCCACTGCGGCGCAGTGGGAGTATGCACCCACTGCGGCGCAGTGGGAGTATGTCAAACCCACTGCGGCGCAGTGGGAGTATGTCAAACCCACTGCGGCGCAGTGGGAGTATGCACCCACTGCGGCGCAGTGGGAGTATGTCAAACCCACTGCGGCGCAGTGGGAGTATGTCAAACCCACTGCGGCGCAGTGGGAGTATGTCAAACCCACTGCGGCGCAGTGGGAGTATGCACCCACTGCGGCGCAGTGGGAGTATGTCAACCCACTGCGGCGCAGTGGGAGTATGTCAAACCCACTGCGGCGCAGTGGGAGTATGTCAACCCACTGCGGCGCAGTGGGAGTATGTCAAACCCACTGCGGCGCAGTGGGAGTATGTCAAACCCACTGCGGCGCAGTGGGAGTATGTCAAACCCACTGCGGCGCAGTGGGAGTATGTCAAACCCACTGCGGCGCAGTGGGAGTATGCACCCACTGCGGCGCAGTGGGAGTATGTCACCCACTGCGGCGCAGTGGGAGTATGCAACCCACTGCGGCGCAGTGGGAGTATGTCAAACCCACTGCGGCGCAGTGGGAGTATGCACCCACTGCGGCGCAGTGGGAGTATGTCAAACCCACTGCGGCGCAGTGGGAGTATGTCAACCCACTGCGGCGCAGTGGGAGTATGTCAAACCCACTGCGGCGCAGTGGGAGTATGTCAAACCCACTGCGGCGCAGTGGGAGTATGTCAAACCCACTGCGGCGCAGTGGGAGTATGTCAACCCACTGCGGCGCAGTGGGAGTATGCAACCCACTGCGGCGCAGTGGGAGTATGTCAAACCCACTGCGGCGCAGTGGGAGTATGTCAAACCCACTGCGGCGCAGTGGGAGTATGCACCCACTGCGGCGCAGTGGGAGTATGTCAAACCCACTGCGGCGCAGTGGGAGTATGTCAAACCCACTGCGGCGCAGTGGGAGTATGTCACCCACTGCGGCGCAGTGGGAGTATGTCAAACCCACTGCGGCGCAGTGGGAGTATGTCAAACCCACTGCGGCGCAGTGGGAGTATGCACCCACTGCGGCGCAGTGGGAGTATGTCAAACCCACTGCGGCGCAGTGGGAGTATGTCAAACCCACTGCGGCGCAGTGGGAGTATGTCAAACCCACTGCGGCGCAGTGGGAGTATGTCAAACCCACTGCGGCGCAGTGGGAGTATGCACCCACTGCGGCGCAGTGGGAGTATGTCAAACCCACTGCGGCGCAGTGGGAGTATGTCAAACCCACTGCGGCGCAGTGGGAGTATGTCAAACCCACTGCGGCGCAGTGGGAGTATGTCAAACCCACTGCGGCGCAGTGGGAGTATGTCAAACCCACTGCGGCGCAGTGGGAGTATGTCAAACCCACTGCGGCGCAGTGGGAGTATGTCAAACCCACTGCGGCGCAGTGGGAGTATGTCAAACCCACTGCGGCGCAGTGGGAGTATGTCAAACCCACTGCGGCGCAGTGGGAGTATGCAACCCACTGCGGCGCAGTGGGAGTATGTCAAACCCACTGCGGCGCAGTGGGAGTATGTCAAACCCACTGCGGCGCAGTGGGAGTATGTCAAACCCACTGCGGCGCAGTGGGAGTATGTCAAACCCACTGCGGCGCAGTGGGAGTATGTCACCCACTGCGGCGCAGTGGGAGTATGCAAACCCACTGCGGCGCAGTGGGAGTATGCAACCCACTGCGGCGCAGTGGGAGTATGCACCCACTGCGGCGCAGTGGGAGTATGTCAAACCCACTGCGGCGCAGTGGGTTATCAAAATGAAGAGAATCATTCAAATCACATCACAAAAGGTTACTTGAAGCATTTGGATGCAAGATCAAGTGGGAGCTCAACTAACACAATATTTTGTGTTACTTTGTCCCTTAGGTTGAGACCTTTTGGCCCACTTGTTTCGGCTAACAAGTGTGGTCAAAATAGTTGGCTAATGTTGTGCACTTATTATATTTGTGTGGTTGTTTGTTTATTTTGTCATATGGATGCTCAAAACCAACAAACTTGATGACTACATAAAAGATTAAAATTGGTTTTAATATTGACATTAACTTGGTAAATTAAAATGGGTTTTATAAAAGAACCTTGAAATTTGGATTTCAAAATTCATTATGGTACATAGTTTTTAACTAGAATATAAAAACTCAAACGACCCTTTAAAAACAAGTTAAACGCCATCCTTTTATACAACACTTAATTATTTGGGAACTCTTTGTAGGATAAAGGTCACCTAACCATCATTTAAATGTAACGTTGGATTCTAGGTTTTAATTATTAATTGTCTATGAGACATAAAAGGGTATTAACAATTAATTTATATTTGTGTGGTTGTTTGTTTATTTTGTCATATGGATGCTCAAAACCAACAAACTTGATGACTACATAAAAGATTAAAATTGGTTTTAATATTGACATTAACTTGGTAAATTAAAATGGGTTTTATTAAAAGTTAATGGTCACAATTATAAAAATGGATTTTATAAAAGAACCTTGAAATTTGGATTTCAAAATTCATTATGGTACATAGTTTTTAACTAGAATATAAAAACTCAAACGACCCTTTAAAAACAAGTTAAACGCCATCCTTTTATACAACACTTAATTATTTGGGAACTCTTTGTAGGATAAAGGTCACCTAACCATCATTTAAATGTAACGTTGGATTCTAGGTTTTAATTATTAATTGTCTATGAGACATAAAAGGGTATTAACAATTAAAATTTATATTTGATATCGAAAATACTAATAAAGAACTTTGTTAATCTTGTAGATGGCCGCTAACAATGCAATAAACCCCAACCAAAACGTCCATAACTTTTCACTAAGATCCATCCTTGAAAAGGATCGTCTTAATCAAAATAACTTTGTGGATTGGTTTCGTAACTTGAGAATTGTTCTCAGGCACGAAAAGAAATCCTATATTTTAGACGATCCTATTCCTGATGAGCCCGAAGAAACTGATGTTGAGGCCTATAATGATTGGGTTAAATATGTCGAGGACTCCGTGCAAGTTAGTTGCATAATGCTTGCGAGTATGACTCCCGAACTCCAAAAGGAGTTCGAGCATCATGGGGCATACGACATGATTACCCAACTCAAGGAAATGTTCCAACAAAAGGCAAGGGCTGAACGCTTCGAAACGGTTCGAGCGCTTCATGCATGTCGCATGGATGATTCACAACCCGTATCAACATATGTTCTTAAAATGAAAAGCTACATTGATCGCCTCGAAAGGCTTAATTGTCCCGTTTCAAATGAGTTAGCTACGGATATGATCCTTAACTCATTATCTAAGAGATTTGAAACTTTCGTGTTAAATTATAACATGAACGGATGGGACAAGACCGTTTCCGAGCTTCATGGGATGCTCAAAACGGCCGAGGCTAGTATGGGAGGAAAAGTTCAACCCGTTCTCATGATCAATGAAGGCGGAAAGAAAAGGGCTTACTCCGGACCCAAGGCAAATGTTGCTAAGGGAAAGGGTAACAACAAAGGGAATTATAAAGGCAAAGGAAAGGGAAAAATGGATACCCAAAAAGCGAAGAAGCAAAAGGTTGCTGTCAATGACCCATGCTTTGAGTGTGGGGAGGTAGGACATTGGAAACGTAATTGTCCAACCTATCTCAAAGAGTTAAAAGCTAAGAGGGATGCAGGGCAAACCTCAGGTACAATATTTATGATATATATTGAGCTTAATACTGTTCTTTCTTACATATGGGTATTGGATACCGGATGTGGAACTCATATTTGTAATATGTTACAGGGGTTCATAAGAAAGAAGCGCATCAAGAAGGGAGACATTAGTCTCTTTATGGGCAATGGTGCATTGGTGCATGTTGAAGCCCAAGGAGACTATCTTTTGAAACTTCCAAATGGTTTGGAAATTGTATTGAACAATGTTTTGTATGCACCTAGTTTGACTAGGAGTATTATTTCTGTTTCCCGTTTAAGACATGTTGGATATGATTTTAATTTTGTTAACAATGATATCCATGTTTCTATGAATGATGTATTTTATTTTAAAGCTATGCCTTTAAATGGTATTTATGAATTAGTTCATGAAAACCAAACATATGATAACTCAATGTACCAAGCTACCACCAAGAAACTTAAATTAGATTTAAGTGAAACCTATATTTGGCATTGTCGTCTTGGCCATATAAATAAGAATCGCATACTAACACTTCAAAAGAATGGTCTTTTGAAAACAAAATCAAATGATTCATTTAATGTATGTGAATCTTGTTTACAAGGCAAGATGACTAAAGCACCTTTCAAAGGCACTAATGAAAGGGCAAAAGATTTATTAGGTATCATACATTCGGATGTATGTGGTCCTTTTAAGCCAATGACTAGGAATGGTGAAAGATACTTCATTACATTCACCGATGACTATAGTCGTTACGGTTATGTATACTTATTAAAACATAAGAGTGAAGCTTTTGAAATGTTCAAAATTTTCAAGAATGAAGTAGAAAACCAACTCAGTAAGACAATAAAAATTCTTCGTTCTGATAGAGGAGGTGAATACCTAAGTGATGCTTTTCAAGATCATCTTAGAAGTTGTGGGATTGTCTCACAACTAACTCCACCTGGAACACCACAACATAATGGTGTGTCTGAAAGGAGGAATCGAACTCTATTAGATATGGTTCGTTCCATGATGAGCAGAAGCTCACTACCTCTATCATTTTGGGGATATGCCATAATCTCTGCTGCCCGAATTTTAAATATGGCTCCCACCAAGAAAGTGGAGAAAACACCTTTTAAATATGGCTCCCACCAAGAAAGTGGAGAAAACACCTTTTGAAATATGGCATGGAAGAGTTCCATCTTTGTCATATTTAAAGGTATGGGGTTGTGAGGCTTATGTAAGACATGATGCCTCAAACAAATTAGAGCCCCGATCCACTAAGTGTATCTTTGTAGGATATCCCAAAGATGATTTGGGATATTATTTCTACAATCCTAATGAGCAAAATGTATTTGTTGCTCGAAAGGCTGAGTTCTTGGAAACTAAATTCCTTATGGAAGGAACTAGTTCCAGAACAGTGGAACTTGAAGAAGATCAAGAACCACTGACAGATACACACTTGGGTGACACTAGCATTCAACAAAAGGATGTTGAAGATGATCAAAGGGTTGATCAAGACACACAAAACGTTCGTAGATCTGGTAGAGCTACTTATCCACCTGAGAGATATGGATTTCTCGTGGATGAATGCTACATGGTAGTTTCTGATGAACCTACCACCTACCATGATGCTATGTCCAAATCAGATTCGGACAAATGGCTAGAGGCCATGAACGCTGAGATGCAATCCATGTATGACAACCAAGTTTGGGAATTGGTTGTTGAACCTCCTAATTCCAAAGTAGTTGGAAGTAAGTGGGTGTTCAAATTGAAACACGATATGCATGGAAACTTGAGTACTTATAAAGCTAGACTTGTAGCAAAAGGTTTCACTCAAACTCGAGGGGTCGATTATGATGAAACCTTTTCGCCTGTGGCAATGCTAAAGTCTATTAGGATATTATTTGCCATAGCCGCACATTATGACTATGAGATATGGCAAATGGATGTCAAAAGAAGCCGCCTATATTTTGGGAATAAGGATCTATAGGGATAGATCAAGGCGCTTAATAGGTTTGAATCAAAGTGCATACATAGACAAGATCTTGAAAAGGTTCAAGATGGAAAACTCCAAAAAGGGTTTGGTGCCTATTCAAAGAGGAACTATATTGAGTACTTCTCAATCTCCCAGCTCAAAAGTTGAGCAAGAGAGAATGAGTGGAATCCCATATGCATCTGCTATAGGATCCATCATGTATGCTATGATATGCACGAGACCGGACGTGTCATGCGCTTTAAGCATGACAAGTAGATACCAGCAAAATCCAGGAGATAGTCATTGGATGGCTGTCAAATATATATTGAAATATCTTAGAAACACTAAAGATATGTTCTTAATATATGGATCTGGTGAGGAGGAACTCGTTGTAAAGGGTTACACGGATGCGAGTTTCCAAACTGATCGAGATGATTCTCGATCACAATCGGGGTATATCTTCATTCTAAATGGAGGAGCTGTTTCTTGGAAAAGCTCAAAGCAAGATGTGGTTGCATTGTCCACTACAGAATCGGAATACATCGCCGCTTCTCTAGCAGCACAAGAAGCTGCATGGTTGAAGAAATTCATTGCCGATCTAGGGGTTGTTCCTTCCATTCAAGGACCCCTAGAAATTCTTTGTGATAACGAGGGTGCGATTGCTCAAATCAAGGAACCTCGTGCACATCAAAAGACTAGGCACATTGAGCGGAGATTCAACTACATAAGGGATGAAGTTGAAAAGGGAAAGATATGTATTCACAAAGTTCACACCGATCAAAATGTTGCGGACCCACTCACGAAGCTCCTTGAAAGGCCTAAGCATGAGAGTCATACTTGTGCCATGGGACTTCGATATTCTAGTGATTGGATTTGATCTATTTTTAGTATTTGGATATCGGAACACTTGTAGTTATTAACACATTTATATGAATATTGGTATTTTGCATTTAAATTGTGTTATGTTCCATTTTTGCATGTTTAAATCCATGAATAAGTTAATTATTCTAAATGTCCGTAGTCGATCATATTTGTGGGAACAAATTTGAATGTAAGATTATTATGAACTTGGATTGGTAGATATTCAAAAGGTTTTGAATATAGAGCAAAGTGTTGCTACCAAGGTTCATAGATATTTGTGGGATACAAATATTGGACTGACCTGCGATCAAGCATTACTACATGGAATCTCTGTGATTGATCATAAGTAATCTTGAGTTAAAAGGCGAATATCATTGTATCCTCAGACCTGAGATACATATTGGGTCTTGATATTCACTGAATATTATACTTTGACTTAGTTCTTCGCTGTTCTGAAACATGGCAGTACATAAGACTAAGCTCAGGTATGATATAAGGTGATTGTGAGAGACGTATGTAGTCGAGATGGAATTTGTCCCTCTTATTCGTTGAGAGTAAGATGTCTAAGGCCTGCTACAAAGTTAAATCAATAGAGAATGATCACTCTGTGTCTCTAGGAATTAACATGACATCTGTGACAAAAGGATAAATGATCGATTCACCTAAATCATTTCAAGTAAGGGACTTGAAGAGGATGATGTTATTGAATGGCACTTCGTCATACGTATTAGGGGTAGCAAACCGTTGTTAGGCGGTATTTGCTGCTTGCGTCAATCTTCTATGAATCTTGTGCAAGTGGGAGATTGTTGGAATTCGTCTGCCCAAGACACATATTAAATTGACGTGGCTAGTACGTGATGATCCAAGTCGGGTCATACCCAATAACAAGCTAGACAAACACTTATGGTATTTATTTAAATGATTTGATCCTTAAATAAATATCAATACTTGAAACATTTAGAAAGTGGTTTTCTAAATAATTGCACTTGAGATATGTAAATAAATTATATGGATGATTTATTTTGAGAGAGATGTCAATATGTTTATTTGGCAAGAAGAGTTCCCACTGCGGCGCAGTGGGAGCGTGTCAAACCCACTGCGGCGCAGTGGGGGTTTTGCACCCACGGGCGCAGTGGGAGTGTTCACCCACTGCGGCGCAGTGGGAGTGTTCACCCACTGCGGCGCAGTGGGAGTGTTCACCCACTGCGGCGCAGTGGGAGTGTTCACCCACTGCGGCGCAGTGGGAGTGTTCACCCACTGCGGCGCAGTGGGAGTGTTCACCCACTGCGGCGCAGTGGGAGTGTTCACCCACTGCGGCGCAGTGGGAGTGTTCACCCACTGCGGCGCAGTGGGAGTGTTCACCCACTGCGGCGCAGTGGGAGTGTTCACCCACTGCGGCGCAGTGGGAGTGTTCAACCCACTGCGGCGCAGTGGGAGTGTTCACCCACTGCGGCGCAGTGGGAGTGTTACCCACTGCGGCGCAGTGGGAGTGTTCAGCCCACTGCGGCGCAGTGGGAGTGTTCAACCCACTGCGGCGCAGTGGGAGTGTTCACCCACTGCGGCGCAGTGGGAGTGTTCAACCCACTGCGGCGCAGTGGGAGTGTTCACCCACTGCGGCGCAGTGGGAGTGTTACCCACTGCGGCGCAGTGGGAGTGTTCACCCACTGCGGCGCAGTGGGAGTGTTCACCCACTGCGGCGCAGTGGGAGTGTTCACCCACTGCGGCGCAGTGGGAGTGTTCAACCCACTGCGGCGCAGTGGGAGTGTTCACCCACTGCGGCGCAGTGGGAGTGTTCACCCACTGCGGCGCAGAGAGTTCCCACTGCGGCGCAGTGGGAGTGTATCAGACCCACTGCGGCGCAGTGGGTTAATGCCCATGTGATGGACTAAGGGGCCGGCCCCCCCCCTGCCCATGTGGTATACATGCATTTTGACACTTGTTGTCTTGCATGTTACACAATACACTTGTTCTTGTATAAACATGACAACACACCACATAGAGTGCATCACCAAGTCTTACATGCATTTTGACACTTGTTGTCTTGCATGTTACACAATACACTTGTTCTTGTATAAACATGACAACACACCACATAGAGTGCATCACCAAGTCTTACATGCATTTTGACACTTGTTGTCTTGCATGTTACACAATACACTTGTTCTTGTATAAACATGACAACACACCACATAGAGTGCATCACCAAGTCTTACATGCATTTTGACACTTGTTGTCTTGCATGTTACACAATACACTTGTTCTTGTATAAACATGACAACACACCACATAGAGTGCATCACCAAGTCTTACATGCATTTTGACACTTGTTGTCTTGCATGTTACACAATACACTTGTTCTTGTATAAACATGACAACACACCACATAGAGTGCATCACCAAGTCTTACATGCATTTTGACACTTGTTGTCTTGCATGTTACACAATACACTTGTTCTTGTATAAACATGACAACACACCACATAGAGTGCATCACCAAGTCTTACATGCATTTTGACACTTGTTGTCTTGCATGTTACACAATACACTTGTTCTTGTATAAACATGACAACACACCACATAGAGTGCATCACCAAGTCTTACATGCATTTTGTAAGACCACTTTCTCTCATAACTCTCTAACATACTCAACTAGCATTTTCTCTCTTTCTTTCTCCTCTCTGTGAGGTACTAAGTCCTCAACAATGGGTCTTTTAGAAGCGGATTTTGAAGGAGTGGATGAGGGTGTGGCTAGGGTGGCTGATGATGTGGCCAACCCTTCACCCTCTTCAGAAGGAGAAGAATGAAAAGATTTGAAAGAGTTTGAGGGTTCAGAAGCATGTGTACTTGGGTCCCCCTGATTAGCAGATTGAGTGTCAGACTCAGATCGCGTCGAAGAAGGGACAACTTCCTCACTTGCTTCTTGTTCCCTTGCTCTTTGCCTGCAGAAATCAAGGTAAATCTGCATTGCTGGGGTCAGACCCTGCGCAGTTACCTTGGGACTATTGAAAATGTTATTATTTATGGCCTTACATTCCACAGTCTGACCAGTTGCCAAACTGAAATCATTATCAAGAATGGCTTCAATAAGGAGTGCAAGAATCCTACCATAAGGTATGGTAAGACTCTTTTTATTTACACGCTCAACAAGGTCCTTAAAGATTAAAGCAGCAAAATCTATTTTGGTCATAGTAACCATTGCATGAAAAATTTGCAATTCTAAAGCATTAGGTTGGTCAAAGCTGCCTGCCTTTACTTGCAAAGATTTTGAAATTGTACTTAAAAGGTAATTCCAAATACCAGTTAGATATTTCATTTTTACTACTGAAGCCAATGGACCAGTATAACCAACATCTTGTAAAACACTTTTGGCTTCAGTATGAGACACTAGACTTTCATAAATATCTTCTGGCATATAAGACAGCTCAAACACAGACCTAATCCTCTGTAAAGAAATGTATACCTTTTTCTCACCATTGAGGATAGTGCCAAAGATTGCAGGATCTCCCTTCTTGTTCTGACCCACATAACAGCTTGCCCAAAATTCACACAAGAGATCTTTGAATACCACATCTGGCTTTTCAATAACATCTTGCCAAAAGGATGATGCCAAAAATGCCACAATCTCATCATATCCTTCAGCCCAATAAGGAGGATGAACATTGGCAGAGACGAGATTGACTATCTTGATTTTACCAGTATCAAGATCAGCCGGAACAACCACTACCTTATTTCCCACCACATAAGGTGAAAGCTTATTAGCGCTTACCGGAGCTGGGTATTGGACACCAGATTCAGAAGAAGAATCTGATTGAGAATTATTAGAAGAAAGAAACATGATGAATGCCATTTGTAAAAAAAATTTTTAGCAGAAGAATTAAAACAAATAAAACAGTATACAGATTTGAGAGAAAAAGATAGATTGATTTGATAAATGAAAGTGATTTGGGGGTTTAGGTTAAAAGAGTATATATACTTTATTATAATAAATATTATTCAATTTTAACCGTTTGAAAATTGGAGAGAGAAAGCATTTGATTGGGATGAACAAGTAGTGGAGGTACTTTTTCAGTAACCACCAGTTTCCACTACACGTGTCAGTCACCAATTTAATAGAAAATGGATAAATAAGTAAACTGAATAAAATAATGTAAATAATAAAACGCACTGAGATATTTAATAACAAAAATAACCACTAAGCTGGGTCAGACTCAGCTTACCCTCTTTTACTTGGAAATACACCAAGTATGAAAGGGTAGTCTGGGTCAGACACAACTTACCCTCAAAATTTAGAATAACTCTAAGGGGTCAGATTTGTTATTACTTAGCTCACTACAATTTACAAATTAAGCATACCTAGCTTACTTATAAGATAGTTGAACCTTGATTCATCCAATGGCTTTGTAAACAAGTCAGCAAGCTGATTATCTGTTGGAATGAAGTGGAGTTCAACATCTTCTTTCATCACATGATCTCTAATGAAATGATATCTTATATCAATATGCTTGGTCCTTGAATGAAGCACAGGATTGTTGGAGATTGTTATGGCACTGGTACTGTCACAAAAGATTGGAGTTTTTGATGCAGTGACACCATAGTCTTGAAGCTGATATTGCATCCAAAGAATTTGAGAGCAACAACTTCCTGCAGCAACATACTCAGCTTCTACAGTAGAGATAGAAACTGAATGCTGTTTTTTGCTGGACAAGCTTACAAGTCTATTGCCAAGCAATTGACAAGCTCCTGAAGTACTTTTCTATCAATCTTACAGCCTGCAAAAGT
>CM067169.1:71137497-71168550 GCA_034093135.1 Erigeron breviscapus
ACGTGCACTAGTTTATCACTTGTATCTGTATGTTATTTATAATCACATTCATACAAGTCGTAAACATTAAACATACCAAAACTCTGATCAATATGTAATCATTCACATTACTTAAGTCCAAATAACAATTTTAAACATAACATAAGTCTATGGTTACATATTACAAAACATGAACATATACTGATCAAATCGCTGTTGCTGTTGTCAACAGAATCATGCACTTACAGAGTAAACTAACATAAATAGAAGTAAATGGGATGAATTAGACTTACCAAAACTTCCTTCTTGAGCTCAAACCCGAAATTAGGTCAAATGGGTTAAAATGCAAGAACTTCCACCTTTGATTCTTCAATATGACGATAATGTGGTATGGATGGCGATGATTCTAGCGTTATATCAGTTTCAAAACACCAATCGATGCTAGAGAGGTGAAGGAAAGAAATGAAATGGTTTCCTTGCCTTTTTACTTGAGAGAAAGAGAGAAAAGATAGATAGGTAGATAAGAAATGAAAGGGGGAGAAAGAGATAAGGAGGGAAATGGGTCATTGGTGGCTGGTGGGTCGTGGACTACCCACGGGCCGACCCGTTTCTCTTCTCAAGTCAAATTACAATCGTTACACATTTAAACACCAACCAAAACATATTATCAACCCGAATATAATACATAGTCATTTAATTCATAAAACGACTCAAATACTTCATTAACTTATATTGTTAGTCATATTACACATAAAGTCAATGGGTCAAAATTTACGGATGTTACATTATTCCCCCGTTGAAAGAATTTCGTCCCGAAATTCAACAAAACACTAACTACTAAATAAATGCGGATACTGAGACTTCATATGATCCTCTCGCTCCCAAGTGAACTCGGCTCCACATCTAGCATTCCATCTAACCTTAACAATCGTGCAACGTTTATTCTTGAGTTTCTTGTCTTGACGATCCATGATCTCTATCGGCTCTTCAACAAAATTTAGGCTCGAATCCACCCTAATCTCGTCCATGGGCACATGATGTGTAGGGTCCGCCAAACACTTACGTAGATTGCAAATATGAAACATATCATGCACACCACTAAGCTCTTGTGGTAATTCTAATCGGTAGGCAACCTTTCCAACCCGTTCAAGAATCTTGAAAGGACCAATATACCTTGGCGCAAGTTTTCCCCGCTTCACAAAACGTACAACACCTTTCCAAGGTGACACTTTCAAAAGTACATAATCACCAATTTCAAACTCCAACGGTCTCCGCCTCACATCGGCATACTTATTTTGACGTTCACGGGCCAATTGCAACTTCTCCCTAATTTGAGATATTACCTTAGTCGTTTCAACCACAATTTCTGGCCCGATAAGTTGACTCTCTCGAATTTCCGCCCAAGCTAAAGGAGAACGACATATCCTACCATATAATGCTCTAAAGGGCGCCATTTGAATGGTAGCATGATAACTATTGTTGTATGAAAACTCAACTAGCGGCAAATGGTCTTCCCAACTCCCACCAAAATTAATTGCACAAGCCCTCAACATGTCTTCAAGTATTTGAATGGTTCTCTCGGTTTGCCCATCCGTTTGAGGATGAAATGTCGTGCTCATGTCGAGTCGAGTACACATTGCTTTTTGAAAGGCTTCCCAAAAGTTCGATTTGAAATGGGCATCTTTATCCGAAATGATAGAAATCGGCACTCCATGTTTAGATATTACTTCCTTGATGTACAAACGAGCCAAAGTGTCAAATTTATCGGTTTCACAAATGGCTAAAAAGTGAGCCGACTTCGTTAACCGATCTACTATCACCCAAATTGTGTCACGACCGCTTCTCGTCATCGGTAGTTTAGTAATGAAGTTCATTGAAATATGTTCCCACTTACATTCGGGCATCACCGGTTGCACCAACAATCCGGGTGGCTTCTTGTGATCGGCTTTGACTTGTAAGCAAGTAAGACACTCACTCACATACCTAGCCACATCACGCTTCCTGCCCGGCCACCAATACAAGTTTTTCAAGTCAAAGTACATCTTATCCGACCCGGGATGGACCGAATAAGGCGATTGGTGAGCTTCATTCATAATAAGTGTTCTTAAGTTAACGAAAATAGGAACCCAAAGTCTTTCAACCATCTATAGCCCATTATCATTCTTTCGGTCGAATTGTTGTTCCATGCCATCTAGGTTCTCGTCTCCAAAGTTTTCCGGTAGGGTGGCTTGAATTTGGGCTTCAATGATCCGGTCGCGAATATTTGGCCTCACCGTGAGGCTCATAGCTCTATCCCGTCTCGGTTTTACTCTCTCCTTTCTACTCAAGGCATCGGCTACTACATTTGCCTTGCCCGGATGATAACGGATGTCACAGTCATAATCACTAAATAGTTCAAGCCAACGCCTTTGCCTCATATTCAATTCACTTTGGTTAAAGATGTGTTGAAGACTTTTGTGATCGGTATAAATCACACACTTGGTGCCGTAGAGATAATGTCTCCAACACTTCAAAGCAAACACAACTGCTCCCAATTCCAAATCATGTGTCGGGTAGTTCTTCTCATGCACCTTCAATTGACGGGAGGCATAGGCAATGACTTTACCCCTTTGCATAGGAACACAACCCAAACCTTGCCCCGATGCATCACAATAAACAACAAAATCTTCAATTCCATCCGGTAGTGTCAAAATAGGAGCATCGCATAGCATATCTTTAAGAGTTTGGAAGGCGTTTTCCTGTCTTTCGCCCCATTCAAAAGTTCTCTCCTTTTGAGTCAAGAGAGTGAGTGGTTGCGCAATACGGGAGAAATTTTCAATAAATCTTCTATAGTAACCCGCCAATCCAAGAAATTGGCGGATCTCGGATGGCGTTTCGGGTCTTTTCCAATTCTTGACCGCTTCAATCTTGCTTGGGTCCACATGAATACCATCCTTGCTCACTACGTGACCAAGGAAGTGGACCTCTTCCAACCAAAACTCACACTTGGAGAACTTAGCATACAATTTCTCTTTCCTTAGTAGTTCAAGCACTTCACGCAAGTGCTCAATATGATCCTCCTTCGTCTTCGAGTATACAAGTATGTCATCAATGAACACAATGACAGACTTGTCTAAGTATGGTTGACACACCCGGTTCATCAAGTCCATGAACACCGCCGGTGCATTAGTCAACCCAAAAGGCATCACGGTGAATTCAAAGTGGCCATACCTTGTGCAAAAAGCCGTTTTGGGAATATCATCTTCATGTACCCGGAGTTGATGATAACCCGAGCGAAGATCGATTTTTGAGAAGTGCTTAGCACCTTGGAGTTGATCAAATAGGTCATCGATTCTAGGGAGAGGATATCGGTTCTTCACAGTGAGCTTGTTTAATTCCCGGTAATCAATACACATTCTGAAGGATCCATCTTTCTTTTTGACGAAGAGAACAGGTGCACCCCAAGGAGATTGACTAGGGCGAATGAAACCCTTCTCTTAGAGCTCCTTGAGTTGAGTTTGTAATTCTTGCATTTCGGTTAAGGCTAGTCTATACGGAGCTTTTGCTACGGGCGCGGCTTCGGGGATAAGATTAATACGAAAATCAAGTTCACGAGTTGGAGGTAATCCCGGTAAGTCATCCAGAAAAACATCGGGAAATTCACAAACAATAGGAACGGTCTTCAATTTTTCCTTTGTGATGGTAGCACTAAAGGCTTTAGAATTAGAGGGATCGGAGATTTCGCCTTGAACCCTAAGAATTCTACCGTTAGTCAAAGGTATCTTAACAACTCTCTCACCACAATCAATCGTCGCTTTTACCGCCGTTAACCAATCCATACCCACTATAATGTCAAAACTACCAATGTCAAGAGGCATGAGGTCAATGAAGAAGTCGACGTCTTCTAAAGTCAAGACACAGTCGCGAAGTATTTGACTAAGTCTAGTTAGTGACCCGTTTACCATTTCAATGTCAAGCACATAATTTAGATCACAAGGATGCACATCAATCAAAGGAACAAAGTTAGAGGACACGAGGCTATAATCGGCCCCGGAATTAAATAGAACGGTTGCATAGTGACCATTAAGGAGAAAGGTACCTGCTACTACGTTGGGATCGTTGCGGGCTTCATTTCCATTGGCCGCAAAGGCTCGGCCGCGTGGCTACACTTGATGGCCTTGTTGTCCCCGGTTTTGGTTAGGCCCGACCATTTGTAGTTGGTTGGGGTGGACGGCTACTTGCACTTGTTGTCCCACCCATCGAGGAGAATTATTACGGTAGTGGTCACGACTACCACATTCAAAACATTCACCTCTTCGTTGGTTACCTTGAGGAGGGACGGCCCGAACAGGAGCCACATTCATTGGGCCTGTCCTTGGAGCTGTACAATCTCTGGAGAGGTGCCCCACTTGGTTACAATTAAAGCATGCCCTGCATTGGGCATTTGCGGGGTGATGTTGGTTGCATCTCCCACAGAAAGGATGGGGTCCAGTATAAGCTTTCCTGGCCGGTTCCACTGCCGCCATCACCCTACCCCTATTAGCATTTTTGGGGTCAAACCTCCCCATTTTCTTTACCCCACTCGACTCTCCCACTTCTTTCCTCTTGTTTGTTGAGGGTTTGCTCAAGACACCGCTCCTGAACAAGTCTTCAGTCACACTCCCGGCTCGGTTAACCGCATCGGCCAAAGAAGTAGGCATGTTAGACTTTACATAAGATCGGACTTGAGGATTCAAGCCCAATACGAATTTCTGGATGGCCTGGGACTCGGAACCCACCAAGTGAGGAATGAGGGTAGACAACTCTTGAAATCGTCTAACATAGCTCTTGTAATCGGCTCCCTCCATATTAAGATTAGCAAACTCAATGGTCAAATTTTGTAGTTCATAGGGAGGACAAAACTTTGCCTTCACTTTTTCCTTGAAATCGGCCCATTCCAAGTTATAAGTCCGCCCTAAGGTTATCTCTAGATTCCACCAACTCAAGGCGTCATGTCTAAACATGCCAGATGCATAAGAAATCTGGTCGTCATAGGTGCAATGACTTCTTTCAATCGCTGCCTCGATCTCTTCGAACCACCTTATACACTCAGTGGGACCACCCCTTCCATTAAACTCCGGTGCCCCACAGCTTTTGAAGTCCTTAAATATACACCCCTGCCGATAACCCCCATATTGATTATACATGGGCATGCGGTTATCAATTCTCACTGGTTCCTCTTCTTCGTTTTCCACGGCCTGAGGTTGAGCATTTTCATTATTTACATTTTCTGGGGCTTCATTGTTTTGAGGCCCATTGTTTTGCCCAAGATTTGCCGTGACTTGAGCAATAATGGTTGGCTTGATATTGGCGATCGTTTGAGCGATCACCTCAGCCATGTTTGGCTCAGGAACTTCACCACGACCCCTTCCTTGGCCTCTACCACGGCCCCTACCACGGCCCCTACCTCCTTGTACCTCCGGTTGAGCTTCCGGTTGAGGTTCCTCCGATTCAGCCCTATAATTCGTTCCGGTTCTCCTGGGTCTCACCATTTCTATAAAACAAGTGACACGTTGACCCGAGAGTTAGTCTCAAATGCTCACATGTTAGTCACACAAGTAGTCAATGCTCTCATACCGATACCAATACTCATTTCATATCATTAAGCTAAGGCAAGAGTGATAGAATCCTATGAGATTGTTACTTAGCATATCATCATGTCAATTTCATTACAATCGTTCATTATTTATTCAAGTAATCATGCTCAAAACATCATGCAATCAATTAACTAACACGAATGATTCAAAGTATAATCCGAATTCGATATGCTCTTTAGTTATTGACCGAGTATGTATACAGGGTGTACCAATGGCTAACCCTCCACCTAATCAACTTCCATTAAGAATATCGGTTCCTTATTATACTTCAAGTCACACGTGCGCAATCCACGATGTCATTAACTTGTTATAAGATTGGGTAACCATAAAAGAGTTGATCGGGTTCTTTTAGGGTTGCCACAATATTATACTAAGTTAATGGCATAGCTTCATTTTGCTCTAAATCATCAAATTAGTTCCAACAATTAACAACAACAAACCATATTAACCGTAATCCACATTCATCACATTGAATTCAAGCTATCACACAAGTGGTCTTAACTACGAACTCACACGGGGATTCACATAATTCACATTGCACACGAATTTCCTAACCATGCATGCTATATGAAGAGTTTCAACTTAAGCCGTAGTCTAGGTCAAACCGCCTAATTCTCTACGACCTGCATGGGCCACCATTCTATAACACCCCAAGCCGAGGCTCGAAATATCACGGAAATCATATAGCACAAGGTGGAATTACAATAGAACAAGAACTAAATGCAAATAAAGATTCAGTGAGTCCAAAACAATACGAAACAAGTACCAAAATACATAAGGAGCAAATAGCCATCAAAGTTTACAAAAGAACATCCCGAAGATGGCAAAACGATCCTAAGTATAATGCAAAAGAGAGGGCCGATGAATCCTTGATTCATAAAGTCCAAAGCCCGGGTTTAACAGCAAGCAAGCGACTAAACTCCACGTCCGTGAATAACCTGATTACCTGAAAAGTGTTCTAAGCATAGTCAACACAAGGTTGGTGAGTTTGTAGTAGTGGTCCATAAAGAACCAGCGTCAATAATCACAATGTACGAGTAAAGGCTAGACATGACTTACGGCGAGCCTCTAAGTAACACAATAACGTCCAACAACAAGATTATACAAGACAAGTGAGTGTATACTATGAAGGCACGAATGATATGCGTATCAATGCAAGTACCGAATGCATAATAAGCCAACATGCCTATCCTATGCATGAACTCAGGTCACCTATGCAACGATACCCGCCTGTCATCACAATGAACAAGGTTGTATCTCAAAAACATCGAGATATATATGTCTATATACTCGGGATCAAGAACTCATCATCCATTAGATAGTGTATACATCTATACACCTGGATGTAGGCAATCCTCAACTGAGGGATTATGTACAATGTATGCATGCTTACCATCAATCGTATATGCATCAATCACAATCGTCTGCCATGAACCAACAATCAATATTCGTCAATCATAAACCAATAATCACAATACGATGAACATGAACCAACAATCGACATTCGACAATCATGAGCCAACAATCAATATTAACACCAATTCTATACGTACATACACTTAAGAGGATTCTACTTTCTTCAAGTCCCAGATGCTTATATATAGGGTCACCCGCAGCCTTCCCACCACATCTAAAACCCAATGAAAGCATAACCGACTTCCATGTATGTACGTCTATCCTAATATTAATGAAATACTTAACAAACGTAAACCAAGTCAATCAAACGTGATATCCGTCTCATCAATCCAACATTTAAACCAAATCAATCAAACAATCAACAAAATAAGTAAACACGCAAGTTTACACTTTTCAGCCCGAATCTCAAGCGAGTAGGGAGATACGAAACTCACCTCGATTGGTTATGAAAAGTTAAGTTGATATAAAGTCAAGTTATTGTCGTACAATGTTCACTTCACGTCCAACACCTAAATATCGATCATATACATTCACATCAACATACATAAACACATATACGTAACTTAACAATTCTCGACAAAACCCTAATTAGGTTCTCAAAGTGCTTCTCGACGTTAAATGACTTTTAAGACTCTTATTCAATGTTACATAAGATAAGAAGTGAATTAGTTCAATGCTCGACGCGTAAAAAGGTCCAGAAAGTCAACTTAGGTCAAACAAGAATTTCTGGAAATTACAACTGGCGTAACCTACGCCCCACACTGGCGTAGGTTACGCCCCTTATAAAAATTTTGGGTAAAGGGGGCGTAAGGTACGGTGCTCTCTAAAGTGCAATTTTGTTGGCGTCTGGAGGGGCGTAAACAGTAGGTTTTGGCGTAAGATGGAGCATTCGGCGTAAGCTACGCCCCAAAGGGCCGTAACCTACGCCCAGTCAAAATATAACTAGCGTAACCTACGCCCCATAGGGCCGTAGGTTACGCCCCTTACTGGGCAGCAACACGACCAGCAGCAGTTTATGCAGAAAATCAAGAACCAAAACCCTATATCACTTGAACCACAACCCTAAATCGCATTGCAAGATTAAAGGACTCATTTTGAAGCTACATTTGACATTCTAATGCATAAATACACTTACCCAAACCTATATTTCCATCCATAACATCACCAAATTCTCCAAATCGATCAAAACCTAACCAAACCCTAATTCGACCCAAAACTCATTTTAAGGCGATTTAGAACTTGTAAATGTACGAGATGACTAGAAACGAGTAAACTAACATAAATAGAAGTAAATGGGATGAATTAGACTTACCAAAACTTCCTTCTTGAGCTCAAACCCGAAATTAGGTCAAATGGGTTAAAATGCAAGAACTTCCACCTTTGATTCTTCAATATGACGATAATGTGGTATGGATGGCGATGATTCTAGCGTTATATCAGTTTCAAAACACCAATCGATGCTAGAGAGGTGAAGGAAAGAAATGAAATGGTTTCCTTGCCTTTTTACTTGAGAGAAAGAGAGAAAAGATAGATAGGTAGATAAGAAATGAAAGGGGGAGAAAGAGATAAGGAGGGAAATGGGTCATTGGTGGCTGGTGGGTCGTGGACTACCCACGGGCTGACCCGTTTCTCTTCTCAAGTCAAATTACAATCGTTACACATTTAAACACCAACCAAAACATATTATCAACCCGAATATAATACATAGTCATTTAATTCATAAAACGACTCAAATACTTCATTAACTTATATTGTTAGTCATATTACACATAAAGTCAATGGGTCAAAATTTACTGATGTTACATTATTCCCCCGTTGAAAGAATTTCGTCCCGAAATTCAACAAAACACTAACTACTAAATAAATGCGGATACTGAGACTTCATATGATCCTCTCGCTCCCAAGTGAACTCGGCTCCACGTCTAGCATTCCATCTAACCTTAACAATCGTGCAGCGTTTATTCTTGAGTTTCTTGTCTTGACGATCCATGATCTCTATCGGCTCTTCAACAAAATTTAGGCTCGAATCCACCCTAATCTCGTCCATGGGCACATGATGTGTAGGGTCCGCCAAACACTTACGTAGATTGCAAATATGAAACATATCATGCACACCGCTAAGCTCTTGTGGTAATTCTAATCGGTAGGCAACCTTTCCAACCCGTTCAAGAATCTTGAAAGGACCAATATACCTTGGCGCAAGTTTTCCCCGCTTCACAAAACGTACAACCTTTCCAAGGTGACACTTTCAAAAGTACATAATCACCAATTTCAAACTCCAACGGTCTCCGCCTCACATCGGCATACTTCTTTTGACGTTCACGGGCCAATTGCAACTTCTCCCTAATTTGAGATATTACCTTAGTCGTTTCAACCACAATTTCTGGCCCGATAAGTTGACTCTCTCGAATTTCCGCCCAAGCTAGAGGAGAACGACATATCCTACCATATAATGCTCTAAAGGGCGCCATTTGAATGGTAGCATGATAACTATTGTTGTATGAAAACTCAACTAGCGGCAAATGGTCTTCCCAACTCCCACCAAAATTAATTGCACAAGCCCTCAACATGTCTTCAAGTGTTTGAATGGTTCTCTCGGTTTGCCCATCCGTTTGAGGATGAAATGTCGTGCTCATGTCGAGTCGAGTACCCATTGCTTTTTGAAAGGCTTCCCAAAAGTTCGATTTGAAACGGGCATCTTTATCCGAAATGATAGAAATCGGCACTCCATGTTTAGATATTACTTCCTTGATGTACAAACGAGCCAAAGTGTCAAATTTATCGGTTTCACAAATGGCTAAAAAGTGAGCCGACTTCGTTAACCGATCTACTATCACCAAAATCGTGTCACGACCGCTTCTCGTCTTCGGTAGTTTAGTAATGAAGTCCATTGAAATATGTTCCCACTTCCATTCGGGCATCACCGGTTGCACCAACAATCCGGGTGGCTTCTTGTGATCGGCTTTGACTTGTAAGCAAGTAAGACACTCACTCACATACCTAGCCACATCACGCTTCCTGCCCGGCCACCAATACAAGTTTTTCAAGTCAAAGTACATCTTATCCGACCCGGGATGGACCGAATAAGGCGATTGGTGAGCTTCATTCATAATAAGTGTTCTTAAGTTACCGAAAATAGGAACCCAAAGTCTTTCAACCATGTATAGCCCATTATCATTCTTTCGGTCGAATTGTTGTTCCATGCCATCTAGGTTCTCGTCTCCAAAGTTTTCCGGTAGGGTGGCTTGAATTTGGGCTTCAATGATCCGGTCGCGAATATTTGGCCTCACCGTGAGGCTCATAGCTCTATCCCGTCTCGGTTTTACTCTCTCCTTTCTACTCAAGGCATCGGCTACTACATTTGCCTTGCCCGGATGATAACGGATGTCACAGTCATAATCACTAAATAGTTCAAGCCAACGCCTTTGCCTCATATTCAATTCACTTTGGTTAAAGATGTGTTGAAGACTTTTGTGATCGGTATAAATCACACACTTGGTGTTGTAGAGATAATGTCTCCAACACTTCAAAGCAAACACAACCGCTCCCAATTCCAAATCATGTGTCGGGTAGTTCTTCTCATGCACCTTCAATTGACGGGAGGCATAGGCAATGACTTTACCCCTTTGCATAAGAACACAACCCAAACCTTGCCCCGAGGCATCACAATAAACAACAAAATCTTCAATTCCATCCGGTAGTGTCAAAATAGGAGCATCGCATAGCATATCTTTAAGAGTTTGGAAGGCGTTTTCCTGTCTTTAGCCCCATTCAAAAGTTCTCTCCTTTTGAGTCAAGAGAGTGAGTGGTTGCGCAATACGGGAGAAATTTTCAATAAATCTTCTATAGTAACCCGCCAATCCAAGAAATTGGCGGATCTCGGATGGCGTTTCGGGTCTTTTGTAATTCTTGACCGCTTCAATCTTGCTTGGGTCCACATGAATACCATCCTTGCTCACTACGTGACCAAGGAAGTGGACCTCTTCCAACCAAAACTCACACTTGGAGAGCTTAGCATACAATTTCTCTTTCCTTAGTAGTTCAAGCGCTTCACGCAAGTGCTCAATATGCTCCTCCTTTGTCTTCGAGTATACAAGTATGTCATCAATGAACACAATGACAGAATTGTCTAAGTATGGTTGACACACCCGGTTCATCAAGTCCATGAACACCGCCGGTGCATTAGTCAACCCAAAAGGCATCACGGTGAATTCAAAGTGGCTATACCTTGTGCGAAAAGCCAACATGCCTATCCTATGCGTGAACTCAGGTCACCTATGCAACGATACCCGCCTGTCATCACAATGAACAAGGCTGTATCTCAAAAACATCGAGATATAGATGTCTATATACTCGGGATCAAGAACTCATCATCCATCAGATAGTGTATACATCTATACACCTGGATGTAGGCACTCCTTAACTGAGGGATTATGTACAATGTATGCATGCTTACCATCAATCGTATATGCATCAATCATAATCGTCTGCCATGAACCAACAATCAATATTCGTCAATCATAAACGAATAATCACAATACGATGAACATGAACCAACAATCAACATTCGACAATCATGAGCCAACAATCAATATTCGTCAATCATAAACCAATAATCACAATATGATGAACATGAACCAACAATCAATATTCGTCAATCATAAACCAATAATCACAATACGATGAACATGAACCAACAATCAATATTCGTCAATCATAAACCAATAATCACAATACGATGAACATGAACCAACAATCAATATTCGTCAATCATAAACCAATAATCACAATATGATGAACATGAACCAACAATCAATATTCGTCAATCATAAACCAATAATCACAATACGATGAACATGAACCAACAATCAATATTCGTCAATCATAAACCAATAATCACAATACGATGAACATGAACCAACAATCAATATTCGTCAATCATAAACCAATAATCACAATACGATGAACATGAACCAACAATCAATATTCGTCAATCATAAACCAATAATCACAATACGATGAACATGAACCAACAATCAATATTCGTCAATCATAAACCAATAATCACAATATGATGAACATGAACCAACAATCAATATTCGTCAATCATAAACCAATAATCACAATACGATGAACATGAACCAACAATCAATATTCGTCAATCATAAACCAATAATCACAATACGATGAACATGAACCAACAATCAATATTCGTCAATCATAAACCAATAATCACAATACGATGAACATGAACCAACAATCAATATTCGTCAATCATAAACCAATAATCACAATACGATGAACATGAACCAACAATCAATATTCGTCAATCATAAACCAATAATCACAATATGATGAACATGAACCAACAATCAATATTCGTCAATCATAAACCAATAATCACAATACGATGAACATGAACCAACAATCAATATTCGTCAATCATAAACCAATAATCACAATACGATGAACATGAACCAACAATCAATATTCGTCAATCATAAACCAATAATCACAATACGATGAACATGAACCAACAATCAATATTCGTCAATCATAAACCAATAATCACAATACGATGAACATGAACCAACAATCAATATTCGTCAATCATAAACCAATAATCACAATACGATGAACATGAACCAACAATCAATATTCGTCAATCATAAACCAATAATCACAATACGATGAACATGAACCAACAATCGACATTCGACAATCATGAGCCAACAATCAATATCGTCAATCATAAACCAATAATCACAATACGATGAACATGAACCAACAATCAATATTCGTCAATCATAAACCAATAATCACAATACGATGAACATGAACCAACAATCAATATTCGTCAATCATAAACCAATAATCACAATACGATGAACATGAACCAACAATCAATATTCGTCAATCATAAACCAATAATCACAATACGATGAACATGAACCAACAATCAATATTCGTCAATCATAAACCAATAATCACAATACGATGAACATGAACCAACAATCAATATTCGTCAATCATAAACCAATAATCACAATACGATGAACATGAACCAACAATCAACATTCGACAATCATGAGCCAACAATCAATATTCGTCAATCATAAACCAATAATCACAATACGATGAACATGAACCAACAATCAATATTCGTCAATCATAAACCAATAATCACAATACGATGAACATGAACCAACAATCAACATTCGACAATCATGAGCCAACAATCAATATTCGTCAATCATAAACCCATAATTACAATACGATGAACATGAACCAACAATCAATATTCGTCAATCATAAACCAATAATCACAATACGATGAACATGAACCAACAATCAATATTCGTCAATCATAAACAATAATCACAATACGATGAACATGAACCAACAATCAATATTCGTCAATATGACGATAATGTGGTATGGATGGCGATGATTCTAGCGTTATATCAGTTTCAAAACACCAATCGATGCTAGAGAGGTGAAGGAAAGAAATGAAATGGTTTCCTTGCCTTTTTACTTGAGAGAAAGAGAGAAAAGATAGATAGGTAGATAAGAAATGAAAGGGGGAGAAAGAGATAAGGAGGGAAATGGGTCATTAGTGGCTGGTGGGTCGTGGACTACCCACGGGCCGACCCGTTTCTCTTCTCAAGTCAAATTACAATCGTTACACATTTAAACACCAACCAAAACATATTATCGACCCGAATATAATACATAGTCATTTAATTCATAAAACGACTCAAATACTTTATTAACTTATATTGTTAGTCATATTACACAATAAGTCAATGGGTCAAAATTTACGGATGTTACAGTTACAGTAGCCAGTAGGTATCTGTGTGTTGGTAGTGTGGTAGTTAGCTGCATATAGATAAATATTAACAATACAATGGAGGTGGTAAGGAACTGGGCTGCGAAGTAGCATTAGATGAAAAACAAACATCCACAATTATTCAGTCATGGATTTTAACAGTAACTCCACAGAATTTCGAGACGAAATTCTCTCAAGTAGGGGAGACTGTGACATCCGTCACCAAAACTGGTAAATTATTATAGTCTCTAACTTGAATTCATATATTTTTTAATTTAATTTTTTTTTTGACTAGTCAATGTGTCTATATGGTATAACAAGCGTAGAGATGTTGTGATCATTCCAATATGTGACTTCTATTACTTGAATTTTAATAACTTAAGATTTAGCCACTCTATCTTCTTAAACTTAAACGTTATAATTAATTCTGTTGATATCTAAACATATAAGTATATTTACAACTAATAATAGTAATAATAATTTAACTATAGTATAAAATTATTAGCTAACATAAAAATTAATAGAGAGACTATATCATATATTAAGTATTAAAAATAATAAAGAGGTTCCCATCTTAATTAGCCTAGAAATTTCGGCCATCAAAAAGGGATTAGAATCCCATTCTAATTCATTTTATGATAAGGATAAGAATAATTCATCAAATCATATTTGTACATAAACACTTCATAGATTACCATTTAAATATAAAATCCAGACTAAATATGCATATTATAAACCTAAACTAAATTTTGCTTCAGTCCCATGCAATCTACGGCCGACCTAAATCTACCATCCAAAAACTTCATATTCATATTTTTATTCATCAAACAATTAGCCAAGACATTATTCTAAAGGTTTTGGTGATATAAAATCTATAGATAATAAAATCCTTATAGATTATATATTATTTTGTTAAAGGTATCTAAAGAATGATCATCAGCATGCTTGGTGGTAAATTCTTATTCCTTGTCTTTTATTAAATTATATATATATATTTAAAAATTCTTGTAATCTATTTGATGAGTATATGTATGGCTAAATTCAGGAAATAATGTAAGATTTTGATATAAATAAAAGTATAATCAATGACTACATAAATTTTAGATTAAATGGAGCGTACTATAAATTATGTTGTGATACATGTAAATGGAAGGTTATATATCTATATATATAAAATCATAAAAAAAAAACAATTTGGAAATTTTATATAGATATAAACATATGTTAGTAGCTGATTTATATAAGTTCTTATAGAGTGAGAAAGTCTAGATAATTATTTGAGTATGCGTAAGCTTCAAAAAGTGTATTTGAAAGTGTTTTAGAAACTGGACAGATTCAGTTAGTCAACTTTGAAAGGTCGTATCTTGGTCATGGAAGATGGTTATGTTAGAAATATAAATGTAGTAGTTGATTTGTGTACCTTATGTTAATTTGTACTTATAATGTAATCTTGTTACAATGGAAGGGGGCATAGTGTAAATAGCTCATATGTATATAAACCCCCTCCATTATGTTAATTGTAACCTTTCACCACATAATACAAACCAAACTTTCCCTGACATCTCTCTACTCTCTCTCTACTTTCTCTCTCTAGTAACTGCCATTAACACACACTCACACACACACAAAAGCTCGAATTCTTTACTTAACAATTGGTATCAGAGCACAATCAGAGTTGCTGAACGATCCACAAGCTAATTACAAGCTTAATTTGTGCTTAATTTCAGAATTTGAGTAGTTTTTCTGAAAGGTTCATTTGCAGAGCTCACTGTTTCAGTGATTCCTGCAAATTAAGTGTGTTTTTGTCCTAATTTTGTTCACCGTTCGATTTAATATCAGTATATCTTCCTTCGCTATCATTTTCAGAAGCTAATTTCATCATTTGAGTTGATTTTGATCGAGCTCTACAAATCGCATGTTCGTGAGGGTTTGAGTTCCAGTTGAAATTAGCATCTAATTTGTTTGAGGATTTGTGCGCATTGATTTTCTGAACATTTTGATATAAAGTTCGAGTTCTAATTCGCAAAAATGAAGAAGATATCGAAGAATTACAGTCTTCTCTGCAAATGAGGTGTTGGCTGAACGAAGAAGACCAGTAACCGACTATTTTGTCATGTTGTGGTGTTCTTACTTGTACTATTTGCAGAGCTTATTGCTCGGCAAATAGTTATTTCAAGAAATTTGGTTAAGTGTTCTGGTTACTTGTTCTATTTGCAGAGCTCCTTGCTCGGCAAATACGTGTTTCAGAAATTTGGCTAAGTACTGGAACTTCACTTGTTCTATTTGCAGAGCTTATTACTCGGCAAATAGTTATTTCAAGAAATTTGGTTAAGTGTTCTGGTTACTTGTTCTATTTGCAGAGCTCCTTGCTCGGCAAATAGGTGTTTCAAGGATTTGAAGTTAAGGGTTGAGGCTACTTGTGCTATTTGCAGAGCTTTTTGCTCGGCAAATAGTTGTTTTTGAGAATTCTTGATTTTAGACTGGTGCTACTTGCATTGTTTGCAGAAGTTTAAGCTCGGCAAACAAGTGTTTTTGGTTGGTGTGACTAAGTACAAGTTCTATTTGTACTGTTTGCAGAGATATTTGCTCGGCAAATAGTTGAATTTGATTCTTCGACCAAGTGACTTTCTTAGTTGTGCTGTTTGCAGAGGTTTTTGCTCGGCAAATAGTTATTTCAAGAAATTTGGTTAAGTGTTCTGGTTACTTGTTCTATTTGCAGAGCTTATTACTCGGCAAATAGTTATTTCAAGAAATTTGGTTAAGTGTTGTGGTTACTTGTTCTATTTGCAGAGCTTATTACTCGGCAAATAGTTATTTCAAGAAATTTGGTTAAGTGTTGTGGTTACTTGTTCTATTTGCAGAGCTTATTACTCGGCAAATAGTTATTTCAAGAAATTTGGTTAAGTGTTGTGGTTACTTGTTCTATTTGCAGAGCTTATTACTCGGCAAATAGTTATTTCAAGAAATTTGGTTAAGTGTTCTGGTTACTTGTTCTATTTGCAGAGCTCCTTGCTCGGCAAATAGGTGTTTCAAGAAATTTGGTTAAGTGTTCTGGTTACTTGTTCTATTTGCAGAGCTTATTGCTCGGCAAATAGTTATTTCAAGAAATTTGGTTAAGTGTTGTGGTTACTTGTTCTATTTGCAGAGCTTATTACTCGGCAAATAGTTATTTCAAGAAATTTGGTTAAGTGTTCTGGTTACTTGTTCTATTTGCAGAGCTTATTGCTCGGCAAATAGTTATTTCAAGAAATTTGGTTAAGTGTTGTGGTTACTTGTTCTATTTGCAGAGCTTATTACTCGGCAAATAGTTATTTCAAGAAATTTGGTTAAGTGTTGTGGTTACTTGTTCTATTTGCAGAGCTTATTACTCGGCAAATAGTTATTTCAAGAAATTTGGTTAAGTGTTGTGGTTACTTGTTCTATTTGCAGAGCTTATTACTCGGCAAATAGTTATTTCAAGAAATTTGGTTAAGTGTTGTGGTTACTTGTTCTATTTGCAGAGCTTATTACTCGGCAAATAGTTATTTCAAGAAATTTGGTTAAGTGTTCTGGTTACTTGTTCTATTTGCAGAGCTCCTTGCTCGGCAAATAGTTATTTCAAGAAATTTGGTTAAGTGTTGTGGTTACTTGTTCTATTTGCAGAGCTTATTACTCGGCAAATAGTTATTTCAAGAAATTTGGTTAAGTGTTCTGGTTACTTGTTCTATTTGCAGAGCTCCTTGCTCGGCAAATAGTTATTTCAAGAAATTTGGTTAAGTGTTGTGGTTACTTGTTCTATTTGCAGAGCTTATTACTCGGCAAATAGTTATTTCAAGAAATTTGGTTAAGTGTTCTGGTTACTTGTTCTATTTGCAGAGCTCCTTGCTCGGCAAATAGTTATTTCAAGAAATTTGGTTAAGTGTTGTGGTTACTTGTTCTATTTGCAGAGCTTATTACTCGGCAAATAGTTATTTCAAGAAATTTGGTTAAGTGTTGTGGTTACTTGTTCTATTTGCAGAGCTTATTACTCGGCAAATAGTTATTTCAAGAAATTTGGTTAAGTGTTGTGGTTACTTGTTCTATTTGCAGAGTTTGCTCGGCATTCAGTTGTTTTTGTGTGTTGATCTAAGTACTTGGGTTGCGACTTGGTCACTTACACCATTTGCAGAGAATTAAGCTCGGCACTTAGGTGTTTTTAAGATTCTCAAATCAAAATTTTTCAAGATAACTTCTCAAAACCATTTTTCATCAATATTCTTCAAGTGGGTTGAAAAATCAAAATTTTTGAAATTTTGAAATTTCTTATGTAAGTCCCAACTCGATAGATGGTACTACTGAAGACACCTCTATGTCGATGGTGGAGTTACTTTGCAATATATGCACTGAACTGGAGACGACCAGTTGCAGTGTGTATATACCAAGTTCTAGATAGATTACTTATATAAAAGACAATAAGTAAAGAACAATGCAATAATACAAATAACTTGATGAGACAATATGTATTTTTCAATGTGTAATTTATTTATTGAAATTAAACAAATTACAAGGTTGATGCGGAACCAAGATAATACACGAATGTAAATATCCTAACAACCTATGAAATACAATTGATCTATACTCGGAATTTCTCAAGACAATCGAAACACTTAAAGTTGTGAAATGTTCCTTTTAGCGATTGAGAGAAGATTGCACAAGTTCACCAAGAATATTGCAGGTTTGCAAAGTGTGAAGTGTTTGTATGTTTTTCACTTTGTGAGTTGAACACTTAAATTCTTGGTTGTGCAATGACTTGTATTTATAGGCAAAGTTAACATTGGGATGTTAACTTTAGCCGTACAAATGTGGTTGAGAGCATTTAAGGAATAGCATTTAATTCCTTAAAAAGCAGTGTAAAGTCGCATGATAAAGCAACTTTACACAACCACCTTTATGTACCTTTTATTACTTAAATAATAAGACAAGGCTTATTATCCGGGTAAAGGTACATAAAGTATACAAGTTAATTCCTTGTAATCAGAAAGCTTTGTAAGGGCTTTCCACTGATGGTCTCCAGTTTGTAACTGACTAGAATGTCAACTGGGCTTCGCTGCCATTGCCATTCTCTATCTTCCATTTGTTGTCTTCGACTTCAACTGGAATGATTCTTCAACTGGTCAGTTCTCAATTGGAGGAAGTCTTCAGTTGCGTTGACTGTACGGTGCAACTGGACTTCAATATATTTCTGGACAAATCTTCTTGGTCACCAGTTTTACTGGGTCACCAGATGCAACTGGTGACTAGTCAGTGTGAACTGGTGACTGGCCAGTTCCAGGTGAACTGGTCCTAACATCTTACTTGTTCTATTTGCAGAGGATTAAGCTCTGCATTTAGTTGAAATTGAAAATTACCAAATTTTTCTAAGTCTGTTAATTGCTTGAAATGGCTTCAAGGGAAGCTTTAGCACTTGGTTCTGAAGGAAGACCACCTGTCTTGTTTAGAGGATCTTATCCTCAATGGAAGAAAAGATTTCTGAACTGGATAGACAGGCAAAAGAATGGAAAACTGTTAAGGAAATCATACAAAGATGGTCCTGAGATTCCAAAGAACCCTGTTAGTGGAGAAGTTTTACCTGAAGAGAGTTGGAATACAGATCAGAAAAACAGAGTTGAGGCTGATCAAAGTGCAATTGCCTACCTATACCAAGCACTTCCTGATGACATTTACTGCAATGTTGATTCCTATGAGACAGGAAAAGACATTTGGGATGAAGTGGAGAAGCAGATGGAAGGATCAGATGTATCAAACACCATTAGGTTGTTGACTGTTCTGAACATGTATGAAACATTCAAACAACAAAAAGGTGAACCATTGAATGAGGTGTACATCAGATTCTGCAATGTCATCAATGAGCTGAGAAAGAATGATGTGAAGAGAACCAATATGGAACTGAACATCAAATTCATCAAAAATCTGGAAGAGGAATGGCAAGTGTATGGAACCCAACTCAACCAACAATCAGATTTTGGAAATCTCACCATTCATACCTTATTTGAGAAGCTGCAACTAAATGTTGAGGATGTTAAGAGAATTCAGAAGCAAAAAGCAGAGTGTTCTCATTCCGATCCATTAGCCTTGGTAGCTGAGAAGAAGACTTCAAGAGTACCAAAACAAAGATTTGTTGAGTCTGAAACTGATTCTGATTTGAGTGATATGAGTGATTCTGATCTTGATGAAAGACAAAAAGATATGTACAAGGAACTCGCTTATTTCACGAAGGCTTTAAAGAAGAAATTCTTCAAGAAAAAACCAACCAACAATCAACTTAGGACTTCATCAGTCTCTTCGTATGCAAAAAATGCAAATGCTCCTAAGTTTGATCAGAAGAAAGATTTTGTTGGTGGTGAGAAGAAGTTTGACAATCAGAAGAAGTTTGAGAAGAAGGTTATGGATAAAAGGAATGAAGACAAGAAATGCTACAACTGTGGAATTCCTGGACATTTTGCTATCAACTGCACCAGACCTCGACAAAAGAACTCCGAGTATTATAAGTACAAACTGTTGCTCGCAAGACAAGAAGAAAGTGGAATTGCTCTTCTCGCTGAAGATGACAAGTGGTTGCATCTATCTGATGAGGAGACAGATGAACTTGCAGCAAACGTGTGTTTCATGACAAAGATCAAGAGATCAACGGAGTTGGAGGAAGCTGATGAAAGTTCTTCAGAGGTCGAGGATGAGGTAATCAACTTTACTCAGTCTGATTTAGATTACTATATGAATAAGTGTGCTCAATCGATGAAGTATGGGAAAGGGTTGAGTAAACAGATTTCTCAATTAACAAAGCTTTTGGAAGACAAAGAGATCGAATTTCAAAATTCTAAAGATAAATTTAAATCACTTCAAAAGGATTTTGACAATTTGAAAACTGAAAAAGCTGCAGTTATGTTTACTCCGAAAACTGCATCTTGAGAAACAAGAACTTGAGAAGAAGTTTGACAATCAGAAGAAGTTTGACAATCAGAAGAAGTTTGACAATCAGAAGAAGTTTGACAATCAGAAGAAGTTTGACAATCAGAAGAAGTTTGACAATCAGAAGAAGTTTGACAATCAGAAGAAGTTTGACAATCAGAAGAAGTTTGACAATCAGAAGAAGTTTGACAATCAGAAGAAGTTTGACAATCAGAAGAAGTTTGACAATCAGAAGAAGTTTGACAATCAGAAGAAGTTTGACAATCAGAAGAAGTTTGACAATCAGAAGAAGTTTGACAATCAGAAGAAGTTTGACAATCAGAAGAAGTTTGACAATCAGAAGAAGTTTGACAATCAGAAGAAGTTTGACAATCAGAAGAAGTTTGACAATCAGAAGAAGTTTGACAATCAGAAGAAGTTTGACAATCAGAAGAAGTTTGACAATCAGAAGAAGTTTGACAATCAGAAGAAGTTTGACAATCAGAAGAAGTTTGACAATCAGAAGAAGTTTGACAATCAGAAGAAGTTTGACAATCAGAAGAAGTTTGACAATCAGAAGAAGTTTGACAATCAGAAGAAGTTTGACAATCAGAAGAAGTTTGACAATCAGAAGAAGTTTGACAATCAGAAGAAGTTTGACAATCAGAAGAAGTTTGACAATCAGAAGAAGTTTGACAATCAGAAGAAGTTTGACAATCAGAAGAAGTTTGACAATCAGAAGAAGTTTGACAATCAGAAGAAGTTTGACAATCAGAAGAAGTTTGACAATCAGAAGAAGTTTGACAATCAGAAGAAGTTTGACAATCAGAAGAAGTTTGACAATCAGAAGAAGTTTGACAATCAGAAGAAGTTTGACAATCAGAAGAAGTTTGACAATCAGAAGAAGTTTGACAATCAGAAGAAGTTTGACAATCAGAAGAAGTTTGACAATCAGAAGAAGTTTGACAATCAGAAGAAGTTTGACAATCAGAAGAAGTTTGACAATCAGAAGAAGTTTGACAATCAGAAGAAGTTTGACAATCAGAAGAAGTTTGACAATCAGAAGAAGTTTGACAATCAGAAGAAGTTTGACAATCAGAAGAAGTTTGACAATCAGAAGAAGTTTGACAATCAGAAGAAGTTTGACAATCAGAAGAAGTTTGACAATCAGAAGAAGTTTGACAATCAGAAGAAGTTTGACAATCAGAAGAAGTTTGACAATCAGAAGAAGTTTGACAATCAGAAGAAGTTTGACAATCAGAAGAAGTTTGACAATCAGAAGAAGTTTGACAATCAGAAGAAGTTTGACAATCAGAAGAAGTTTGACAATCAGAAGAAGTTTGACAATCAGAAGAAGTTTGACAATCAGAAGAAGTTTGACAATCAGAAGAAGTTTGACAATCAGAAGAAGTTTGACAATCAGAAGAAGTTTGACAATCAGAAGAAGTTTGACAATCAGAAGAAGTTTGACAATCAGAAGAAGTTTGACAATCAGAAGAAGTTTGACAATCAGAAGAAGTTTGACAATCAGAAGAAGTTTGACAATCAGAAGAAGTTTGACAATCAGAAGAAGTTTGACAATCAGAAGAAGTTTGACAATCAGAAGAAGTTTGACAATCAGAAGAAGTTTGACAATCAGAAGAAGTTTGACAATCAGAAGAAGTTTGACAATCAGAAGAAGTTTGACAATCAGAAGAAGTTTGACAATCAGAAGAAGTTTGACAATCAGAAGAAGTTTGACAATCAGAAGAAGTTTGACAATCAGAAGAAGTTTGACAATCAGAAGAAGTTTGACAATCAGAAGAAGTTTGACAATCAGAAGAAGTTTGACAATCAGAAGAAGTTTGACAATCAGAAGAAGTTTGACAATCAGAAGAAGTTTGACAATCAGAAGAAGTTTGACAATCAGAAGAAGTTTGACAATCAGAAGAAGTTTGACAATCAGAAGAAGTTTGACAATCAGAAGAAGTTTGACAATCAGAAGAAGTTTGACAATCAGAAGAAGTTTGACAATCAGAAGAAGTTTGACAATCAGAAGAAGTTTGACAATCAGAAGAAGTTTGACAATCAGAAGAAGTTTGACAATCAGAAGAAGTTTGACAATCAGAAGAAGTTTGACAATCAGAAGAAGTTTGACAATCAGAAGAAGTTTGACAATCAGAAGAAGTTTGACAATCAGAAGAAGTTTGACAATCAGAAGAAGTTTGACAATCAGAAGAAGTTTGACAATCAGAAGAAGTTTGACAATCAGAAGAAGTTTGACAATCAGAAGAAGTTTGACAATCAGAAGAAGTTTGACAATCAGAAGAAGTTTGACAATCAGAAGAAGTTTGACAATCAGAAGAAGTTTGACAATCAGAAGAAGTTTGACAATCAGAAGAAGTTTGACAATCAGAAGAAGTTTGACAATCAGAAGAAGTTTGACAATCAGAAGAAGTTTGACAATCAGAAGAAGTTTGACAATCAGAAGAAGTTTGACAATCAGAAGAAGTTTGACAATCAGAAGAAGTTTGACAATCAGAAGAAGTTTGACAATCAGAAGAAGTTTGACAATCAGAAGAAGTTTGACAATCAGAAGAAGTTTGATCAATCTGAATGTGCTGTGCTTTCTATGTGTGAACTGGTAAATGCTTCCGTGCAAACTGAAAGAGAATCACAGATTTTTGACACATGCAAAGTTGATTTTGACAAAAAGTTTTCTGATTCGATTGAGAAAATCAATAAGAAGATTTTATCTATGAAAGAGAAAACTAATGAGTTTGCAAACAGGCATCAAATTCATGTTCAAAATGTGAATGTAGACTTCAAGAAAGCTGTTCATGTGTCTGTTCAAACTGATAGTGATCTAAATGACGTTGATGATGTTCTTGATCATTACTTCCCGACTGTTTTCAAGACTGAGACTTTTACCAAATTGCATGAGCGAACTCAACCAGACTTGAATGAAATTGATGCTTTAAAACAGAAGTTTAAAAACGAAAAAGACAAAAGGGTGAAAGTGCTAAAGGAACTTAATGACCTAAAAGTTGTATTTCAACTTCAGAAAGTAGCACTTCAATCTTTTAAAGAGAAAGAAAAAGCATCAATTCCACTCAAGAAAAGTCCATGTCCAATAAAGATAGGTGAATTGAGTGTGAAGTTGGAAAATGATGATATGTCAACATATTTGGAAGGAAATCATGATTTTAGTCCTGAATTTGAAAAACATTTTGTTCAAAAGAAGGAAAAACTTGATTTTTATCTAAAGAAGAAACCAAAGTCACACTCTTCACAACCTTCCCCATTCGATGAGTTCCGCAGACCAAAGACCAACCCATTACCCAAGACTGACTCAAAACCAAAGACCAACCCATTACCCAAGACTGACTCAAAACCAAAGACCAACCCATTACCCAAGACAGACTCAAAACCCAAGACCAACCAATCACCTAAGACGGGTTCAAGTCCGAAACCACAAAAAGGTCCCAATGTTCCAATGAAATCAAAGACTTCTAGGCAAACACAGATGTACAAGGTCAAATCTGAATCTCAGTCACAAAAAGAAGTCAAAACAAGCAGTGGTCCGAAGATTGTTAAGAATGAAACTTTCTCATTAGGTAACAAACAACCTCAGCAGGTTAGGTATTCTAGTTTTCCTAGGTATTCTCAGAAGAATCCTAAGTGCACTTTACAGAGGGTTAGAGATACTGTTTCTGGAATGACTAAATACAAAGATCAGTATGGTTGGTTGTCACCTAATAACATAAAGAAAGTGAACAACACCACAGAACCCATCAAGAAGAAACCTGTTAAGAACAAAGTTAACAAATTGTTTGCTAACTCAAAGCATGTTCGTGTTTCAGGTGACGTGTGCTTAACTAGTAGCAGTAGATGGATTCCTAAGGATAGATATTTGAATGCTTCTAGTAAAGTCAAGCTTCATGGGAAAAATGCCAATGTCAAACAAGTGTGGATTGTCCGTAGATCGAATACATTAGACAATGCTAATAAATCTAGGACTAGTCCCGCTTGTACCAAAACATGTGTATAAACATTTACTCTTCCTTGCTTGTAATTCGTATTTGTGTTTTGAACATTTATGTGTGCATGTTTGTTATTTGAATAAAATGTTTGTTTGTGTGTCATTTTGCTTGATGTTTATTTTTTTGTTTTGTTGATTGTACTTGCATGTTATCCCTCTAACCTGCAAGGACCCAATCTACATGGGTACCTAAACCATATTCCCTGTCCTTGCAGGAATATCTTATTTGTGTATGGTATGTCGACTCGGGATGTTCTCGCCATATGACTGGTAACAAGTCAATTCTTTCGAACTTTGTTGAAAAGTTTATGGGAACCGTAAGATTCGGAAATGATCATATCGCTCCTATTCTTGGTTATGGAGACATTGTCAAAAATGGAGTCACTATCAAGAGAGTTTCCTACGTTGAAGGACTTGGACACAATCTTTTTAGTGTTGGTCAATTTTGTGACAATGATCTTCAAGTATTATTTAGGAGATATGAATGCAAAGTGCAGACTGAAGATGGTGTGGATATTCTGACTGGAACAAGAGACAATAATTTGTTCACAATTGATCTCAACAACATCCCATCTAATTCTTCAGAGATTTGTCTTCTTTCGAAAGCAACTGCTCAAAACTCTTGGTTATGGCATCGCCGACTTTCTCATCTTAACTTTCAAACGATTAATACACTCGTGGATAAACAACTTGTTGAAGGTCTTCCGGATTACAAGTATGAAAGTGCACATGTTTGTCCAGCTTGTGCAATTGGAAAGATGAAGAAAGCAACACACAAACCAAAGAAGTTTCTAAGTACAGAAGGTCCGTTGCACCTTATTCACATGGATTTGTGTGGCCCTATGAAAGTTCAAAGTATCCATGGCAAGCGATACATTCTAGTGATTGTAGATGATTATTCTCGCTACACTTGGGTATTCTTTCTTCATGCAAAGAGTGACACTCCGCAAGTGATTATTGATTTCATCAAGAAGACCCAAGTCAATCTTAAATCATCTGTTAGAATTGTTCGCTCAGACAATGGCACTGAATTCAAGAATTCAACTATTGATTCTTTCTTCAAGTCCATGGGTATTTCACACCAATTTTCCGCTGCCAGAACACCTCAACAGAATGGAGTAGTTGAACGTCGAAATCGAACTCTTGTTGAAGCAGCTAGAACAATGCTTGCCTATTCGAAGTTGCCACCGAATTTATGGGCTGAAGCTGTTGCTACTGCTTGTTTTACACAAAACAGATCCATAATAAACAAGAGGTTTGATAAAACTCCGTATGAGGTGATCAACAAAAGAAAGCCCAATGTGAACTTTTTGCACATTTTTGGATGTGTATGTTATGTTCTCAATGATCGAGATAATCTGGGCAAATTTGAACCAAAAGGCGATGAGGCATATTTCATCGGTTATTCAAGAGAATCCATTGCATATCGTGTATATAACCGAAGAACCAAGAGAATTGAAGAGAGTATGAACGTTAGATTTGATGAACTCTCGGGAATGGTTCTTGAACAACACAGTTCAAGACCCGAACTTCAAAGTCCACAAGCTTCCGCAACTAAGACTGCATCAAATGTCAAATCAATCTCTACTCCAACAACACAAGATTTGGACATCTTGTTCGAAGAATTTTTCCATGTTTCGAAGAAAGTTCCTGAATCTGATGGAAATGACAATGAACCAACCAGTTCAAATTCAGAAGAAATGGATCCCAATGAGTCTTCTCCATCACAATCAACAGATGTTAATTCATCATCTGATTCTCCTCCACCTACTGATATGTCAGAGTTGCATACTCAACCTCATATTATCTCACAAGTGACTAATCCTACAACCAATCCTGAGGATTATGTTCATGACAACTTTGTTGAACCAATTGCAACCTCGTTTGAACAATTGACAGAACAACATTCTCCGGATTTTATTGATTCTGAAGAATCTGGTGATCCACTTGATCCAATTCCTCATACAACCAAATGGACAAGAGCTCATCCAATTTCACAAGTCATTGGTAATCCAACAACTGGAGTTCAGACAAGATCTGCTTCCGCGAATGAATGTCTGTTTGTGAATTTTCTGAGCATTGTTGAACCAAAGACAGTTAATGAAGCTCTAAGTTGTCCAGATTGGGTGAAAGCTATGCAGGAGGAACTGAATCAATTTGAACGACTTGAGGTGTGGAAATTGGTTCCCAATCCTTACAAGAACAAGGAGCCAATTAAAACCAAGTGGATCTTCAAGAATAAAAAGGATGAAACTGGAGTTGTTGTACGCAACAAAGCACGATTGGTTGCAAAGGGATATTGCCAACAAGATGGAATTGACTACGATGAGACATTCGTACCAGTTGCACGAATTGAGGCTATTCGGATGTTTCTTGCCTATGCTGCCTACAAGAACTTCACAGTCTATCAGATGGATGTTAAAACTGCCTTCTTAAATGGAATTCTCAAAGAAGAAGTGTCGTTGAACAACCAGAAGGTTTTGTGAGTTCCAAACATCCAGACTACGTTTACAGGTTAGACAAGGCATTATATGGTCTGAAACAAGCGCCTCGTGCATGGTATGATGCTCTATCCTCTTATCTTGTGAAATCTGGCTTTAGCAAAGGTTCGATTGACACTACCTTGTTTATCAAACGACAAGGGAGTGATATCATTCTAATCCAGATTTATGTTGACGACATAATTTTCGGGTCAACTAATCCTAAATACTGCAAGAATTTCTCTGCTTTAATGATCAAGAAATTTGAAATGAGCATGATGGGTGAATTAAACTTTTTCCTTGGTCTTCAAGTAAAACAGTTGTCAAATGGTACTTTTATCTGTCAATCTAAGTACATTCTTGACATGTTGAAAAAGTTTGATATGATGGATTGTCAAACAATTAGGACACCCATGGAAGCTCGAACTAAGATTAATGCTGACTTAAATGGAAAATCTTTTGATCAAAAGAAATATCGCAGTATGATAGGGTCACTCATGTATTTGACTGCTAGTCGCCCGGATATTATGTTCGCCACATGCATGTGTGCCAGGTACCAGGCCAATCCCAAGGAAAGTCATTTCCAGGCCGTTAAACGGATCTTCCGATACCTGAAAGGCACAGTGAACCTTGGTCTCTGGTATCCAAGGGATACTGGGTTTCAGTTAATTGCATATTCGGATGCTGACCATGCAGGTTGTAAGCTTGATCGAAAGAGTACTTCTGGAAGTGTACAGTTTCTAGGGGATAGATTGGTCAGTTGGTCTTCAAAGAAACAGAATTGTGTATCCACATCTACTGCAGAGGCTGAATACGTTGCTGCTGCAAGTTGTTGTTCACAAGTTCTTTGGATGAAGACACAGTTGACTGATTATGGATTTCAGTTCAACAGGATTCCTATCTACTGTGACTCTAAAAGTGCTATTGCTATTTCTTGCAATCCTGTACAGCACACCAAGACCAAGCACATAGATGTTCGGTACCATTTTCTTAAAGATCATGTCGAGAAAGGTAACATCGAACTCTATTTTGTACCAACAGACTACCAACTTGCAGACCTTTTCACCAAACCTTTGGATGAAAACAGGTTCAATTTTCTGAAAACCAAGTTGGGAATGCTTGATTTACAAACTTAAATGCTTTCATGCCATGTATTCTATGTTCATTTTCTGCTTCAAACATTGATGTGATTTCCTTGTCATTACATGCAATGTTTGAGGGGGAGAAAAAGGGTAGAATGCATGATTTAAGGGGGAGTTTGTAAATTCACTATTTTGATATATGCTTAATTTGAGGGGGAGTGTGCAAATGCATGTAAATATTTGTTTGCTTAATTGATATTTGTTTGTTTTTATTTGTTTAAATTTTTTATATATGTGTGTTTGTTTCAAAACTGAAAAATCAAATATAAAATTAGAAAATTCTAAAATGATAAAAAGATTTTTTTTGTTTGGTTATTTTTTGTTTATTTTAATTTTTTTTAATTAATCTGTTTGTTTTAAGTGAAAACCCAACTAAACCAGCCCAAATTGTGTTATAAGCCCAAAACCCTTATCAAGCCCAAATTTCATGTCAGCCCAAAATGAAGTTGAAGCCCAAACTTGTTTGGATTCGGGTAAACACGCGGGTCATACCCAGACCCGCGACCCGAATATGTGATTTAAAAGGAATATGGGCGGGTCGAAGCATTCATTTCAAATTCAAACCAAAAATATCTCAGTTTCTTTCTCTATCAAAACTGTTCAAACTTCACATCAATCATACATCATTCTTCATCTTCTTCATAATAATCATTGTGAAGTTAAACAAGTGTTCATTTTTCTGGATTAATTCATCTTGTTTCTTCGATCAAATCGTTAGTTTTGAGGTAAGATCACTTGTTTTCTTTGTGCACATTAACTGTTTGATTAAATGCCAAGAAGAAATGATATGATCGTTTTGTATATTGTGATGTTTTGGTTTGTGTTTAAATGATGTTAGTTGCATGATTAGGACTATTACTTGTTGTTGTTTTGCTTTTAATGTATTAATCTGCATACTTGGTGGATTTTTCTGGGTTAGTTTGAACTAGGGCTGGGTAAACCAATAAGTTTTCGATGAAATGTACCATTTGCAGAGCAATTTGCTCGGCAAATGGGTTGTTTGTTCTTGATCACCTTCAAATCATCATTATTTCTGGTTAACTTGTTCTTAATTTTCTCAAACAAGTTTTTGGATCAAAAAGCGTCATTTGCAGAGCTTCTAGCTCGGCAAATGCTTGTTTTTATCAAAACTAAAAAATCAAATATAAAATTAGAAAATTCTAAAATGATAAAAAGATTTTTTTTAGTTTGGTTATTTTTTTGTTGTTTTTGTTTTGTTTTTCAAAATGGATCAAAGTTTTAAAATCAACTGTTTGCAGAGAAGTTTGCTCGGCAAACAGGCCATTTTGAATTCCAAAATTTTTTCCAAGAATGAAAACAACTGTTTGCAGAGCAATTTGCTCGGCAAACAGTGCATTTTGTTCAAAATGAATCCAAGTCTTAAAATCAACTGTTTGCAGAGCTTTGAGCTCGGCAAACAGGCCTTTTTTGAATTTCAAGTCTTTCAAGCCTTAAAAACTACTGTTTGCAGAGCTCATTGCTCGGCAAACAGTGCATTTGTTCAAAATGAATCCATGTTTAAAATCAACTGTTTGCAGAGCAATTTGCTCGGCAAACAGTGCATTTGGTATAAAACTTTTTCCAACTTGGTCAAACAACTGTTTGCAGAGAATTTTGTTCGGCAAACAGTACAATATGAAATTTTTTCACCAAGTGTTAAAAACAACTGTTTGCAGAGCATTTTGCTCGGCAAACAGTACATTTTGTTCAAAATGAATCCAAGTCTTAAAATCAACTGTTTGCAGAGCTTTGAGCTCGGCAAACAGGCCTTTTTTGAATTTCAAGTCTTTCAAGCCTTAAAAACTACTGTTTGCAGAGCTCATTGCTCGGCAAACAGACCATTTTGCTCCAAAAAGTTTTCCATGTTTAAAATCAACTGTTTGCAGAGCATTTTGCTCGGCAAACAGTGCATGAAATAAAACTTTTTCCAACTTGGTCAAACAACTGTTTGCAGAGACTTTTGTTCGGCAAACAGTACAATATGAAATTTTTTCACCAAGTGTTAAAAACAACTGTTTGCAGAGCATTTTGCTCGGCAAACAGTACAAAGTGAAAATTTTGTTCACCAAGTTCTTAAAACCAACTGTTTGCAGAGCATTTTGCTCGGCAAACAGTACAATATGAAATTTTTTCACCAAGTGTTAAAAACAACTGTTTGCAGAGCATTTTGCTCGGCAAACAGTACAATATGAAATTTTTCAATTGAAATTGTTCTTTATCAATTGACAACATTTTTGTTGTTCAATAAAAGAAAATTTCATACATTTTTTTAAGGAGTGAATCTTAACTGCTCATTTGCAGAGCTTTGAGCTCGGCATTCACGAGGTTCATCTCCAATACTCGATGACTTGGTGCCTGACTTGAAATTTTTCCAAAAAACCATTTTTCTTGGGCAAATTGTCACAATGTACTATTTGCAGAGGTTTTTGCTCTGCAAACAGTACAAATTAGAATTTAAATTTTTTTTCTTTTTCTTTCCATTATTTTTATTCTATGTTTCTTTTATATTTGTGTTGTGTTTTTAAAATGTTTAAATGTGTATGTGTATTGTGTATGTATATATAGTATTTCATAAGTGTTTTGAGTGAGAGGCAAGGTATCGAACGCCTTTGTGTACTACCTTGTTTTCTTATCTTTTAATACTTATGTGATCCTATATATTGTCATA
>CM067169.1:71169550-71180728 GCA_034093135.1 Erigeron breviscapus
AATGATTATATGATTGATAGATAGAGTTCAAGGATATAGGTAGAATTTGATTGATAGATATTGTTCGAGGATGATTGTCGTGTTTGGATGTTCAAAGGATCGTAAGTTTAGGTGAAGAGAGTGAATATTTATCGTGCTAAGTTGAGAGATTGTTTTGAGAAAGTTAAAGGATTGATTCGAGATCGAGTATATTCAAGATGAAGTACATGGTCGATAATTGAAAGATTTGTAGGAAAATTGACCATAGTTGATAAGAAGAGTTTGAGATTGAATTGTTAATACTTAGATAGTTAAGTTTGGTTAAAGTCTTGATAAGAATTCATTGTTTGAAGAGATTGTTCATTTGAGGGGGAGCAAGAGTAAACTCATGATTCGTTAAATATGCTCCGAAATGATTGTTTGTTCGAGGGGGAACAAGAGATTAAAGATTTGTTATTGAATAATTTGCTCCGAGATAGTTGTTTGATTGAGGGGGAACGAATGTTAATTGATCAAAGAATCAAATGCTCCAAGATGTTTATTGATTCAGAGACAAGTTAGACCAAGAATTGAAGTTTTAAAGACAAATTCAAATTTCCGCATTCCAAAAACCAAGCTTCCGAAATGCCAAGAGATTTCAAAGTCAAAACCAAGCTTCCGCAAAGCCAAAAGAATCAGAGGTAAATCAAGCTTCCGCATCCAAAAGAATTCAAAGAATTCAACGTCAAAACCAACCTTCCGTATGTTAATCAAAGATTCAAGTTACTTCTTCAAGCAACATCAAGTTGAAATCAACATTCAAAAGTTCAAGTTGTCAAAGCACAAGAGCTACAAAGATTTCAAAGATGCTTCCAAAGTATTCAAAGTTGCAAGAGAAGATCAAGATTTAATAAGTCATCGTCAAATATATTTGTTTGTTGAGAAGATTCAAAGTCAAGGTTGATACAAGACATTGAAGATAATGAGAAAGCTTCAAAGTCCAATCAACATTGAAGATTTTCAACAAATGGGCTCATCATGTTTATTTAAAAACCGAAGACGATGCAACATTTACAATTCAACACCAAGGGGGAGATTGTTAGAAATATAAAATGGTGTTAAATTGTAAATTAGCTAATAGTGGAAGGAGTAGTAGTTATAATTAGATCATATGTATAAATACTCCTTCCTTAATCATTTTGTAAGAAGCTTCATTAATCCATAGTTACATCTCACTTAATTACTTTCTCTCTCCTCCCTATCATCTTCAACCTCCCTTTCACACACAAACACACTTTACACACACTATCCATATTTCCACCATTAAAGCATCAATTAAGCTCATTTTCATTTATAACAATTATTATAATTGTTTTTCTTTTTGTAGGGTCATAAGATACAAGCTTATATCAAAGGTTGTTTAGTTAAGTTTTTTCTCCCTAAACTTTATGAAGACTCTATTATTATCCTAAATAAATTTGGTGTTAGTGAGAATAAAGAAAAATTCCCTGTTATCGTCCATGATTATCAAATCAAGTTTTATCCGTATACTGAAGTGAAAGAAGCAGTCGGTTTCTCTGGGAATCTTTATGGTTTTCGCCTTCTCTCTTTTAAAGAAATTTTGGATAAAAAACATGACGACGATCTTACTGTTGGTAAATTTCTATGTCATTTCTTAGTTTTTATAGATTTTTAGTTATTCTTTTTGTATTTATTACTTTTAATTATTAATATAGATATCATTGGAAATCTGGTTCGTTATGGAGATATCGACATTTATGGATCTAAAGGAAATCAAACACGCAAATTTAACTTCGATATCCAAGATTTAGAGTACGTTTATTCTCATATATATAGTTGTCAATAATAAGCGTTTTTATTTAAATTTGATATTTTATTAATATTCATTCTTATTTAATCTATCAGGGGAAATATATTGAACTGCACTATATGGAGTGGTTATGCTGATCAACTCAATTCTTTTCTAGATGATTATCAAATCAAGTTTTATCCGTATACTGAAGTGAAAGAAGCAGTCGGTTTCTCTGGGAATCTTTATGGTTTTCGCCTTCTCTCTTTTAAAGAAATTTTGGATAAAAAACATGACGACGATCTTACTGTTGGTAAATTTCTATGTCATTTCTTAGTTTTTATAGATTTTTAGTTATTCTTTTTGTATTTATTACTTTTAATTATTAATATAGATATCATTGGAAATCTGGTTCGTTATGGAGATATCGACATTTATGGATCTAAAGGAAATCAAACACGCAAATTTAACTTCGATATCCAAGATTTAGAGTACGTTTATTCTCATATATATAGTTGTCAATAATAAGCGTTTTTATTTAAATTTGATATTTTATTAATATTCATTCTTATTTAATCTATCAGGGGAAATATATTGAACTGCACTATATGGAGTGGTTATGCTGATCAACTCAATTCTTTTCTAGATGATTATAAATCAAATGAAAATGTTATTATATTATTACAACATGCAAAAGTGAAATACTGGAATAGTATGTTTTTAACCTTTTTATTTTTTAAATAAATCGAATTAATTGTTCATTTAAAATAATTAGATAAATTAGATAAAAAAATTTTTATATCAGGAAAACTTACAATCCAGAGTGACAGATATGGTACTAGGATTTTTATTAATGAACAACTTGATGAAATCAATCATCTAAGAAAATGGTATGATTTTTTTTTCATCATTCTTTTTAATAAAGATTTATATAGAAAATTGTATTTAATCTTATAACAATAATTTATTTGCAGGTATAATGTTAATGGTCGAAGATTTTTGAAATCAAAAAAAAAATTGTTAAGTAAAAATTTTAATTCTATGATGGAAGAATTTCTTGTTGACAATCCTAGAAAACATGTTGAAGAAATCAGAGAAGAAATACAGGTTTTACTTGATTATTTCACTAATCTGATATATTTTGTTAGAATTATATTTGTAGTAGTTGATTTGTTTCCTTATTGTATAATTGTACTTAGAATGTAAATGTCTAAGTATGGAAGGGGGCTTAGTGTAAATTAGTCTTATGTATATAAACCCCTTCCATTAAGGATTTTGTAACCTTTAACCCCATTTTATGCTATCCAATCTTTCCTGCTATCTCTACTTTCTCTCTCTACTTTCTCTCACTTCAAACCGCCATTGATACACACACTAACACACACATAAGCTCAAATTCTACTCTTTACATTTGGTATCAGAGCACAATCAGCGTATTTGAGCGATCCACAAGCTTAATTGAAGCTTATTTTGTGCTTATTTTTTGAATTGAGCTTATTTTCTGAAAGGTCTATTTGTCGAGATTACTGTTTGAGTAATTTCTGCAAAATTAGTGTGTTTGTTGTTGAAATTTGTTCACCGATCGATTAGTTGTTAGTATATCATCATTCTATATCGATTTCAGATTTCAATTTCATCATTTGATCACATTTCGTGAAAGCTCGGCAAATGAAGGTTTCAGTGGGATTTCATTCTGATTGAAATTAGTTGTTATTTTGTTCGAGGATTTGTTCGCGATCATTTTCTGAGAATTTTGATATAAATTTCAAGTTGTAACTCTCAAAAATGAAGAAGATATCAATGATTTTCAGAAACCTCGGCGTTTGGGTACTTAGCTGAATGAAGAACAGTAACCGACTGTTTTGTCGTTTAGTGTTTACTCGTGTTTGCAGAGATTTTTGGCTAGGGTTAATCGTACTTGTACTATTTGCAGAGATTTTATCTCGGCAAATACGTGTTTTAGCAAATTTTTTCTAAGGACTGGAGCTACTTGTACTATTTGCAGAGCTTTTTGCTCGGCAAATAGCTGTTTGAAGAAATTTTCGTTAAGTACTGGTTCTACTTGTTCTATTTGCAGAGATTTTATCTCGGCAAATAGGTGTTTCAAGAAAAGTTGGTTAAGTGTGGTGCTCATTGTTCTATTTGCAGAGAATTTTGCTCGGCAAATAGTGGTTTCAAGAAAAGTTGGTTAAGTGTGGTGCTCATTGTTCTATTTGCAGAGATTTTATCTCGGCAAATAGGTGTTTCAAGAAAAGTTGGTTAAGTGTGGTGCTCATTGTTCTATTTGCAGAGATTTTATCTCGGCAAATAGTTATTTCAACAAAAATCCACCAAGTGTTTTTTTGTGATACAGTTCTAGTTGTACCATTTGCTGAAGAAAAAGCTCGGCAAACTGTTGAAGTTGGTTGATCAGTGTGTTCGAATTATGAATTGGCTACTTGTTCTATTTGCCGAATAAAAACCTTGGCACTTAGTTCATTTAGACTTGTCAAAATTTTCAATTTCAAGAAAATTGATTCACCATCATTTTTGATCAATATTCTTCAAGTGGGCAGAAAATAAAATTTGTTCAAAATTTTTGGTCCATTTGCCGAGATTTTTGCTCGGCATTCTTCACAAGTAGAAAATCAAATTTTTTCTAAGTCTTTTAATTGTTTGAAATGGCTTCAAGGGAAGCTTTAGCACTTGGTTCTGAAGGGAGACCTCCTGTGTTGTTCAGAGGATCTTATCCACAATGGAAGAAAAGGTTTCTGAACTGGATAGACAGACAGAAGAATGGAAAACTTCTGAGGAAATCATACAAAGATGGCCCTGAACTTCCAAAGAACCCTGTTAATGGAGAAGCTTTACGTGAAGAGAGTTGGAATACAGATCAGAGAAATAGAGTTGAAGTTGATCAAATGTCAATTGCCTATCTTTACCAAGCACTTCCTGATGACATTTATTGCAATGTGGACTCCTATGAAACAGGAAAAGACATATGGGATGAAGTGGAGAAGCATATGGAAGGATCTGATGTCTCAAACACCATAAGATTGTCGACTGTTCTGAACATGTATGAAACTTTCAAGCAACAGAAGGGTGAACCATTGAACGAAGTATACATCATATTCTGCAATGTCATCAATGAGCTTAGAAAGAATGATGTGAAGAGAACCAATATGGAACTGAACATCAAATTCATCAAAAATCTGGAAGAGGAATGGCAAGTGTATGGAACCCAACTCAACCAACAATCAGACTTTGGGAAACTTACCATTCACACCTTGTATGAAAAACTGAAGCTGAATGTTGAGGATGTTCAGAGGATCCAAAAGAAGAAAGAAGAAAGTTCTCATTCAGATCTATTGGCCTTGGCAGCTGAGAAGAAGACTTCAAGAGTTTCAAAACAGAGCTTTGTTGAAACAGATTCTGATTCAAGTGAAATGAGTGATTCTGACTTGGATGAAAGACAAAAAGAGATGTACAAAGAACTCGCTTATTTCACAAAGGCTTTCAAGAAGAAACCAACCAACAATCAGCTTAGGACTTCATCAGTATCTTCGTATGCAAAGAATTCGAATGCTCCTAAGTTTGAATCAAAGAAGGAATATGTTGGTGGTGAGAAGAAATTTGATAATCAGAAGAAGTTTGAGAAGAAGAAGGTCATGGAGAAAAGGAATGAAGACAAGAAATGCTACAACTGTGGTCTTACTGGACATTTTGCCATCAACTGCACTAAACCTCGACAAAAGAACTCCGAGTACTATAAGTACAAACTTTTGCTGGCAAGACAAGATGAAAGTGGAATTGCTCTTCTCGCTGAGGATGACAAGTGGTTACATCTTTCTGATGAGGAGACAGACGAACTTGCAGCAAATGTGTGCTTCATGACGAAGATCAAGAAGTCAAAGGAGTTGGAGGAAGTTGATGAAAGTTCTTCTGAGGTCGAGGATGAGGTAATCACTTTTACTAAGTCGGATTTAGATTATTATATGAATAAATGTGCTGAAACAATGAAATATGGGAGAGGGTTGAGTAAACAGATTTCTAAATTAACAAAAGTTTTGGAAGACAAAGAAATCGAATTTCAAAATTCTAAGGATAAATTTGATTTACTTCAAAAGGATTTTGACAATTTGAAATCTGAAAAAGCTGCGGTCACGTTTACTCCGAACTCCAAATTGCATCTTGAAAAATAAGAACTTGAAACCAAAGTTCTTGAACTGAGCAAGACCGTCAGAAAACTTCAAGTCGAAAAGACCAATGAGATGTTTCGAGCAAATGCTTTGGCTGAGGACATTGAGTCTTTGAATGTGAAACTGAAAGAATCTATCCCTGATTTGAAGGAATATGAAGATAAAATTTCTGACCTACAATATGATTGTTGTATAAAAGATTCTCTTAAACAAAAACTTGATAAAGAAAATGATGAGCTTAAAGCTGAAATCAAGACTTATCAAGACAAATTGTACAAGATTAATCGTTCATATCAACAAATCTTTTTGAATAGGCCAAGAAATTCGAAAACAATATTCACTTCAGGGTTGGGTTATGACAATCCAAAACTTTTGCTCGAAGCACAAGAAGAAGTCCCATCATTATATAAGGAATCTTATTTGAGATGTGGGATGACTGACCAGTTTGTGAGACCGACTAATAGTGATTTTGAGGCTGAGGATTTTCTAAGAAGGGTGCAAAAGTCTATTTTAACTATGAGTTAATGGATGAGTCATATGATTTTTTCAGTCACCCTGCACATAAAATTGAAAAAGAAAATGACGAAAAAAAAATCACGAGGCTATAATTCCTGAAATTCTTGAGTGTTTTAAAGAAAAACCTTTAGAAGAAACTTTTCCAATTCCAAAAGCTGAAAACTTGAGACCTTATGTTCCACAAAAAGTTTTGGAAAAGGTAATAGAGGATCTGCAAAAGTCTCTTGATAAAAAACAATCTTTGATAGATAATTTGAAGACTCAAAACCACTGTGTCATTGACCAACCAAGTTCTGAATCCAAAGTTTGTGAACAACCTGGGCATTCTATTTGTGAAATTGTGAATGCATCTGTGCAAACTGAGTGTGAAGTTGTTCATGTGTCTGTTCAAACTGATAGTGATCTAGATGATAGTGATCTAGATGATTTCTATGATGCTCATGATGTTGATGATCATTTCTTCCCGACTGCTTCTGAGACTGAATCATTTACCAAATTTTCCGAGGGAACTCAAAACTACTTGAATGAAATTGATGCTTTCAAACAAAAGTTTGAAAAAGAAACAGAACAAAAGTTGAATGTGCTTAAAGAACTGAATAAACTAAAACTTGATTTCGAACTTCAGAAAATTGCACTTCAATCTTTTAAAGAGAAAGAAAAAGCATCAATTTCACTCAAGGAAAGTTTTTGTCCTTTCAAGTTAAGTGAAGCAAGTGTGAAATTGGAAACTGATGAAATGTCAACATATTTGGAAGGAAATCATGATTTTGCTCCTGAATTTGAAAAACATTTTGTTCAAAAAGAGGAAAATCATGAATTTTTTCTAAAGAAGATTCCAAAGTCACATTCTTCACAACCTTCCCCATTCGATAAGTTCCAAAGACTAAAGACCACCCAACAACCAAAGACCAACCCATCACCCAAGACTGATTCAAAACCAAAGACAAACCCATCACCCAAGACTGATTCAAAACCAAAGACAAACCCATCACCCAAGACTGATTCAAAATCAAAGACCAAACCATCACCCAAGACTGATTCAAAACCAAAGTCCAATCAAACACCTAAGATGGATTCGAGACCAAAACCAAACAAAGGTCCCAAAGTTTATAAGAATTCAAAGACTTCTAGACAACCACAAATGTATAAGGTTAAAACTGAACCTAAGATTCAAAAAGAAGTCAAAACAAGTAGTGGTCCGAAGATCGTCAAGAATGAATCATTCTCATTAGGTAACAAACAACCAAAGAATGTTAAGTATTCTAGTTTTCCTAGGTATTCTTAGACGACCTCTAAGTGCACTTTATAGAGAGTTAGAGATATAATTTCAGGAACAACTAAATACAAAGATCAGTATGGTTGGTTGTCGCCTAATAACATCAAGAAAGTGAACAAGACCACAGAACCCATCAAGAAGAAACCTGTTAAGAACGGAAATAACAAATTGTTTGCTAACTCAAAGAATGTTCATGTTTCAAGTGACTTGTGCTTAACTAGTAGCAGTAGATGGATCCCTAAGGATAGATTTTTGCATGCTTCTAGTAAAGTCAAGCTTGATGGGAATACAACCAATGTCAAACAAGTGTGGATTATCCGTAGATCAAATACATTAGATAATGCTAGTACATCTAGGACTAGTCCCGCATGTAACAAAACTTGTGTATAAACTTTTACATTTCATTGCTTGTAATTCGTATTTGTGGTTTGAACAATTGTGTGTGCTTGTCTGTTAATTTGAATAAAAAGTTTGTTTGTGTGTTATTTTGCTTGATGTTAATTTTTTTTTCTTCATGTGTACTTGCATGTTATCCCTCTAACCTGCAAGGACCCAATCTAGATGGGTACCTAAAACATATTCCTTGTCCTTGCAGGAATATCTCATTTGTGTATGGTATGTTGACTCGGGATGTTCTCGTCATATGACTGGAAACAAGTCCATTCTTACAAACTTTGTTGAGAAATTCATGGGAACCGTCAGATTCGGAAATGATCATATTGCTCCTATTCTCGGTTATGGAGACATTGTTAAAAATGGTGTTACTATCAAGAGAGTTTCCTATGTTGAAGGACTAGGACACAATCTTTTCAGTGTTGGACAATTTTGTGACAATGATCTTCAAGTATTATTCAGGAGATATGAATGCAAAGTGCAGACTGAAAATGGAGTGGATATTCTAACTGGTACAAGAGACAATAATTTGTTCACTATTGATCTCAACAACATTCCATCTAATACTTCAGAGATTTGTCTTCTTTCAAAAGCAACTGCACAAAATTCTTGGTTATGGCATCGCCGTCTTTCTCATCTTAACTTTCAAACGATTAATGCTCTCGTGGATAAATAACTTGTTGACGGTCTTCCGGACTACAAGTATGAATGTGAAATTCGAGAGAATCGATAGCATATCGTGTATATAACCGAAGAACCAAGAGAATTGAAGAGAGTATGAATGTTAGATTTGATGAACTCTCGGGAATGGTTCTTAAACAACACAGTTCAAGACCCGAATTTCAAAGTCCACAAGCTTCCGCAACAAAGACTGCTTCAAATGTCAAATCATCATTCTCTACTCCAACAACACAAGATTTGGATATCTTGTTTGAAGAATTTTTCCAAGTTCCGAAGAAAGTTCCTGAATCTGATGTAATTACAAATGAACCATCCAGTTCAAATTCAAAAGAGATGGATCCAAATGAGTCTTCACCATCACAATCATCAGATGTTAATTAATCATCTGATTCTCCTCCACCTACCGATACTTCAGAGTTGCATAATCAACCTCATAATATCTCTCAAGTGACAAGTCCGTCAACCAATCCTGAAGATTATGATCCAGACGACTTTGTTGAACCAATTGCTACTTCATTTGAACAATTGACAGACCAACATTCTCCTGATTTCATTGATTCTGAAGAATCTGGTGATCCACTAGATCCAATACCTCATACAACCAAATGGACAAGAGCTCATCCAATTTCTCAAGTCATTGGAAATCCAACAACTGGAGTTCAGACAAGATCCGCATCCGCGAATGAATGTCTGTTTGTGAATTTTCTGAGCATTGTTGAACCAAAGATAGTGAATGAAGCTCTAAGTTGTCCAGATTGGGTAAAAGCTATGAAGGAAGAACTGAATCAATTTGAACGACTTGAGGTGTGGAAATTGGTTCCCAATCCTTTCAAGAACAAGGAGCCAATTAAAACCAAATGGATCGTCAAGAATAAAAAGGATGAAACTGGAGTTGTTGTACGTAACAAAGCACGATTGGTTGCAAAGGGATATTGCCAACAAGATGGAATTGATTACGATGAGACATTCGCACCAGTTGCACGAATTGAGGATATTCGGATGTTTCTTGCCTATGCTGCCTACAAGAACTTCACAGTCTACCAAATGGATGTCAAAACTGCCTTCTTGAATGGGATTCTCAAAGAAGAAGTTTATGTTGAACAACCTGAGGGATTTGTGAATTCAAAACATCCGGATTATGTTTACAAGTTAGATAAGGCTTTATATGGTCTGAAACAAGCCCCTCGTGCATGGTATGATGCTCTATCCTCTTATCTTGTGAAATTTGGCTTTAGCAAAGGTTCGATTGACACTACCCTGTTTATCAAACGACAGGGTAGTGACATCATTCTAATCCAGATTTATGTTGACGATATAATTTTCGAGTCAACTAATCCTAAATACTGCAAGAATTTTTCAGCGTTAATGATCAAGAAATTTGAAATGAGCATGATGGGTGAATTAAACTTTTTCCTTGGTCTTCAAGTAAAACAGTTGTCAAATGGTACTTTTATTTGTCAATCTAAGTACATTCTTGAATGTTGAAAAAGTTTGATATGATGGATTGTCAAACAATTGGTACACCCATGGAAGCTCGCCAAAGATTAATGCAGATTTAACTGGAAAATCTTTTGATCAAAAGAGATATCGCAGTATGATAGGTTCGCTCATGTATTTGACTGCAAGTCACCCGGATATTATGTTCGCCACATGCATGTGTGCCAGGTACCAGGCCAATCCAAAGGAAAGTCAAACGGATATTCCGATACCTGAAAGGAACTGTGAACCTTGGTCTCTGGTATCCAAGGGATACCGGGTTTCAGTTGATTGCATATTCAGATGCTGACCATGCATGTTGTAAGCTTGATCGAAAGAGTACTGTTGGGAGCGTACAGTTTCTAGGGGATAGATTGGTCAGTTGGTCTTCGAAGAAACAGAATTGTGTATCTACATCTACTGCAGAAGCTGAGTACGTTGCTGCAGCAAGCTGTTGTTCACAAGTTCTTTGGATGAAGACTTAGTTGACTGATTATGGATTTCAGTTCAACAGAATTCCCATCTACTGTGACTCTAAGAGTGCTATTGCTATTTCTTGCAATCCCGTACAGCACACAAAGACCAAGCACATAGATGTTCGGTACCATTTTCTTAAAGATCATGTCGAGAAAGGTAACATCGAACTCTATTTTGTCCCGACAGAATACCAACTTGCTGACCTTTTCACCAAACCTCTGGATGAACAAAGGTTTAATTTTCTTAAAACCAAGTTGGGAATGCTAGATTTACAAACTTAAATGCTTTCATGCCATGTATTCTATGTTCATTTTCTGTTTCAAACATTGATGTGTTTTACTTGTTATGACATGCAATGTTTGAGGGGGAGAAAAAGGGTAGAATGCATGATTTAAGGGGGAGTTTGTAAATTT
>CM067169.1:71181728-71222266 GCA_034093135.1 Erigeron breviscapus
CTAGGTGGAGATTTTGGTAAGTTAAACTCATCCCATAATCTTTATTTTATGTTTATTTACATATTTCTAGTTGATTTCAAGTAAATTCGGGTCACAAATCGGGTCAAAATGAAAATTAGGGTTTTGTGGATTCAAATTAGGGTTAAGAACGATTTTGGCATGAAATTGATGAAATGAAACGGATTTATGAAGTGGGTTGTGTTCATTTATGTTTATATATGTTTGTTTATGCTCAAAATCGAGTTGGAAAGGTCTTTTGGTCGATCCTAGGACTAAAATGGTGTTTGGATGTGTTTTGGGTTGTTTAGGATCGTTCTTGGCATAGTTTTGCTGCAGAATTGGCTCACTGCGGCGCAGTGGGAGGTGCCAGACCCCACTGCGGCGCAGTGATAAGTTTCTGAACAAGCGATTCTTCGTCAACTTCAAACGCTTATAACTTTTGATCCGTAAGTCCAATCGAGTCATATAACCTATCGTTGGAATCGTATAAGAGTCTACTTTCTTTTGGTAACATTCATTTTTCATGAATCTTTCTCCATTTTCAAAAATGTCGAGTCGAATGTGTCTTGTTCTTTCGTGGGAAAGCGGTTAGACGTCTAAGAGTTATGACTCGACCCTAATCTTACTAAACCAACTTGTTTAGGATTATAGAAGTTGACTTTGATGATAATATGATATTTATTGCTAGGTTGCGGACTCGTAGCGGTTGTTGAGCATTTATAACTCCTTACTAACTCGTAATCGTAGCTTGGAAGCCAAGGTGAGTTCCGTAGTTCCCTACTCAATAGAGATTCGGGCTAAAAAGTGTAAACATATGTGCTTCATTGTTTGAGTGATTTGTTGATTATGCGGTAAACTTTGGTTACATATTGTGATTAAGATAGAACATGACGTGCATTGTAAAGTCGTATGATTTGTTGTACGATAGACTTGTGTTTGAGGTTGATTATGCTTTTGTGTTTATGGATTGATTGATTGATTGTCTTGATTGTTGGATTGAAGTGACGGCTCATTTCATTTGGTTGACTTGGTTTATGTTTTGTTAAGTTTTACATTTATATTAGGATAGACGTACATACATGGAAGTCGGTTATGCCTTCATTGGGTTTTAGATGTGGTGGGAAGGTTGCGGGTGACCCTATATATAAGCATCTGGGACTCGAAGGAAGTAGAATCTTCTTAAGTGTATGTACGTATAGTTGGATTATCTTGTGAGTATAGTTGGTTTATCTTATGAGCATCGGTTTATGATTACCGATATCTGATTTTCGGTTCATGTTCATCATATATCTTGTTGGTTCACGTTCATCGTATATTGATTGATGGTTCATGATTGATGCATTTACAATTGATTGTAAGCATTGCATACATTGTTGATGACCCTCGGCAGGGGATTGCCGACATCCTGGTGTATAGATGTATGCACCCATTTTGGATGTAGTTCCTGACTCCGAGTATATAGACATATATATCTCGACGATTTTGAGATACAGCCTTGTTCATTGTGATGACAGAAGGGTATCGTTGCATAGGTGACGGAGATCACGCATAAGATAGGCATGTTGGCTTATTCATGCATTGGTACTTACATTGATTCGTATATCATTTGTGCATTCTTATTACACATTTACTTGTCTTGTGTAATCTTGTTGTTGGACCTTATTGGGTTACTTAGAGGCTCGCTGTAAGTCATGTCTAGCCTCTATTCGTATATTGTGATTATTGACGTTGGTTCTTTATGGACCATTACTACGAACTCACCAACCTTGTGTTGACTATGCTTAGTACACTTTTCAGGTAACCAGGTTATCCAGGACGTGGAGTTTGATTTGTTTGCTTGCTGTTGAACCTGGACGGGACTTATATGGATCAAGGATCCATTTGCCTTATGTTGCATAGTATTTAGGATTGATAGCCTTCTTTTGATGTCGTTCGTAAAATTGATGGTTTCTTGCTCCTGTTGTATTTTGATACTTGTTTCTTTTATTGTATGGATTCACTGAATCCTTTATTTGCATTTAGTTCATGTTCTACATTAATTCCACCTTGTGCTATATGATTTCCGTGATATTCTGAGCCTTGGCTTGGGGTGTTACAATTGTTATTTGATGGATGATGAAGACTTTTTGAAGACTAAAGAAATCGAAGATGCTGCTGTCAAGGGGGAGTTTGTTGATGCATGTTGATGTGACAACAGCAACTTAGATTTGATTAGTCTTTTAGATTAAGACATTATGTTGTTTTATGTCTTATTCATTTATATGTAATTGATAGATTATGGACTTCGTGTTTTAGTAATGATCGATTACATGTTTTGGTGTTATTTATATGTTTATATATGATGTTTGTTATGTATGTTATACAAGTACAAACATAATATATGTTAGGTTTCTTGTACATAAAGTACTTGGAAAATAACTAAGCATAGATGTTGATGGTATTTAGTACTAACGAAGATAATCTTCGTTAGGAACTAACGAAGATAATCTTCGTTATATGGGCTGGGTTGCTAAGTTCGTAAGAACAAAGCCCAGCAGGCCCAATATCGATTTGAAACATATATAAACGAATGGAAACCCTAAATTGAGAATTCTAGTTCAGATTTCATACACCAAGAGCGACTAAGTTCGTTTCTAGCTTATAGAAAACGAAGATAGATCACATAAGGCCGATTATATTGATATAATTAGCAATATATACGATAACTAATCAAACTAGTTATCTCGTAAGGATTCCACACTCACGACATAACAATAGACGATCTCGAGAGCGATCAGTAGCTATCGAGGGACTCACAAGTCCCTCTCTAACGGATCCGTTAATTAGTGCCGTTAAGTTGTCCATGTGAGTAGCACGTGAGGGGTATTAATGTCCTTTTACTTACACAACACATAGGGTGTTCAAAAGTATCCGTATCCGACCTTGTAATATGAAAATCCGATCTGATTTTATCTGAAAAGTCGGATATTCGAACTTCGGATATCCTAAATTTCGGATCCGGATAATGATTTTTTAAAATCTTGGGCATTTGAAGATATCCAAGAATATTCGAAAAGTTTGGATATTGAAATTCACTATGAGAAAGTTCGATTATCCAAAAATCAGATAGCTGAAAGTTGGATATCCCCCCCAAAATTTCGGATATTCAAATTTCTGATAAAGAATTTCAATATCCGAACATATTCGAAATTTTGGATATTCAAAGTTTTCGGATATCCGAAGTATCCGAATTTTAGAAAAAAACAATATCCTAGATGTTTTCGTATTGAGACTAAGTTTCAGATATTTGCGTAAAGTTTAGAATATTTTCGGATATTGAAAATAATATTTTTCGATATTTTTTGACATTTTCGAATATTTTCGGATCTAAGAAAAAAATATTGAAATTCTTAAACTTTTTCAAAAGTCACTATCCGAATTTAAGTCTGAAATATAGGATATCCGACTTTTCAAAGAAAACCGGATCAGATTTTCGGATAACAAGTTCGGATATGGATAGCTTTGAACATCCCTAGATTTGTGTAGGTAGAAAGACATTAATACCCCTCACGTGCTACTCACATGGGAAACTTAACGACATTAATTAATGGTTCTGTTAGAGAGGGACTGCTGTTGCAACTGAAACATGTCTTCAGGGACCATCGTTGCTAAAATTTCAAGAGATGGACTGCCTTTGCAAAAACTGACAAACCACAGGGAGCATTCTTGCATTTAACTTGTAACACCCCGACTAAGGCGGAACACGAGATGTCACAGAACGACATGGTACAAAAAGATTTAAATATAAAACATCACCATAAAGTTTCAAATGCCATTCAAATTTAAAAGGTTACAAGTTCAAGTGGACGTTTAATAAACATTACATAACCAAATTCATTATCAAAAGATCAAATGTTTGCATTACTAGTCCAACATGCAACAATTAAACACATCATCCATGAGGCGATCCAAAGTGCTAACTTACTGCTCTAGACCTGAAAAGCATGGAGAAAAAGTGTCAACTACGAGAGTTGAGTGAGTTCATAGGTTTATGCTAACAACACATATATATTTAATCCAATTCAAGAAATAATATGCCATAAAACTTCCAAGGATTCCATCATACTATCATACCCAAACCGTATGTTCAATCAATAATAACCAACCATAAATAATATCAATACCACTTGGTCAATGGTAAGACTACCATGACATAATTTGATGAGATTGTTCTTGAGCCACTACTAAAACCGGTTATGTCCAAGATAATGAGGGACACATGCCGTCAATCATGTGCAATAATAATAATGAGTGTCGTGCCATGGAGACGACCAATAATATAAGGGGGCGTGGTATGACCACTGATATAGTAGCTAGAGCACCGCGTGGTCGGACTGGGAATGAAGGTCGCCACAAAGACAAACCAAGCATCCCACCGTTACTCGTTGGGTGAGGGGACAAGTCCTAGTTGCGCAACTCTCAAACTACAGGCCTCTCGAAGAGTTAATAGTAGTGTACCGAGGTGAAACAGTTTGACAGTACTCAAGCTCATCATATAACTTATAACACATTGAACATACTATATATCCCATTTCATAATCATTCTTTCAAGAATCATTTCATATATATAAAGCCATTTTATTTATCATGCTTTTCACCCCGAAAGTAAACACATAAAAGAGTTTGAAAGGGGGCTATGACTCACTTGATTTGAGAGTGTTAGGGGCTGATCAAATGCGAGATCTTCGTCTAGACGTGTTGCTCCCCAAGCAAGCCTAAACCATGTTATTTATATACACAACGTAAGAGTGTGTAGCATGAACTAGTGTGCTAGATCATGAGATGTTTGCTGACTTGCCCATCTTTGGTTGTTACTTAATTGTGGAATTTAAGTACATTATGATGGTTGGTTAAAAAAGATTTGGTGGTAGGAGTCGTTTTCTCATTAAATGTTTTTGTACGTTTATTGGAATTTCGGTAGTTTGGCTTTGATTTATAGGGTCTCCATTGTATACTTTGCTTAGCAATAATATTTGACATTAGTGGTCTTATAATATTAATATTTATGTATATTTTCTGATTTGTAATTATATATTTAATTTAATAATATTTAATTACTTATTTATTCACTTTATTGATTTATTTACTAAATAAATCCTTAAAAATACTTTTAAGTGTCATAATTGCCTTTATAAATTATGAATAATTTCATTTGAATTATCTTCTGATATACATGCTCCTTAATTTATAATTTCATGTTTTATACTTTTATTTGTGTATTTTCCATTAATTTTAATAATAATATTTAATTAGTTATTTTTACTTAATTATTTATCTTTAAATTATGTAACATATGTCTCTTGCCTTTTAACTATTTTTCTCCAGTAGGTTTTAGTTATTTTTATCAATGGTTAAGATGATTTAACCCCATTCTTGATTTACATAATTTATTTATTGATTTTTATGTCTTTTAATTACCATTTAAATTCAATAATTCATGGAAATTCTTAGAAATCATCACTAAACATTTTGGTCAAAAATCCCAGGCCTTTTAGGAAACTTTTATCAATAAAAATTCATATCAATTCAATCTCTCTTGTGTCTTGCTTATTTTGAGGACTTTAAGCTTAAAAATCGTTTACCGAAATAGTGATTTTAGCCTCATTTCTTAAGCAATTAAAGTGCTTCAAAAGGGGTTTTCATTCTTGTTTCATTATTTCCAGAAAGTTCATCATATTTTGGTGTCCAAAATCTTGATAGTGGTGGTGGTGTGATATGTGCAATTTAGTGCTTTCGGTTAGATTATTTGACCCGAAAAGGTGATTTTTGAGCTTATTGTTGTCATGAACCAATAGATCTGAGTTTTATACTTTTATTTCAACTTATTTCTAGTAGGTTTATCATATTTCCTTGGCCATAAGATTGTGGTGCATGTGTGTGCTAAAAATGCATTTTTGCGTGTTTTCGGTTTATGATTTCTAGCTTATTTTAACATGTTTTGATTCAAGCTTTATATCCTTGATATTTTATCAATTTTTCAGAATATTAATATTAATATTAACATATTTTTCACTTATAACAAGTCCATATCCATCTCATAATCCAACAAAAGATCCAACTTTCTTAAATCTAGCATACATGCATTCAAATCAACACTTTTTAATACCAACTTTTATAGATCTAACATTTAACAACATAAAAACATATTTTAAGTGAAAAATCTCAGAATATATTCTTCAAAAATATACAAAAACATATAGATCTATCAAAAGGAAAATCACTTTAAAAGCTACTAATCTATAACCACACTTTTGGGTCTTAAACTTGTTGAATCCTTGGATCTTTCTTCTTAGATTCGACATGCATGAGCATGGAAAGAAAGATCCTATCAACTTTGCCCTCATTAAGTGTATATTACAAAGAAAACAAGAAGAAAGTATGAGTTTTTGATAAAACCTTTGAATATAAACAAAAACAAGATTAGATCTAGTAAAAAAGATGAAGATTATACCCTCTTGAACTTGGTTTTTGATGGTGAAAGTGGGCAGAATTTTCGTGGCCCTTGAAGCCTCCAACAACCCTTAATCTAACCCAAAAACAATCCTTAAACCCTTGCTTGATATAACCCTTTAGTAATCTAACTTAATCCTTATTATTATTAAGTGTTTAACTTGATTTTTGTTGGTGTTATTTTGTTGTTGTTGGCCGAAATGAGAAGAAGAAAAGGGAGGGGGAAGAGGTTTTTCTTGAGAGAAAATAAAAGTGTGTGAAGAGTGTGAAGAGGTGTGTGAGTTCCAAGACTAGAAAGAGTGTATGTAAAATTTCAAATGGATGAGTGTGGGTGTGATGGGGGGGGGGGGGGGCCGGCCTCATGGGGGGTTTTGAAGAGTTTTTTCTCTTTTTTTTTTTTATAAACTTAGTGTATAAAATGTGTATATATGTTAGATGTAGGTGTATATATATTTTGTAAGGTTAAATGGTATTTGTTTGTAGTGTAAGTAAATTTTTATTCTAGTATGTGTATATATATATATATGTCGTGTATATGTATGTATGTATATATTTTTGTGTTTTTAATTTGTTACATGAGCCTTTGTTTATAAACTTGTATTTATTTTAAGTATATATATATATTCTTATTGTTATTTAAACACTTTTATGTACATATTAATTTATAAATATACTTTGAGATAGAAATCTTTATTCTCATGTCATATTTACTTAAATTGGTTTGGTGATTGATTTGTTGGACATTTATAAGAATTTTGATTGATATCTCAACTTGTAAGGCTCATTTTATCATTTATAACTTGATTAATCATCAATAAAATTTTTGTTCAATGGTATTTTATAAATCAAATTTAGAATTGAACAATAGCTTTAGATTGCTAATTTAGGGGCATTATCTACTAGCTTCAAGTATAACTATGGCTTGCGGGATCATAGACAACATAACTAGAACATATATAATGTTAAAAAGTAGGGTTGTTACATCCTTACCCCCTTGGAAGAATTCCGTCTCGGAATTTGAATTTGCTTAGGGAGTAAGTGCGGATATTTCTCGCGTACAAAGTCCTCGCGTTCCCACGTGAATTCGGGTCCGCGTTTCGTATCCCATCTAACTTTAACGATAGGGATCTTGCTTCTCTTAAGGCGTTTCTCATCGCGATCGAGAACTTCTATTGGCTCCTCACGAAATTGGAGCTTATCTTCCACACGTAGTTCCTCGAGTGGGACTACTTTCGAATCATCCGCCACACATTTCTTCAAGTTCGACACATGGAATGTGTCATGAACATCTCCCAATTCTTGGGGTAATTTCAACTTATAGGCTACAGGGCCTATTCTAGCAATAATTTTGAATGGCCCAATGTATCGGGGGCTCAACTTTCCTCTTTTGCCGAACCTTACGGTTCCCTTCCATGGCGACACCTTTAATAGTACCTTGTCACCAACCTCAAATTCTAGGGGCTTCCTCCTTTGGTCCGCATAACTCTTTTGCCGATCTCTCGCGGCTTTAAGCTTTTCTTTAATGATCGCCACCTTGTCCGTTGTCTCTTAGACAAAGTCAACGGTAGCTAGGCTTCTCTCACCCGCCTCTACCCAACACATGGGTGATCTACATTTACGCCCGTAGAGAGCTTCAAACGGCGCACATTGTATGCTAGAGTGATAACTATTGTTGTAAGTAAATTCCGCGTATGGCAAGTGTTCATCCCAACTTCCACTAAAGTCTAATGCGCAAGCCCTTAGCATATCCTCCAGCATTTGTATTGTACGCTCACTTTGCCCATCCGTTTGTGGGTGGTAAGCCGTGCTTAATGCTAACGTAGTGCCCATTGCTTCTTGCACAAGACCCCAGAAACGTGAGGTAAACCTACCATCCCTATCAGATATTATGGACAGAGGTACACCATGTAATATCACAATCTTTTCAACGTACAGACGAGCTAAACGCTCAGTGTTCCAATCTTCTTTGATGGGGATAAAATGGGCTGATTTCGTAAGACGATCAACAATCACCCATATAGCATCATGACCTTTCTTTGTCCGAGGCAACTTCGTCACTAGGTCCATTGCTATTTGCTCCCACTTCCACTCGGGAATTTCCGGCTGCTTTAAAAGTCCAGCTGGCTTTTGATGCTCAGCTTTGACCACCGCACAAGTCATGCATCGGCTCACATATAGGGCTACATCACCTTTCATCCCAGGCCACCAAAAGTCCCTTTTTAGACCTTGGTACATTTATACGCTCCCGGATGAATCGAGTATTTTGAATTGTGAGCTTCATTCATTAATACCTCTCTCAGCCCGTTGATCTTTGGGACCCAAGCTCTTCCTTTGAAGTACAAGATGCCTTCATCATCCCTATCGAACCTGGTTTCTACCCCACTCAATGCCTCTTCTTCAATGTTCTTCCCTTCAAAAGCCTTTGCTTGATCTTCTAAGAATTTGTCCCTTAGAGACATTTTCACTCGTAAGTGATAAATTCTTGTCCTCGACACCCTAGTGCTCACCTTCCTACTAAGGGCGTCAGCAACAACATTTGCCTTTCCGGGGTGGTACTTAATTTCGCACTCGTAATCGTTAAGCAGCTCCATCCACCTCCTTTGCCTCATGTTCAACATCTTCTGATCGAAGATGTGCTGCAAGTTCTTGTGATCGGTAAATATGGTGCACTTGGTGCCATAAAGATAATGTCGCTATATCTTCAAGGCAAATACTATGGCTCCTAGCTCTAAATCGTGTGTCGAATAATTCTTCTCATGTGGCTTTAATTGCCTAGATGCGTACGTAATAACTTTGTCCCTTTGCATTAGTACGCACCCTAGCCCTTTATTCGACGCATCACAATATACTACAAATCCTTCCATTCCATCCGGCAATGCTAGTATTGGTGCTTCACACAACATGTCTTTAAGCGTTTGAAACGCTTGCTCTTGTTCTTCACCCCATTCGAACTCTCTTGACTTTTGGGTCAATTGGGTTAAAGGTACCGCAATCTTAGAGAATCCTTGAATGAACCTCCTATAATAACCCGCCAAACCTAGGAAGCTACGCACTTCCATTGGTGTCTTGGGTGCCTCCCATTTCTTGATTGCTTCTATCTTAGATGGATCTACATGGATCCCTTCTTCGTTCACAACGTGCCCCAGAAATTGGACTTGACGGAGCCAAAATTCACACTTAGAAAACTTAGCATATAGCTTCTCGTCTCTAAGTAGTTGCAAGATTATCCTTAGGTGCTTCTCGTGCTCCTCTTTACTTCTAGAGTATATCAGAATGTCATCGATGAACACTATGACGAACTTGTCCAAGTATGGCCTACAGATCCTATTCATTAGGTCCATGAAAACGGCTGGCGCATTTGTGAGACCAAATGGCATCACTAGGAACTCATAATGCCCATAGCGAGTTCTAAAGGCCGTTTTAGGTACATCTTCTTCTCGTACCCTCAACTAATGATAGCCGGACCTAAGGTCAATTTTCGAGAAGTGCGACGCTCCTTGCAGTTGGTCGAACAAATCGTCTATTCGCGGCAGCGGATATCTATTCTTGATCGTCAATTTATTCAACTCTCTATAGTCGATGCACATTCTCAAAGATCCATCCTTCTTTTTGACAAAGAGAATTGGCGCACCCCATGGCGAAGAACTAGGTCAGATCAAACCTTTATCAAGCAATTCTTGCAATTGCTCTAAGAGTTCTCGCATTTCGGAGGGCGCTAGTCTATACGGAGCTTTAGCTACGGGGGCTGCCCCGGGAACTAAATCGATAGTAAACTCTACTTGTCTCGCTGGGGGAAGTCCAGGTAGTTCGTCCGGAAATACATCTAGAAAATCTCTAACCACTGTTACCTTGAGAGGATCCTTATCTTTCACTCGCTTATCCACTACTTGTGCCAAGTACGTGTGGTATTCCTTCCGTAGGTACTTCCTCACCCTCATGGACGACACCAACTTAGGTTGGACTCCCGCCTTATGGCCTTGAACCATTAGCACCTCACCGCTATCTAAAGGGATCTTAATGATCCTTTAATGGCAAAGTATTTCAGCACGCATTTTCGACAACCAATCCATTCCTACTATCACATCAAAACTTCCTATTTCTATGGGAATCAAGTCAATACTATAGCTCTTGTCATCTAAAGTCACCTTGCAATCAGGGATAATTTCCTTAGTTTCATACTCGTTTCCATTGACATATTCAACATAATAAGTTTCATCAAGTTAACTAGGTTCCTTATCAATCAATTCTTTAAATTCAAAGGAAATAAAACTTCTTTCAGCTCCAGAATCAAATAACATAGAGGCATAAACATTATTTAGTGGGAACGTACCTACGATGACATTAGGGTCTTCACGTGCCTCATTCGCTCCCATGGCATACACCCTTCCTCGGGCTTGACCTCCTTGATTCCCACGATTCCCTTGGTTAACGTTGTTGCCTTGATTCCACATATTAGCTTGATTCCCAACATTTCCTCGGTTAACTTGATTTCCATTGTTTCCTTGGTTTGCTTGGTTCCCGGGATTCCCAACATTCCTAAAGTTGCCACGGTTACCATTTCCATTTCCACGGTTGCCTTGTGCTCTTCTCAACCTAGGACAAGCATTTCTCCAATGATCCGTACTTCCACATTCGTGACATCCCCTCGTGGTCCTTCATTCCTTGGCCCGCTCCGGCAGTGAGTAGCAAGGTGACCCATACGGTTGCAAGTTGTGCAACGCTTGCATTCACCCAAGTGGCTATAACCACATCGGTTGCACCTTGGGAGCGCACCGCGATACATGTTGGGATTAGTATCGACAACACCGTAGTTCCTCACAATCTTTTGCCTCTTATCCGGTCCATTCTCCCTGCGATCGCCAAAACGATTTCCTCCACCTTGTCTCAAACTTGATTCACCTCTCGTGTACTTGCCATGCCTAACCAAGTCATTTACTAGCCTGGTTGCCAAGCTTATAGCCTGCTCAAGAGTGGTAGGGCTTGCAGCCGTGACCATCAGCCTAACTTCAGGTGCCAACCCATAGATAAACCTCTCAACCTTCTTAGCCACAGGGGTTACCATCTCTGGCACCAACACGCTCAACTCGTGGAAGCGGATCACATATGCCTCCAATTCCAGTCCCCTCATGGCATGGTTCCAGAATTCCATCTCCAGTTTTTGTACCTCTTCCCGTGGACAATACTCACGCTTCAAATCTTCCTTAAAATGCTCCCAAGTCAAAGTGTTGACTGCTGCAGGACCTTTAGTAGTCGCTTGGAGATTCCACCAAGTAAGAGCTCTTCCTTGAAGCTTACTAGCAGCAAACTTAACACGGTCAGCTGGCGCACAATCAATGATGTTCAAGTTGGCTTCCATGCTTTGGAACCAAGTAAGCAACCCAATAGGACCTTCTGTCCCATGAAACTCCTTGGGGTTGCAAGACGTGAAAGCCTTGTAGGCATTCATGTAAATAGCATTCCCTCCTTTATCTTGTCTCCTATCCGTGTTAAGTGTAGCGGTCACATTCTCCGCAATTTGGGTGGCAATGTTTGGCATGGCGGCATTGATTTGCTGGGAGATAAGCTCAGCTAGCTCGGCCCTTCGCTGGGCCTCTTCACTTGTTTCTCCGCCGGTCCTTCGTGGTGCCATGTCTCTACAAAGGATAATATAGTTTAGTCATTCGTGTATTGAATCATATGGCATAAACTCGACTCACGACTTCTTGATCTCACACGAGTATATCTAAAGTTATTTAGTGCATAGAGGGTTCGCTTGCACACATATGTATATGTATATCCCGATTCATGTTCTTTTTTATAATCACGACGCACTTGTCATTATGAGTAAATAAATGGCTAGGTAAATTCTAAAATTTATCAACCATGCTTTCACGGTTAGTTAAAAGAATTACAGAATCTGCGTACGAACTTGGAGCACGTAAAAGTGGCTTAAGATAGACGATCTGGGAAAAACGCATAAAATATAAAACGTAGCCCTATGAGTTAAGTTTCACCTCCAATTGGAATCAGGTCAAACGACGAAAGAGAACTCCAGATATCGCCGTTCTACCATAAGTGGTCAGAACTGATTTTCCTGCTGTAACTATAACTTTTATAATAGGGGTAACTATAACACAACAAGGATAGCACATCATGTAACCATGGAGAGGCATTAAGCATACATATATATCATTCAAGATAAGTTTACAAAATTGCTACATGCCAAATACGATGCGATCATCGTCACATATAAGCTAGAAAGTTCAAGAAATTGAAACAAAGTACAAACGTTCATACATCGAATAAGTTCATAAATAAAGAAGTCCTTAGGTTTACTTCCTAAGCATGAGAGCTGCCACGAGAGTGCAAACAGCCGTGAGCACACATCCCATCATAAATATCACCTCATTAACTCGACGAACTTCTGATATCGCCAACCTCGCATAATCCCCCGTTCGATCCATAACTCCCAGGGCCCTTTCCATCATCACCTCTTGAGTCCTTACCCTTAGTCTAGCATCCCTTAATCCGTTTGCTATTCCCCACACCCTCTCCCTTTCTACACGAGTCATACCAATGGGAGGTGGAGGGGGTACCCCATAGACTGGGCGATGTGGCTCTTCTTCTTGACGCCTATGTCCGAGATGGTACCAGGGATGATCACGAGGAAGGCGCAGCTGAACGTATGGGTCTTGGGCTGGAAATCGCCCTTCACTTAGGTTCATGGGTGCATCTCGCCTTGGTGGAGTGGGTGCTCTAGGGGCTGGTGGTGATGGTGGTGGCGAGGGTGAGCGACGTCCAGGTTGGCTAGAGGCAACGCTTCTAGCATCATCGTCTTCTGATGGGTCTTTCATTGGCTTGGTCTCTTCTTCTTTTTCTTCTTGGAGTGGTTGGGGAGGTTGCTCTTGCTCTAGGCGTCTCCTTTCTTCCTCTTCCATGTGGTCCACGAATCCATACAAATTCCTTGGTCTAGGGGCTGATCCGGAAGCTCCACTTGCTTGCGACATGATGTTCCTACACAAGTTTCACAAAGGCGTGAGATGACGACTTGACTCGACGCTTAGACGACCATGGACGACCGACTTGACCATTGACGACCCATGGGGCAACTTACGGACAGCAAGACGACTCGACGGACCATGAGACGACCTTAACCATTTGACAAGCAACCAACCAACTCGACCAACGACTCACAAGCTTAACAACTAAACAACGACATGACCATCCACAACCGACGACCAACTCGACTCGCACGACCAACATAACCATTTGTAATTAATGTAATGACTAGAATTCAACTTGTGCATAGCTCTCATGTATTATATCTAAATGGACAAAGTAATACTAGCCAAGTGGGGGTATTAGCTAAGGGTTCTAATAGTTAATGCAAACATTGGATTTGGTTATGTATCTTGTGAGTCCCTTAATTAACGAGATGGTTAACCCAATAGAAAGTGTAAATACAACAAGTCTAATAATCACTAGATTGGACTAGTATTACTTGTAAATAAAGATGCAAGATATATAAACAAAGTAATACAAGACTTAAAGCAATAAACAAATAAAGTGGACCATTATGTATGTTTCATGGGTATTTCATTTATTGATGTGTAAATAAAATACAAGGTTGTTGCGGAATCAAGATAACACAATTAAGTGAGTATCCTAACAACCTATGAGTTACAATATGATCTATATTTGTCAAATAACTCTTTAGGATCGAGATACTTAAAGTTGTGAAGTATCCCCATTTAAGATCGAGAGTATTTGGACAAATTCACTTAAATGCAAAAGGAATGCTTAAAAGTATTTTATCAAGGAAATGACTTTGTATTTATAGGCAACAAATTCACCAGTGAATTTGTGCCGTACAAATATGGTTGGCATACATTTAATGATCCGACAAGAACATTAAATGTATTGGATAAGAATAAGGATAAAGTCACATCAAGTGCAAGTGTATCCTATTATCCAACCACCTTAACACACGTATACTTTGTTAAAGAACAAGTGGATTGTTCTTTGGAAAGTGTGTTAAAGGCAAAAGTCAATCCCCGATATTAGTGTTCAGACTTGCAGGATCTAGAACACTAACAATCCTCCAGTGTACAGATCTGGTAAGACTTTCCAGTGGACTCCGCCATTTGTTAAGTCTTCTTCCTTCAGACTTCAGTCTTTGACTTCAGTCAGAATGTCTTCAGTAGAGTAGATCTGGACTGGGGTGAAGTCTTCAGTGAGCTAATCTGGAGAATGCTCCAGATTATCTATACAAGTAAATGCTCACTAGTCTTCAATTATTTCTGGACAAATCTTCAGAGGGACTCCAGATTCCAAGTCTGGAGTAGGTCCAGTAGAGAAACGTTTTCTAGTCAAATCTTCAGTGAGGCTCCAGTAGTCGGGTCTGGAGCGAGACCAGCAAAACAAGTTTCTTAACAAACCTAAATAAGGTTCCAGTAGTCCAGTCTGGAGCCAGTCCAGTAAGTCTGGACAAAATCTGGACCTAACAAATTCCCCCTATTTGTTTAGAAATAATGCAAGTATTTTTCAGACTTATAGATATACAATTTGTATGTCTGGAAAACACTTGGTCGATTTAAGTCTAATCTAAGTTACTGGAAAACACTTTATAGATCATGAGTGTTTTCAGTTTCATCTTTTAAGTTCTAACTTAGACTAAATCTGGTCATTCTACTTGTAAAAATAAAAACTTGCAACTATTATTACTTTCATCAAAAAGGAAAATAATTACAACTTTCATAAACAAATAATTACAACAAGTACAATGGTAAGAGTTCAGGCCCTTCTTCTCGACGTCCTTTCTGGAGCATCTTCAGTAGCCTTCCTCTTAGGAGATGGAGATGATGGAACAGACACTGGTGGTCTCAGACCCAACACAGCTTCCATTTGTTGAATTCTCTTCCAGACTTTCTCAATTCTCTTCATAAAGGCCTTCACGTCTGGAGAGAGATCAGTCTTGCCTTTGAAAGTCATTCCAATCTCCTTTAGTTCAGTCCTTCCAAATGCTTGGACTGAAGTATCTTTTCTTTCATCAGTAAAGTTACCTTCTCTGGTCAACTTTACATTAAACCTGGTCATACCTTGATGATGTTCAGCCAGTGTGATTTCAGCATTTATTATTCTTCTTGCATTGGCCCTGAACTTCATCATTTCATCATATTTAGCCCTTTGCTTAGCCAACTGTACCATATCTTCAGTATCTCTGGATACACCACTCTGTTGTCCTTCAGTGGACTGGTGTTCTTGTCTATTGATCTTCAGAGTTGTATCCAGAGGAATAAAGGTGCTAACATCACCATCTTTAATTGCCTTCAGTTGCTTGGCAGTAAGCTTGGGTAGACCAGTCATTCTCTTCCTGTATTCCAGTTCCAGAGCACCAGCATTTCTTCTTATTTTCTTCTGGAGGCTTACCAGCTCCTCCTTTCTTTGTCTGATAAGCTCTGGAATGGTTACACCATAAATCAATGAGTCATATACCTGTTCTTCTTCAGCATAGAACGAGCGTATATGAACATCATTCAGTGCATCAAGACACTGATGAACTCTTGGATCCTCTTTCATCCTTTTGAAAACTTCAATATTTACGCCTAACCTGCCAGCGTTGTAGGAGTCCAGAGTACCCATTGTTGCCATATCCCTATGATGGGCCAGCAGTTCATCTCTTTGATTATTCTTGAAGATTTCGATCATTATGCACTGTTGTTGCAATTTCCTTGATGTTTCATTGTCAACATCTTCAAATTGCTCTTCCTCTTCACCAGGCACAACCTTCTCTTTTCCTTTAATAGATTTCAATGTAGTAGGAATGTCTGGGAAGCTTTCAAATTGGGGCTCACTGGCATCAGTACCAGTAGCCTCTTCTTCAGTCTGCACAATGGCTTCAGTGCCAAGTGCTCTCTGGGCCATACGTGCACTGGCATCAGTACCAGTCACTTGCCTTCTCTGAACAACGCTTTCAGTAGCGACTGCCCTTACAACCTCTCTCTTCTTCCTTAAACTTTCTTGAACACCAGATGATGGAATTGATAATTTTTCCCCCTTGGATTGATCTCTAGTCCTTGACTTCAGATCATTCCATAACTCTTCCATCATGTGCCTGTCCAGTGAGCCAAAGGTTCTTCCTTGTTCTGGCAAGGAAGCAGTCATACCAGTCTTGAGTGCCTGGACTTCCTTTTTAATATTTTCAATTGCGTCTGGCAAGTCCTTTGGCAGCTCAACCTCAATCATCTTTGCAACTTCTGGCAACATAACATCCTGAAATGATCTAAGGATAGATCCTGATATTTCTTCAGTGATCTCTTTCAGCATATCATTTCTAAACCTTCTTGTACATTCTTCACTGATAGTGCGAACAACTGCACTTTGGTCCAGTGTGGGCCTACTCTCCAGAGAGCTTACCCTTGTAACCAGCTGCTCAACCTTTTCTTTAAGACCTGCCAGTGGACCAACAACCTTACTTTCCACTGCAGTCTCAACTGAACTTACAATCTTCTCTTCAAACCCTTGTACTGCCACCCTTATATTTTGAGAATTGAGATTTGTGGCCAGTACCAGCTCATCCAACTTATCAAAAACCAACTTCTCATTCCCAGCAAAAAGGTTCATTTCTGACGCTAAATTGTTTGATAAAATTGATTTGAAGTCAGAAATAACCTGGGAAGAGCTCTGAAGTGATCTCTCCAGGTCCGCCACCTTACTAAGAAGGCCTTGGACCTCGCAGATAGAAGATTTCTTGGTGAGTTTGATTGTCTAGGAGCCATTGGAATTATAAATGAAGATGAAATTGAATGATTTTAGGGTTTATGATGAAGAATTTAATGAATTGCAGTTAATATAGGAGTTATATGATTGGAAAATGAATGAAGAATTTAAGAAATTGAATGAAGGAATTTTAGATTTGGGAGTAAATGTTCGAAGTAAATGAAATTGAAAGTGAAAGTGGGTATATATAGGATTGAGAATGTGGAACTCAAACGATTAATTTGAAATTATCAAATACAATTTTTGATTGTGTTCTGAGATCCGCATTAATTACATCACATCACACATAAATGCATGACGGTTTACAGCCCACAAACAGTAGGCAATCTGGAGGTGGGTTTGATTGATCTGGTCTAACCCTCCAGAACTACCTCCAAGGCACTCGACAATATGTGTGAAGAAGTATCTCCACGAATCCGTCAGTCTGCTCATATAAATAGTTCCTTTTCTTAGCAACTGACCATGCTCATCCACTATCTCTGTATGCCCCATCAATCTGCATACCTCTCTGAAGTTGATACCAGTAGGGAGTGGCATTGCCAACTCATTCTCATCCAGATAGCCTAATTGAAGAGCTGCTCTGAGAGAATCTACTGTAAAAGCCAAGGGTCTGGTCCCTTGCTCAAGAGAAAATTCAATAGTTGAATTTGCTTCATTGTATTCGGCTGTGTACCAGAATTCACACAAATAATCGTGATACATCTTTTCTGGATTAATGGTTAAGGCACCATACAATGGACATGAGAGAAAAAAGGTATTTAATCTCCCAATGATTGATTGTGGATCATGGACACTGGATAGCGAGAGTTTTGCCATCCAGTTATTCATATTCATCCTTATAGCCTTTGCTTCAAGGGTGATATGAGGTGCTTTAACGACATCTGCAGCCGGAGCATATTCAGCAGATAGAAGATTTCTTGGTGAGTTTGATTGTCTAGGAGCCATTGGAATTATAAATGAAGATGAAATTGAATGATTTTAGGGTTTATGATGAAGAATTTAAGAAATTGAATGAAGGAATTTTAGATTTGGGAGTAAATGTTCGAAGTAAATGAAATTGAAAGTGAAAGTGGGTATATATAGGATTGAGAATGTGGAACTCAAACGATTAATTTGAAATTATCAAATACAATTTTTGATTGTGTTCTGAGATCCGCATTAATTACATCACATCACACATAAATGCATGACGGTTTACAGCCCACAAACAGTAGGCAATCTGGAGGTGGGTTTGATTGATCTGGTCTAACCCTCCAGAACTACCTCCAAGGCACTCGACAATATGTGTGAAGAAGTATCTCCACGAATCCGTCAGTCTGCTCATATAAATAGTTCCTTTTCTTAGCAACTGACCATGCTCATCCACTATCTCTGTATGCCCCATCAATCTGCATACCTCTCTGAAGTTGATACCAGTAGGGAGTGGCATTGCCAACTCATTCTCATCCAGATAGCCTAATTGAAGAGCTGCTCTGAGAGAATCTACTGTAAAAGCCAAGGGTCTGGTCCCTTGCTCAAGAGAAAATATTTTTCAAGTCTTCCCTGGAATGTTGATCCAGAAATAAATTTTTGAATCTTTAAATCAAAGATCCTTAGTAGTACACAATGGCGTTCAATACCAAGGTTCCAGATTTAAGGGTTTAACATTCCCAACTCACCAACAAGATATTCAAAAGTTTTTACATCCAGTGGTTTAGTAAAAATGTCAGCGAGTTGTTTGTCAGTGGGAATAAAATGGAGTTCAATGTTGTTTTTCATAATATGATCGCGAATGAAATGGTACCTTAGATCAATGTGTTTGGTTCTGGAGTGCATGACTGGATTGTTGGAGATAGCGATGGCACTGGTATTATCACAAAAGATTGGAGTTTTTGAATATTTAATACCATAATCAAGCAACTGGTTCTTCATCCAGAGTATCTGAGCACAACAACTGGCTGCAGACACGTATTCAGCTTCAGCAGTGGATATGATTGGAAAATGAATGAAGAATTTAAGAAATTGAATGAAGGAATTTTAGATTTGGGAGTAAATGTTCGAAGTAAATGAAATTGAAAGTGAAAGTGGGTATATATAGGATTGAGAATGTGGAACTCAAACGATTAATTTGAAATTATCAAATACAATTTTTGATTGTGTTCTGAGATCCGCATTAATTACATCACATCACACATAAATGCATGACGGTTTACAGCCCACAAAACAGTAACAACTTGTACTTTTTGTTTTCCCAAAGTAAAAAGACCATCATTGTTTTGAAAAACTTACATGCCACGTAGGATTTATAAGATAAATATCTTTGAAAAAGTTTGCTTACGTGGCACATACAAAGATCAAGTATTTTGAAAATATTATGACATATTTCAGTGCATCTGGAGGTTGACAGGACCGTCCAGTATCACTGGTGGATTAGTCCAGTGAACATGTACTGATGGTACACTGGAGGGACACTCCAGTAAAGTACCAGTGAAAGCCAATTTTGAAAGACTGGAAACCTTAAACTTGCACGTCAACTAATACAGACAAATGAGAGGGACACATTTACAAGAAGACATAAGTCAACTCAAACACGCACTTCAACCTGTCCAGTTACCAGTGAGAGGGACATATTTACAAAGCACCAGTAATATTTTCTGAAGAATTTGTCCAGTGAGAAAATAAATTCCCTCTGAACTTAAACATTTTTAAGAGAAAATATTTTTCAAGTCTTCCCTGGAATGTTGATCCAGAAATAAATTTTTGAATCTTTAAATCAAAGATCCTTAGTAGTACACAATGGCGTTCAATACCAAGGTTCCAGATTTAAGGGTTTAACATTCCCAACTCACCAACAAGATATTCAAAAGTTTTTACATCCAGTGGTTTAGTAAAAATGTCAGCGAGTTGTTTGTCAGTGGGAATAAAATGGAGTTCAATGTTGTTTTTCATAATATGATCGCGAATGAAATGGTACCTTAGATCAATGTGTTTGGTTCTGGAGTGCATGACTGGATTGTTGGAGATAGCGATGGCACTGGTATTATCACAAAAGATTGGAGTTTTTGAATATTTAATACCATAATCAAGCAACTGGTTCTTCATCCAGAGTATCTGAGCACAACAACTGGCTGCAGACACGTATTCAGCTTCAGCAGTGGATAATGAAACTGAAGTTTGCTTCTTACTGGTCCAGCTGACCAGTTTGCCACCTAGGAAATGACATCCACCAGTTGTGGATTTCCTATCTATCTTACAACCTGCATGATCTGAATCTGAATAACCCATTAGATCCATGCCTGAGCCTTTGGGGTACCAAAGACCTAGACTGGGGACACCTTTAAGGTACTTCAGTATGCGCTTTACAGCAAGCATATGAGATTCCTTTGGATTAGACTGATATCTGGCACATAAACATGTTGAAAACATAATATCTGGTCTACTGGCCGTTAAATACATCAGTGAACCAACCATGCCTCTATAGACAGTGGTGTTCACTGGTTTGCCATCTGGATCCGAGTCCAGTGTCAGTGGTGCAGAAATTGGAGTTGGTTTAGATGGTGAAGAATTCATATCGAATTTCTTTAAAAGATCTCTAACATATTTTTCCTGATTAATAAAAATTCCATCTTTGTTTTGTTTAATCTGGAGTCCAAGAAAATATGTTAATTCACCCATCAAACTCATTTCATATTCAGTGGACATGATTTTAGAAAATTTCTTGCACATGTTTTCATCAGTAGACCCAAAAATTATATCATCAACATAAATTTGTACCATTAACAGATTACCTTTCTCATGAAGAATGAACAAGGTATTGTCAATTGCACCTCGTTTAAAACCATTTTTCAACAAATGTTTAGTCAGAGTATCATACCAGGCACGTGGGGCTTGTCTGAGGCCATATAGCGCTTTGTCCAGACGATATACCCAATGTGGATGCTTGTCATCAACGAAACCTGGAGGTTGTCTGACGTAAACTTCTTCTTCAAGCTTCCCATTCAAGAAAGCACTCTTTACGTCCATCTGGTAGACCTTGAACTGATGATTAGCAGCGAATGCTAAGAAAATTCTGATCGCTTCAAGTCTAGCCACTGGAGCAAAAGATTCATCAAAGTCGACATCTGACTGGCAGTAGCCTTGTGCTACCAGTCTGGCCTTGTTTCTTATTACGTGGCCATCTTCATCTACTTTGTTTCTGAAGACCCATCTTGTTCCAATTGGTTCTTTCTTTCCAACTGGGAAAGGAACCAGATACCATACTTTGTTCCTTTCAAACTGGTGAAGCTCTTCTTGCATAGCAGTCACCCAGTTTGGATCTTCCAGAGCCTCGTCAATCTTCTTAGGTTCTATCAAAGATAGAAAACTGACGTATAAGCATTGATTACTGGAGGCTCTTCTGGTCTGAACACCACGACTGGAGTCACCTAAGATCTGATCAATAGGGTGAGCTTTTGTCCATCTGGAGTACTGACCAGGATTGTTACTGACAACAATATCAGTGCAAGAATTCAGTTGAGTCTCCTCTGGAGTTGATTCTGGAGGAGGGTCTTGCCAAATTACTTCAGTATCTTCATCTGAGTCATTTAAATCACGATTTGCATCATGAAATTCTTCACCAGAAGACATTTCTGGTAAATTCTCAACTGACACTGATACTGGAGTAGTACGCACATCTGAACCAATATTAATTTCAGAGGGTAGTTTGAAAATAATAGAGGGATAGAATGGAGTACTACTGGAGAGTTTCTTTTTCTGAACAGGTTCCAGATCAGGATGTAAACTGGACATCCAAAAACGTGAAAATAACCAATGTTTGGTTTTCTATTTCTTAAGACTTCATAGGCTGTCTTTTTGTGTCTTTTGATGTACACTGATCGATTCTGGGTGTGGCAAGCAGTTGCAATTGCTTCCGCCCAGAAACTGGTAGACAGTCCAGATTCAGCAAGCATACTCCTGGCAGCTTCTATCAGCGTTCGATTTTTCCTTTCCACAACTCCATTTTGCTCTGGAGAGCGGGCTGAAGAGAAGTTCTGGGAGATGCCAGTGTCAGTACAGAATGACTCCAGAGTTGCATTCTGGAATTCTGTTCCATTGTCACTTCTTAACTGACACACTTTTCGACTGTACTTGAGCTCAATTTGCTTGATAAGACTGATGATTTCAGCAGCAGCTTCACTTTTGGACCTCAGAAAGATCACCCAACAATATCTGGAGAACTCATCTATGATCACCAGGGTGTATCTTTTACCAGCACGAGTCTGAACGTTCACTGGACCCTCCCTTATAGGTCCCTGGGGCAATCTGGTCTAGTTCACTTTGTTCAATAGTGGTCTTAGAAGAGAAGACCACTGGGGTTGATGGTTTTAAAACCTTTTCATTTTTCTCAACTGGAGAAATAAATTTGTCTTTCTTTGAAAAAGGTTTTGTATTTTGTCTAGGGCCAGATGAAGTACCCTCAAGAAAGTTTAATCTTGCATTAAAACTTTGTGATTGACGAGTCAGAATTTGAATCTGGCTCTCTATCCTGGACAAAATATTTTCTTCAGATGATACCTTAGCCTTTCCAGTCAAAGGCTTTGGTAAGGGATTGGTCTGAGGTAAAGGTCTATTCTGCTTCACCTTTTTAACTGGAGCAGTCATCTGGACAGCTCCAGTCTTAACCTCTGGGGATTGAACTGGGTCTAAATTGGTCTTGGGTGTTACAGGCATATCATAAACAGTTGTGGGCCTTAACACCTCTGGTAATCGATCGATTACTGGTATTAATGATGCAACATTAGTATTTCCATCTAAATATGCACGTTTTTGAGCAGGAAATTGTTTAACTGAAGCATCATATGGCTTTTTAGTTTCTAGCCATGACTTTATTACCAGTTTTTCTTTCTCTAGAATGATCTCAAGATCTTGCTTTTCTTGAATCAATTGTTCAGTTACCAGAACCTGGGCTTGAAATGCCAGTTCAATGTCTTGAAGCTCTTTTAATTTTGATTTTAAAGCATTTATTTCAGAAGAATCTGTTTCTAGACCATTTACACAATCAGATCTAACAGTTTCTACAAAAATCAAATCAGAATTTAAAGCTTCAGCAATGTCCAATTTTAGTTCTTGGTCAGTTGCATTATCATAATCACTAACCTTTTTAATAACTATGTCCACCATCGTCCAGATGTGACATCTTCCTTCACCAGGTGCTCATCAACTTCCAGAGCCATGTAACAGCAATCTCTTTCTTCTTCTTCATCAACAGATGAGTCATCAGAAGGAACCCACTTCTCTTCAGTTGTAGCAATCATGCACTTATTATTTGTTTCCATTTGTTGTGCCATGAGAGCAATTTGGGCCTTAAGCTTTTTATATTTCAATTTATAGCTATCATCAGGCTTATTATTAGAAGAGAATGGACCAGGCTTGGATGCAAACTGGTTGGACCTGCACTCTTTCATGAAATGACCCTTTTTGCCACACTTAAAGCATGTCAAATTGGTCTTGGGTGTTACAGGCATATCATAAACAGTTGTGGGCCTTAACACCTCTGGTAATCGATCGATTACTGGTATTAATGATGCAACATTAGTATTTCCATCTAAATATGCACGTTTTTGAGCAGGAAATTGTTTAACTGAAGCATCATATGGCTTTTTAGTTTCTAGCCATGACTTTTTACCAGTTTTTCTTCTCTTTTTTTTTTTTTTTTTTTTTTTTTTTTTTTTTTTTTTTTTTTTTTTTTTTTTTTTTTTTTTTTTTTTTTTTTTTTTTTTTTTTTTTTTTTTTTTTTTTTTTTTTTTTTTTTTTTTTTTTTTTTTTTTTTTTTTTTTTTTTTTTTTTTTTTTTTTTTTTTTTTTTTTTTTTTTTTTTTTTTTTTTTTTTTTTTTTTTTTTTTTTTTTTTTTTTTTTTTTTTTTTTTTTTTTTTTTTTTTTTTTTTTTTTTTTTTTTTTTTTTTTTTTTTTTTTTTTTTTTTTTTTTTTTTTTTTTTTTTTTTTTTTTTTTTTTTTTTTTTTTTTTTTTTTTTTTTTTTTTTTTTTTTTTTTTTTTTTTTTTTTTTTTTTTTTTTTTTTTTTTTTTTTTTTTTTTTTTTTTTTTTTTTTTTTTTTTTTTTTTTTTTTTTTTTTTTTTTTTTTTTTTTTTTTTTTTTTTTTTTTTTTTTTTTTTTTTTTTTTTTTTTTTTTTTTTTTTTTTTTTTTTTTTTTTTTTTTTTTTTTTTTTTTTTTTTTTTTTTTTTTTTTTTTTTTTTTTTTTTTTTTTTTTTTTTTTTTTTTTTTTTTTTTTTTTTTTTTTTTTTTTTTTTTTTTTTTTTTTTTTTTTTTTTTTTTTTTTTTTTTTTTTTTTTTTTTTTTTTTTTTTTTTTTTTTTTTTTTTTTTTTTTTTTTTTTTTTTTTTTTTTTTTTTTTTTTTTTTTTTTTTTTTTTTTTTTTTTTTTTTTTTTTTTTTTTTTTTTTTTTTTTTTTTTTTTTTTTTTTTTTTTTTTTTTTTTTTTTTTTTTTTTTTTTTTTTTTTTTTTTTTTTTTTTTTTTTTTTTTTTTTTTTTTTTTTTTTTTTTTTTTTTTTTTTTTTTTTTTTTTTTTTTTTTTTTTTTTTTTTTTTTTTTTTTTTTTTTTTTTTTTTTTTTTTTTTTTTTTTTTTTTTTTTTTTTTTTTTTTTTTTTTTTTTTTTTTTTTTTTTTTTTTTTTTTTTTTTTTTTTTTTTTTTTTTTTTTTTTTTTTTTTTTTTTTTTTTTTTTTTTTTTTTTTTTTTTTTTTTTTTTTTTTTTTTTTTTTTTTTTTTTTTTTTTTTTTTTTTTTTTTTTTTTTTTTTTTTTTTTTTTTTTTTTTTTTTTTTTTTTTTTTTTTTTTTTTTTTTTTTTTTTTTTTTTTTTTTTTTTTTTTTTTTTTTTTTTTTTTTTTTTTTTTTTTTTTTTTTTTTTTTTTTTTTTTTTTTTTTTTTTTTTTTTTTTTTTTTTTTTTTTTTTTTTTTTTTTTTTTTTTTTTTTTTTTTTTTTTTTTTTTTTTTTTTTTTTTTTTTTTTTTTTTTTTTTTTTTTTTTTTTTTTTTTTTTTTTTTTTTTTTTTTTTTTTTTTTTTTTTTTTTTTTTTTTTTTTTTTTTTTTTTTTTTTTTTTTTTTTTTTTTTTTTTTTTTTTTTTTTTTTTTTTTTTTTTTTTTTTTTTTTTTTTTTTTTTTTTTTTTTTTTTTTTTTTTTTTTTTTTTTTTTTTTTTTTTTTTTTTTTTTTTTTTTTTTTTTTTTTTTTTTTTTTTTTTTTTTTTTTTTTTTTTTTTTTTTTTTTTTTTTTTTTTTTTTTTTTTTTTTTTTTTTTTTTTTTTTTTTTTTTTTTTTTTTTTTTTTTTTTTTTTTTTTTTTTTTTTTTTTTTTTTTTTTTTTTTTTTTTTTTTTTTTTTTTTTTTTTTTTTTTTTTTTTTTTTTTTTTTTTTTTTTTTTTTTTTTTTTTTTTTTTTTTTTTTTTTTTTTTTTTTTTTTTTTTTTTTTTTTTTTTTTTTTTTTTTTTTTTTTTTTTTTTTTTTTTTTTTTTTTTTTTTTTTTTTTTTTTTTTTTTTTTTTTTTTTTTTTTTTTTTTTTTTTTTTTTTTTTTTTTTTTTTTTTTTTTTTTTTTTTTTTTTTTTTTTTTTTTTTTTTTTTTTTTTTTTTTTTTTTTTTTTTTTTTTTTTTTTTTTTTTTTTTTTTTTTTTTTTTTTTTTTTTTTTTTTTTTTTTTTTTTTTTTTTTTTTTTTTTTTTTTTTTTTTTTTTTTTTTTTTTTTTTTTTTTTTTTTTTTTTTTTTTTTTTTTTTTTTTTTTTTTTTTTTTTTTTTTTTTTTTTTTTTTTTTTTTTTTTTTTTTTTTTTTTTTTTTTTTTTTTTTTTTTTTTTTTTTTTTTTTTTTTTTTTTTTTTTTTTTTTTTTTTTTTTTTTTTTTTTTTTTTTTTTTTTTTTTTTTTTTTTTTTTTTTTTTTTTTTTTTTTTTTTTTTTTTTTTTTTTTTTTTTTTTTTTTTTTTTTTTTTTTTTTTTTTTTTTTTTTTTTTTTTTTTTTTTTTTTTTTTTTTTTTTTTTTTTTTTTTTTTTTTTTTTTTTTTTTTTTTTTTTTTTTTTTTTTTTCTTTGATTTCAAGATCTTGCTTTTCTTGAATCAATTGTTCAGTTACCAGAACCTGGGCTTGAAATGCCAGTTCAATGTCTTGAAGCTCTTTTAATTTTGATTTTAAAGCATTTATTTCAGAAGAATCTGTTTCTAGACCATTTACACAATCAGATCTAACAGTTTCTACAAAAATCAAATCAGAATTTAAAGCTTCAGCAATGTCCAATTTTAGTTCTTGGTCAGTTGCATTATCATAATCACTAACCTTTTTAATAACTATGTCCACCCATCGTCCAGATGTGACATCTTCCTTCACCAGGTGCTCATCAACTTCCAGAGCCATGTAACAGCAATCTCTTTCTTCTTCTTCATCAACAGATGAGTCATCAGAAGGAACCCACTTCTCTTCAGTTGTAGCAATCATGCACTTATTATTTGTTTCCATTTGTTGTGCCATGAGAGCAATTTGGGCCTTAAGCTTTTTATATTTCAATTTATAGCTATCATCAGGCTTATTATTAGAAGAGAATGGACCAGGCTTGGATGCAAACTGGTTGGACCTGCACTCTTTCATGAAATGACCCTTTTTGCCACACTTAAAGCATGTCAAATTGGTCTTGTCAGTGGAAGAACTGGATGCAAATTGTCCAGATGGCTTATTTGCTCTTGCTTTGAAACGGTTAAACGTTTTAGCAATCATTGCAATAAGGTCATCATCTTCAGTTTCATCACAACAGTCTGGAGAGATTTGACTGGACTCTCCAGAATCCATAAGTTCAGACACCATCTTCTTCATAGAAAATACATTCTCAGAAGATATCAGTGCTGTACTTGGTGGTTCAGAATAACTAACCACTTTAGGAGTACTGGAGGCATGGTTAAAAGCATCTTGTTCTGCAACCACTCTCTGAGCTTGATTTTCTTCAGTGTACCTGAAGGCTCCATATAGAGTTGAGAGAGTGTGTGTGTGCAGAGTTTTACCTTGTCGTAAAACAAGTATCATGTGAGACCATTTGGTGGGTAGAATGTCACAAAATTTCTCCAGAAGTATATCCTTGTCCTTCTCAACCCCAAGACCTCTCAATTGGTTTATGATACTCATAAATCTGGTGTAAGTACCAGTGAGAGACTCGTTAGGTTGAGCAAAAAATGACTCATACCTCTTGTTTAAGGAGACCTTTCTGGTGACAATGGTGTCATCTCCTCCTTCATGTTGGTTAAGAAGCTCATCCCACATGGTTTTGGCACTAGGAAAAAGAACTAGTGTGGGAATTAGGGTTTCTGGAACGGCCCCGAGGATCATGTTTTTAAGGAGGGTGTCAAGATTCACCAATCTCCTCTCCTCTTCTGACCAATGTTCCTCCCTCTTTTCCCTTCCCCTTCTAGATCCAGAAGGATCAAGAAGTGGATTGAGAGGTGATGTAGGTACATAAGGACCTTCGTTTAAGATCTTCATCATGTTCCTCTCAATACCAGTGACATGCAAAACCATCCTAGCCTTCCACGTACCAAATTCATCACTGTTCCCACTGAATTTAGGAACAGGATTATTCGAGTAGTGCACATGCACGTGTGGAGAAGCAGGAGTAGGAGGAGGAGGTGGAGGATTAGTGTTATTAACGTTTTGTGGTTCATTTTGATCATGAATATTTACATTAGGATCGGGACCAAGACTAAAACCTTGTGTATTTTCTTGGTTAGCCATCAAGAACAGATCTAGGCAATGATTAGCCTTCTGCTCTGATACCAAATGTGAGTCCCTTAATTAACGAGATGGTTAACCAATAGAAAGTGTAAAATACAACAAGTCTAATAATCACTAGATTGGACTAGTATTACTTGTAAATAAAGATGCAAGATATATAAACAAAGTAATACAAGACTTAAAGCAATAAACAAATAAAGTGGACCATTATGTATGTTTCATGGGTATTTCATTTATTGATGTGTAAATAAAATACAAGGTTGTTGCGGAATCAAGATAACACAATTAAGTGAGTATCCTAACAACCTATGAGTTACAATATGATCTATATTTGTCAAATAACTCTTTAGGATCGAGATACTTAAAGTTGTGAAGTATCCCCATTTAAGATCGAGAGTATTTGGACAAATTCACTTAAATGCAAAAGGAATGCTTAAAAGTATTTTTATCAAGGAAATGACTTTGTATTTATAGGCAACAAATTCACCAGTGAATTTGTGCCGTACAAATATGGTTGGCATACATTTAATGATCCGACAAGAACATTAAATGTATTGGATAAGAATAAGGATAAAGTCACATCAAGTGCAAGTGTATCCTATTATCCAACCACCTTAACACACGTATACTTTGTTAAAGAACAAGTGGATTGTTCTTTGGAAAGTGTGTTAAAGGCAAAAGTCAATCCTCGATATTAGTGTTCAGACTTGCAGGATCTAGAACACTAACAATCCTCCAGTGTGCAGATCTGGTAAGACTTTCCAGTGGACTCCGCCATTTGTTAAGTCTTCTTCCTTCAGACTTCAGTCTTTGACTTCAGTCAGAATGTCTTCAGTAGAGTAGATCTGGACTGGGGTGAAGTCTTCAGTGAGCTAATCTGGAGAATGCTCCAGATTATCAATACAAGTAAATGCTCACTAGTCTTCAATTATTTCTGGACAAATCTTCAGAGGGACTCCAGATTCCAAGTCTGGAGTAGGTCCAGTAGAGAAACGTTTTCTGGTCAAATCTTCAGTGAGGCTCCAGTAGTCGGGTCTGGAGCGAGACCAGCGAAACAAGTTTCTTAACAAACCTAAATAAGGTTCCAGTAGTCCAGTCTGGAGCCAGTCCAGTAAGTCTGGACAAAATCTGGACCTAACATATCTTTTGCACCAAGAATCGTTTTTAAAGCTTATTTTCAAAAGACTCATTTTGAATATCCCTTAGACAATCATTTTGATCATTCCATATTAAATTTTTAGTTAGGCATAGTTGATCAGGCTATGCATAAGTAAAACTAGAATACTTTATGATCGACTCAATTGTTTAAGAAATATTCGACTCGGTTGAAAATACGTAGGTTATAGCAAAAATTCTCTATAACCTTGAGCTCTGATACCATTTTTCTGTAACACCCCAACTAAGGCGGAACACGAGATGTCACAGGACGACATGGTACAAAAGATTTAAATATAAAACATCACCATAAAGTTTCAAATGCCATTCAAATTTAAAAGGTTACAAGTTCAAGTGGACGTTTAATAAACATTACATAACCAAATTCATTATCAAAAGATCAAATGTTTGCATTACTAGTCCAACATGCAACAATTAAACACATCATCCATGAGGCGATCCAAAGTGCTAACTTACTGCTCTAGACCTGAAAAGCATGGAGAAAAAGTGTCAACTACGAGATTTGAGTGAGTTCATAGGTTTATGCTAACAACACATATATATTTAATCCAATTCAAGAAATAATATGTCATAAAACTTCCAAGGATTCCATCATACTATCATACCCAAACCGTATGTTCAATCAATAATAACCAACCATAAATAATATCAATACCACTTGGTCAATGGTAAGACTACCATGACATAATTTGATGAGATTGTTCTTGAGCCACTACTAAAACCGGTTATGTCCAAGATAATGAGGGATACATGCCGTCAATCATGTGCAATAATAATAATGAGTGTCGTGCCATGGAGACGACCAATAATATAAGGGGGCATGGTATGACCACTGATATAGTAGCTAGAGCACCGCGTGGTCGGACTGGGAATGAAGGTCGCCACAAAGACAAACCAAGTATCACACCGTTACTCGTTGGGTGAGGGGACAAGTCCTAGTTGCGCAACTCTCAAACTACAGGCCTCTCGAAGAGTTAATAGTAGTGTACCGAGGTGAAACAGTTTAACAGTTGTTATAACACGATTTTAGCTCTGAATTCAATCTAACAATGGCGGTTTGCAAGTGTGTGTTCTTGGTGTGTGTGTGTGTGTGTTTTGAGAGAGAAAGATCGTATTAACTGAAAGCTTGGGATTAATGTGTGTGAAAAATGAAGTGTTTGTACAGTTCTTTTTTTTGATTTCTAAGGTATGAGGGCTATATATAGTCTAACACTACAACTATGCTAATTATCACAATTAGCCCCTCAACCTTAGTAATCATTTTTCTATGACTTAACAACAAGAATGTCCTCTAATCTTAATTACAATTTATCACTATTTTTGGATTTCTAACATTCTCCCCCTTAGTGATTTATTGTAATGAATGAAGTACGTGTTATCTTGTCTTGAATGAATGAAATTGATGAGCCCGGTGGTGAAGACAATTGGTGTGTTGAAACAAGTCTTCAAAGCTTTCTCTTTTGTCTTTGGAGAACTTGATTCAGTCTTGATCTTGGACTTCTTGAAGTTAAATCATATGAAGATTCTCAATGTTCTTTTTGAACAGAGAATGATGAATGCATGTTTGGCTTGAATCTTCGAGAATTGATGAATCATGAATCAGAGTTGTCTTTTGAAATGCAGAAGAGATGAATCTTGGTTTTGATTCTTCAATCTTCGATTCTTGAGTGAAATTCAACTTTTCGATTCTTCAGTTTTAATTCTTGAACGAATCTCATCTTCTTGAACTGAAGTTTCATGAATATGAACTCTCCCCCTTGATTTATGCATTGGAGTTTCTTGATAAAATGTTGTTGTATGACTTGAAGATCTTGAATGAAGTGTGTTTGATGAAGACTCGTTTGAAGCTTTACATCTTTGACTTGAATTTTCTCACAAATCTTTCAACCTTTTTGAAGCTTTGATCTTTGTCACATCAACTTGAACACTTTGGAGAGTTAGCAATTGAATGACGTTTAGATGAAATTCTTATGAATTAATCATGCTCCCCCTCAATCCATGAGTATACATCTTTTGGAGCATCTTTGAATTGTTGAATTGTCTTGAGTGAAAATCTTTTCATCTTCGGTTTCATTCTTATCTCAGAAGTCAATTCAGATTCCCCCTTTTTGAAATCAAAATCTTAATCAACTAAAGTCAAGTGAAAATCTGAAACTATTGACTTATCATGAACAAGTTTCTCTCCCTATACACAAACTTTAATAGGCCTTTTCCCATTTGAAACACCCAAATAAAAATTTCTCAACATAGACTCTCATTCCATTTCTATCACCAACTATGCCTTGGAAAGGATAGAGAGAAGGTATCATTGAGATATGCACAAAACAAGTCTCTAACATAGTTCGGTCTGCGGCTTTTCAACCACTAGATTGCTTCAAAGAATATAAATCACGGTTAACACTACCGAAGCATTTGATAACCACAATTTTATCCTTAAAGACTTTTAGGGAAAACCGAGGTCACTTAGACTTCTCGTTAGCTCAATAATCACATAAATGTAATTATGAGACCTACGTTCAACGTTGGAAAAGATGTTAGCATTGGTAGGATTTCCATTCGATCATCGTGGAATATCATTGCAGATATCACTACGAATGTTCCGGCTATATCACAAAGATAAGCAATTATATCACAAAGATATGACGCAGTGTGTTCTAAAAGAAGAATGATAATCAAATGATCAATTTAATGATCAATCAAATTAGCTCTAGACACAAAGATAAGCAATTATATCACAAAGATAAGCAATTATATCACAAAGATAAGCAATTATATCACAAAGATAAGCAATTATATCACAAAGATAAGCAATTATATCACAAAGATAAGCAATTATATCACAAAGATAAGCAATTATATCACAAAGATAAGCAATTATATCACAAAGATAAGCAATTATATCACAAAGATAAGCAATTATATCACAAAGATAAGCAATTATATCACAAAGATAAGCAATTATATCACAAAGATAAGCAATTATATCACAAAGATAAGCAATTATATCACAAAGATAAGCAATTATATCACAAAGATAAGCAATTATATCACAAAGATAAGCAATTATATCACAAAGATAAGCAATTATATCACAAAGATAAGCAATTATATCACAAAGATAAGCAATTATATCACAAAGATAAGCAATTATATCACAAAGATAAGCAATTATATCACAATGTTAGCATTGGTAGGATTTCCATTCGATCATCGTGGAATATCAATAAAGATATCACTACGAATGTTCCGGCTATATCACAAAGATAAGCAATTATATCACAAAGATATGACGCTAGTGTGTCCTAAAAGAATGAAAGATAATCAAATCAATGATCAATCAAATTAGCTCTAGACACAATGTGATCAAATGAAGTCGGGGACTGGAGCAGAATGTCGCCCTTTTTCAATATCAACATCTTCCAAAAGAAGAGTCAATAGAAGTGTGAAAATCTCCGTGAGAATAAAACAAGTATTTGTTAAGAAACACTTGAGTGGTTAGGTAAAGATGTGCATTGCTTCACTGGGTCCATGAAGGCTTTTTCAATATCAACATCTTCCAAAAGAAGAGTCAATAGAAGTGTGAAAATCTCCGTGAGAATAAAACAAGTATTTGTTAAGAAACACTTGAGTGGTTAGGTAAAGATGTGCATTGCTTCACTGGGTCCATGAAGGCTTTTTCAATATCAAGATATCAACAAATGACATCTGATAGAAACGTGTTTTACCCGGCTTTTGAGAATTTAGGGAAGGGTATCATTTCTTTTAACCCTTTTCTCACAACAAATCACCGTAACCTCTCACTTTTCGACTTTACTCCCTCCATTCTAGTTGCACAAAATCAACATCACTCAAAATACCCTCACTATCTAATGAAAGAAGTGAATACTCCGGGGTTAGAATACATCGGCGATGATGAAATTCATGGAGTCAATTTTGAGAAAAACTTATCGCTCATGTGCACACTAATCACCGAACTCCATTTGATTAAAAAACATTGGAAAAACATCAAATGTGTGCATGAAAAAGTTTGAAACACATTTGAAGTTTGAGAATTTTTGAAATCACAAACTCCCCCTTAATCTATGCAAGAATATATCAAAAATGGTTTTCATAGAAAGGTGGAGCAAAAATTGTTTTTGCGAAATCAAAAAGAAACACAAAGTTTTGCTTCAACAACAATGTTGGTAGTAAGATAGCTAGGGAGTACACAAAGGCGTTCAATCCGTCGCATCTTACAACAACATTTTGGAGGCAATTAAAAACATTTAAGGAAAGTGAAAATTCAATCAATTAGTACAATATGAGAGAACAAGGGAGTACACAAAGGCGTTCGATCCTTCGTTTCCCATATCACTAATTGAGAGTTTGAAAAGTTTGTTTGGAAAAAAAAACTTGATTGCTATTACACATACATATTCATATAAGAATACTTGGAAGTACACAAAGGCGTTCGATTCCTTGTTTTCTTATATCAATTTATATGTATAATAACAATGTGTTTAACAATAAATATATCATTTAAGAACGGGTTACATACATAGTATATGCAAGCCATCAAAAAATCTTTTTGTTTATTTTTGTAATTTTTCAATTTTGTATTTTGTTTTCTGAAATGTTTCAAGAAATCCTTCAAATGAAAAAGAATTAAGGTTTAAGATTTAACATACCAAGCTTGGAGATCAGAAAATTAAACCTCTTTTCGTCCAACGGTTTTGTGAACAAATCTGCAAGTTGAAATTCAGTTCCCACAAAGTAGAGTTCGATGTCACCTTTCTCAATATGATCTTTGAGAAAATGATATCTAACATCAATATGCTTTGATCGAGAGTGGTTTACTGAGTTGACTGCAATTGCAATGGCACTCTGAGAATCACAATAGATAGGAATATGATCATATGTCAGACCATAATCAGTCAGTTGTGTCTTCATCCATAAAACTTGAGCACAACAACTAGCTGCAGCCACATATTCTGCTTCAGCCGTTGATAGTGAAACACAATTCTGTTTCTTGGAAGACCAACTCACAATTTTATCTCCTAAAAATTGTAAAGTACCGGAAGTGCTCTTGCGATCAAGTTTACAACCTGCATGATCTGCATCTGAATAAGCAGTTAGATTGAATCCAGTATCCCTTGGATACCAGAGACCTAAATCGGGTGTACCCTTCAGATAACGAAAGATTCGTTTCACAGCTTGATAATGTAAATCAGTTGGAGCAGCTTGATATCTAGCACACATACATGTTGCAAACATTATATCTGGGCGTGATGCTGTTAGGTACAACAATGAACCAATCATACTTCTATATCTCTTTTGGTCAAATGGTTTCCCATTTGTATCAGTATTAATGGTTGTTCGAGCAGCCATTGGGGTAGAAATTGAAGAACATGAAGTCATATCAAACTTTTTCAACATGTCATTTATGTATTTACCTTGTGATATAAAATACCAGTTGGTAATTGTTTGATTTGAAGACCCAAAAAGTAATTCATTTCCCCAATCATGCTCATTTCAAAATGATTGACCATTAGAGATGAAAAGTTTCGGCAAAATGTTTGACTGGTCGACCCAAATATAATGTCATCAACATATATTTGAACTAGTAGAACATGCTTACCTTGTTTGCGAATGAACAGGGTAGGGTCAATTATGCCTTTGGTAAATCCACCTTTAAGTAAGAAAGTAGTCAAGGAATCATACCATGCTCGGGGTGCTTGCTTAAGACCATAGAGAGCCTTGTCTAACCTGTAGACATGGTTTGGTCTTTGAGGATCAACAAAACCTTCAGGTTGATCAACGTAGACTTCTTCTTTGAGGTCACCATTCAGAAAAGCAGTTTTCACATCCATTTGAAACACAGTGAAGTTTCGGAATGCGGCATAAGCTAAGAAAATTCGAATGGCCTCCATTCTTGCTACTGGAGCAAAAGTTTCGTCGAAATCAACACCAAGTTGTTGGCAATAACCCTTTGCAACAAGTCGAGCTTTATTCCTTACTACCACTCCATTCTCATCCTTTTTATTCTTGAAAATCCACTTCGTTCCGATTGGATCAGCTTTTCTAGGATTTGGAACTAACCTCCATACCTTCAGTCTTTCAAATTGAGCGAGTTCATCTTGCATTGCCTTAACCCACTCTGGATCTTGAAGAGCTTCAGATACCGTTTTGGGTTCAATATTGCTAAGAGAAAGTGCAACAAGACACTCATTTACTGAGGTACGAGTAGTTACTCCTGCTTGTGGATCTCCAATTATTTGATCAGTAGGATGGTCTTTCTGCATACGTGTCCACTTGTGAGCATGAGGAAGTGGATCTTGTTCTTGAAGATCAACATCATCATCATTGAAACTTGAGTTTTGTTGAGAGATGGAGTCATAACTTGGTATAACCCTTTCCTCATATGCTGGATGATCAAAGTCAAGTGGTACATACACATTTGGAGTGTTCAGGGATTTGTTGTCTGAGTGAATTGAGAAGGTTGTTCTTGAACATTCATTTGAGTAGGATTCTCAGGAGAGGATGATGGAATAGAATCATTTGAAGATGATATTTGCTCAGAAGAACTTGGTGATGATTCATGAGTGTTGTTAGGAACTGGATCGTTGTTATGAAGAGGTTCATTGTTTGGATTTGGTTCAACGATGATCTGAGGTTCTTGATCATGAACCGGTTTTGAATTATAGAATTCTTCAAAAAGAATATCTAATTCATCACTGGTTGGAGTTGGAAACTTCTTGAATTTAGAAGCTAAGGTAGAATTCCTTGTAGAAGGACTTGAAGCACTTGAATCCATACTTGTTGGTAGCAAGCTTTCTTGCTCAAAAATCATGCCTGACATCTCATCAAACCACACATTCATTGTTTCTTGAATTGTGTTTGTTCGGCGATTGTAGATTCGGTAGGCAATTGATGTTTTGGAATAACCAACAAAGTATCCTTCATCACCTTTCTTCTCGAATTTTCCAAGATTCTCCCGATCATTCAACGTGTAACAAACACACCCAAATATGTGGAAGTAGTTGATGTTGGGTTTCCGTTTGTTAACAACCTCATAAGGAGTCTTTTCGAACCGCTTATTGATAATGGACCGATTCTGAGTGTGACAAGCAGTGTCAACAGCTTCAGCCCACATATTGGATGGCAATTTGGAATAAGCAAGCATTGTCCTTGCTGCTTCCACCAGCGATCGATTTCTCCTTTCAACAACACCGTTTTGTTGTGGGGTTCGAACTGCTGAGAATTGATGAGTAATACCTTTGGATTTGCAGAATTCATCAAAGACAGCATTCTTGAATTCAGTACCGTTATCCGAACGGATGTAACGAACTGGAAGTTGAAGATTTACTTGAGTAATGGTGATGAAATCTATCAACATCTGAGTTGTTTCATCTTTGGATGCTAGGAACTTAACCCAAGTATATCTTGAATAATCATCAACAATAACCAGGATGTATTTCTTCCCATTTCGGCTTTGTACTTTCATTGGCCCACAAAGATCCATGTGAAGCAAATGAAGAGGTGCTAAAGAATTTGGAGATTTCTTCGGTTTATGAGAAACTCTCTTAATTTTCCCAACAGCACAAGAAGGACAGACATGCTCACTTTCATACTTATAGTCAGGTAAGCCTTCAACAAGATGCTTATTGACTAAAGTATTGATTGTTTGGAAATTCAGATGAGAGAGCCTTCTATGCCATAACCAAGAATTCTTCGAAGTAGCCTTTGAAATGAGACAGATATTATCAGTTGGTTGGTTATCATCGAGATTGACGGTAAAAAGGTTATCGTCACGATCGCCACATAGAATATCAACTCCATCTAAGGTTTGGATTTTGCAAAGAGATTTTCGAAAAAGAACTTGAAGATTGTTATCACAGAATTGTCCAACACTGAACAAGTTGTGACTTAAACCTTCAACATAGTGAACTTTCTTGATTGTAATCCCATTTCGTTCAATGTCCCCATAACCTAAGATAGGAGCGAAATTGTTGTTTCCAAAGCGAACAGTTCCCATGAATCTTTCAACAAAATTCTTCAGCAAAGATTTATTTCCAGTCATGTGCTTCGAACACCCGGAATCGAGTATCCAAACACAGATGGTTATTTCCTGCAATCAAAGAAATTTAACCGTTTTTAGGTACCCACTTGAAAACGGGTCCTTTTGGTTAGATAAAACAGGCAGGGTATATAACTTAGGATGCGCATTCAAACATGTTATTGAATCAACATAAGCATCAACAAGCATATTATCAACAAACATATTTGAATAAAATGTACGAACATTCACACAAGAATTAAAAGTAACATGTCTACAAGCATTTATATCCACCACACAGGAATTAAAATTGTTTACAAGCTCACAAGGCCTTGCCTTGGCACATTCAACATTTATTGACAAATCAGAATTGTTTTGTTTAACAGAAACACCTTTCCACCGATTAACAGCTTTTCTCCTCCTTCTTTTCTTCATTTTCTCAACCTCTTTCTGATTACTAGTGATCTTAGGTACTAAAGACTTAGCAACCCATTTAGCATCACTACTTAAGCTCTTTCCACCTGTTGAATTGAAGCTACAAAGATTAGAACGAGGGGATTTTAAAAACTTTCATCTTTTTGGAATCTTTTGGTGGTGAGGAAACTTCTTGCTTCTTTGGTTTATCATGAGAGAACCAACCATATCTATCCCTATATCTAGTTGAACCATTTGATGCATCCTTAGTTAGCAAATTTGAGCTAGACTTAGATGCCTTAGGTAAAGAGCTAGATTGAGAGCTAGATTTAGAAGCACTAGTATAGTCTTTCGGAAGTTTCACTTTGGTGTACTTTGTTGTGTGTGGGGTTTCAGCTTGTTCCTTTTTGACATGTTTCACAGGTGTAGCAATGGTCTTTGGTTCAGTCTTGACATTTGGTTCAGTCTTGACGAGTTTGGTCTTAACTCGTTTCTTTGAGTAATATGAAGTTGGAGCTTTGGACGATGGTTTTTGAGATTCCATTTCTGTTTCCACTTTGATTTTGGTAGATTCAATCTTTTTCTCAGTTTCTGAATCAAAAATATATTCTCCCTCCATGAATTTATCAAAATCAACTTTCGTGAAATCTTTTGAAAAAGAAAATTTCAATGGAGATTGATTAATTTTAGATTTATTTGAAAATGTTGAGAAATCAGGAATCTTGGTGTCCAACTTCACATTATGGGTAGTCTCAGAAATTAGGTCAACTTGAACTGACACATCTTTGGTCTCACAAGAAAATTGAGTAGACGTATCAACACCTATACTAGCACTAGGCTTTGGGTGAACAACTAACTCATCAACAGCGTTGCATGTGAAAAACCTATAGAAGTACCATATCAAAACTAAACTATGTGCAAGTTCTTCATCAGAAAGATCAGATTGCACACAATCATCAGCTATAAAAGTAGCAGTATTTTGACAAGTACATTCAAGAGAATCAGTCAAGGTCTGAGTGGAGGTATTGGTAGATGAATCACAAGTAGTTTGGGTAGAATTTTCTACGGATGCACTTTGGTCAGTTTGAGTAGAAACATTCTCACAAACTTTCTTAGTATTAACAACAATACATTTATCCTCTAGATTCGGACTTTGAGACTTGAGATGATTGATAACTGTTTGTTGAGTTTCCACCTTTTGTTGTAAATCTTCTATTTGCTTTTCCAAAAATGTGGTTGGAAAATACATTTTAGTTGATTTAGGTGAAGTACCAACAGATTCTTGGTTTTGAAAATTTGATTCAATTTCTTCCAATTTGAAAATTGAAGATTTCTTTGTTTTGTATGAATCATTGATTGCATCATAATTAACCAAAAAATCTTGATTAGGTATTCTCTCAACTTCATCAGTCTCAAATTCGTCATCCAATGGACGAATAAATTGTTGTATCATACCAAGGCGAAGAAATTTTTCATCATACAGGGGTTCGATTTCCTCTTTGGCCTTTTTTAATGGTGTGATATTCTCAAATCCCAACCCGTGAAGAAGTTCTGTTTTGTCAATTTTTGACTTGTTGAAATAGGCAGTGAAATTCAAGAGAGGATTTTGTTCAACTTTATATAGCTTTTCTTGATAGAAAAGTATATTCTTTTTAAATTCCTCAACTTGTTTTTCAAGATTCTCAATTTCAATGCCTTTAAGAAAACAATTATGATTTAAATCAGAAATCTTCCTTTCGAGTTCAACATTGTTTGGTTTGGCTTCTTGGAGCTTCTTATTGAGAATATCAACGTCCATTTGTCTCGCATTTGCCCGAAGCCATTCATTGGTCTTTTGAATTTCAAGATCTTGATTGGCTTTTTCAAGATCATGAATGGTCTTTTCAAGATTTTGACATTTTAGTAATAACTTAGAATCAGGAGTGACATTCATCTCACATTCTTTAACCAACATTTTTTCTTTGTATTTTTGAAAATCTTGTTTAATAGTATCATGTTCAAAAAGTAATTTTGAGTGTTCTTCAAGAAGATTTGTAAATTCACTTTTTGAAAAAGAAATACTATTTTTCAACCTTTTGTTTTTGTTGGCTAAAGAATTAATAAGATTTGTTAATTTAGATAAAGCTAATCTACAAGACTCTTTGTCCTTAATCAAAGAAAAAGTAGAGTCGAGATTTACCTCATCATCTGGGTACTCATCATCAGTGCTTTCTGCTTCAAGTACTTTGTTCTTGGCCAATCTCGCCATGTAGCAAACATTAGCGGAGAGATCTTGATCTTCATCATCAATGAGCAACAGCCATTTGTCATCTTCGGCAAGCAATGCATGTCCTGCTTCGACCTGTTTGGCTAATAGCATCTTTTGCTTGTAGTACTCATAGTTCGCTTCTTGGGTTGTTTGCAATCAACAGCAAAATGTCCAGGAATTCCACAATTGTAGCACCTTTTGTCTGATGTTTTCCCCTTTTCAACTGCTTGTTTCTCATAAACATCCTTCTTTTCACCATATCTTGAACCAGTAGCTTCACTCTGCTCATTGTTCCTTGGATGATAGTGTTCCTTTTTGGGAAATGCACTTGTTGAAGAAGTGCGGAGATTGTTGTTTGTTGGCCTCGCTTTGAAATATCTCTTCTTGAAATGCTTAGTTACTGCGGCAAGAGCTTGATATAGTTCATCTGATACACCATCTCTTGTAGCCATCATATCATCTCCCTCCTCATCTGACGAAGAAACAACTACCATTTGCCTTTTAGAGCTTCAGAAATCTTCCTTTCGAGTTCAACATTGTTTGGTTTGGCTTCTTGGAGCTTCTTATTGAGAATATCAACGTCCATTTGTCTCGCATTTGCCCGAAGCCATTCATTGGTCTTTTGAATTTCAAGATCTTGATTGGCTTTTTCAAGATCATGAATGGTCTTTTCAAGATTTTGACATTTT